>CM047901.1:8163316-8548316 GCA_026229545.1 Pistacia atlantica
CTCATTTAATGCCAGACCAAACAAGGACTTCCACATTGATGAAAGGAACAAGAGGTTGCTCCAGAATGGTTAAAGAACAACTTAATATCACTATATCAGTGAAAGCAAATTTTGACAGTTACGGAGTTCTGCTTCTGGAAATTGTTTGTTGTATACAAAACATGGGCTCTTTTGGTGCAAATTTTTTGTTCTAGATAAAACATGGGACCTTTTGGTGCAGTCTATAAAGGGGTCTTACACAGGGGTGAAAAACTTGTTGCTTTCAAGAGATTGGAAAAGATGATGAATGATGGTCGTGAAAGAGAATTACACGCAGGGATGAATGTAATTGGTAGAACAAATCAGATGAACTTAGTTCGGTTGCTTTGGTTATTGTGCTCTGGACCCAAAGAGGGTTCTGGTATGCAGATACATGAATAATGGCTCGCTTGCTGATTCTTAGATTTTGGTTGAGGAAGAAGATTGTAGAAAGAGGATTTTTTTCATTAATTACGAAATGTTATTGCACAGTACACTTAAGTTGTAGAAAAAACTAACTCACTCAACCAACTAAACTAATTCAGTTAACCACAGTTACATTTAACTAAATAATATTAATGAGGTATACTTGAATTAAGTTGAGCTGAGCTGTAGTATGCTGCTGTAAGCAACTGTATCTTCAATACTGATATTCTATTTCATTCTGAAACAACACTAGATTGGAACGAGAGAGTGAGAATTGCATTAGATGTTGCCTGAGGAATTCTTTATCTCCATGATGAACATGAAGCCCCTATCATTCATTGTGATATATAGCCTCAGAGTATTCTGATGGATGGTTTTTGGACTGCTAAAATCTCCGAATTTGGTCTGGCAAAACTTTTAATGCCAGACCAAACAAGGACTTTCACATTGGTGGGAGGGACAAGAGGTTACATGGTGCCAGAATGGTCGAAGAACATCCCAATATCAGTGAAAGCAGATGTTTACAGTTACGGGGTAGTGCTCCTAGAAATTGCTTGCTGCAGAAGAAACTTAGAGGTTCATGCATCAAGACCCAAGGAAATAGTTCTAATCAACTGGGTTTATAAGCGCTTCATTAACTGAGAGTCGAATAAGCTTGTCCATCATGAAGAGTGTAGTGATGATGTTAGAAGGGATTAAAAGGGTCTCTATTCCACCTTGTCCCACTTCCTTCTCAGGTTAAAATCTCGTTATATGGAGTTGTTAATTGCTGCATCTATACATATTCAGTGTATTTCCGTTTCCAACTTATGTGATGTAAGATGAATATAAGCTCATGGCTTCAATTCAATAAATAAATTGTTATTTTCTAATGATACAAGGAATAGGGACGTAGGAATAATATTGTGAAATAAAAATTTCTTAATTTAACTTTAAAACAAAAGAAACTCATACCATGGAAGAACAATGAGAGTTACTTGTATCTGGTAGACTTGTTTATGTAGTTCTGTTTGCAGATAGTCCAGAAGCATTTTTTTACTCTGTTTTATAATGGAGGATTGCCTTTGGAATTAGAAAATTAAGCTGGTTGCAGTTATACTCTCATATTGCACAGAAATCAATCCAGGTTTTGCTTCAGTTTTCCTTTAGGGAAACAGTCATAATTTCTTGTGTCTTCTACGAATAGACATTCTAGGTTTCTGCTGTGGAATTCAGTTAACTAATTCGGGATCGATGTTGGTATTAAGAAACGAGGTTTTAGGCATGTAACGGGTTCTAATTGTATCTTAGATATCACCATGTAAAGAAACAATTGAAAAATTTTTAACTTGTTAGAGGTCTTGATTTTGTAAGAGATTATTGCATGTTATTATTGTTGCATAAGTTGTGTAAGATTTTGTGTCAGTACATTGTACAATAAAGCTATTCAATCAACTTGAAATTTTCTCTGTGATGATTGCATGCACCTTTCAATTTTGCTTTTGTTGGAACTGAATACTGATTGTTCTCATTCTGTTCATATTCAGATTCTGATTCTGATTAGTTTTAGTTTCTTGTATTACTGTTACATAGTTTGGATGCCTGTGAACTCAATACTGTATAATGTTCTCTTTTTTGGGACAAAATTAAAACACCCCGGCCCATTTTCAAGCCCCTTTAGATGTAGTGTCTTGCTGGCATCCTGGGCTAAACCATTCTTGGCCTATTCTAAATCATCTATACACTTTTGGTTTTGTCTTGCCCAACACGCCAGCCCACTGCTAAAATATTGTGATTTTTATCTTATCTACCTTAAATAGTAGGGTCAAGCGAGTGGGTCTCCCTGATTCGAATCCATGACTTCGCCAGTTCAATTATAGGATATTACAAAAATAGTTATAGTAGCAATACCAAGTTAAGGCATCTTCGGTTGGACAGAGGGAATGATATAGTTACATCATTTTTTTACATTATTTTGTAAACATCATGATGTGCCACAATCACACAAATTTTATTATATTATTAAAAATTAAAAATAATTAAAAATTTATGTAATTGTGACATATACCACATTATAATGCAAAGAAAATTGTGTAAAAAGAGTAATGTAAGTCAACATTACTCAGGGTTGGACAAAAGACATTGTCAGACAATTAAAGCCTAGTTTACTTTAGGTTTTAGTTCAGACTATATACAACATCCTAAGGGATGTCAATTGTGGAAATTTATTTTGGTTAGCCCTACTCCAGCAGAGGGAAGTTTACGGAATGTGAAAGTCATTAAGTCATGACATTTACCACTGTAATGCCCGGCCCGCTTCTCTAATAATGCTAGCCCTCATTAACTGCTCACTGATGTCCTGTGGCTTCAGCCATCATCATCAATCCTGGTTTTCTTCCGTCTTAGTTAACTAATTACAAGGAAATAGTCCGTCTTCTATCAGCTGTGAAACTTAGTTAACTAATTATTGTTATCTCTATTCAGATTAGTTTTATCTAAATAGATATGAGTGTTAGTGTTCGATTTAATTGTTTAGTGTTAGGATTCCTAGTTTACTTGTCATTTTATATGTGAGAAAAAATTATGTGATTGACAAGTTTTCTTCCCCCTATTGTTGTTAGCTTGATTGTGTTTAGTATCATATTAAAATGAAAATTTCTTACATGTTTGATGTTATAAGGAATTACTGATGTCTCTATTCCTCCTAAATTTAAGAAACTATTGCATAATTGCTTAATTTCCGTGATGGGGACAATATTTGTCACACAGCTATTATAAAACGTATGTCAAGATCTTGTGTTAATTTAAATGAGAACATTCAAAGTACGGGTGCACACGTTGGCAGTGCCTTGCTCAATTATTTATATGAATTACGGCATTATTAAAATGTTTTGGCTATAATTATTAATTATATATTTAGGAACAATGTTTGAATGAAATGATAGAAAAAAGACAAAGTTTTAAATTGTTCAATTTAGGAATATTTAATGGTGGTTTGTTGTTCTAAATTGAACTATTTAAAACTGGTATTCGTTTTCTATAATTTCATACAAACTTTGTATCTTAATCAACCTTGTATTAACACGTAAATTGTCACGTCATTTAAGATACAAAATTGGAATCCCGAAATTTATATATGTAGCCTTATTGAAATCAATATCCCTAATTATAACCCTGGTGGAGTATAACTCAGAATTTGAATTTGAATGTCCAAGAGCTGAGAGTCTCAGACAATTAAGATTACAATTAATACTATAGTGGAATTTAGTTTTAGTTATGAGGAATTCAATTTGATGAAGATATAAGAAAACAAACTGTAATCTTCTGATGAGTTAAGTGGTAGGCATAGGAATAAGCTTGAGTATGTAGATTTGCAACTTCTAAATTTAAAATAAAAGACTCCCATGTCATATAAATACAGTAAGATGTTTCTGTAGTTTTGTTTTGCAGATGGTCCTGGAGCATTCTTCTTCTGTTTGAAGCCCATTCAAATCTTTTCAATGCATAATGCACCAAAGATTTATGAAATTAGAATTCTAAGACTTTAATTAAGGTCCTAAAACTATTTGAAATGAATGAACCAATGAAATGTACGGTGAATTATACAGTAATTCAAATCTCTAAACATATATGTAGAAATGTAAATGATTCCGTAAGTTACAAGGAAAGTCATGTCTCTTTAGGATTCATATCCCTTTGCAACTAAACTGTGATTTGTTCTAGCAATTAAAATTCTATATCTCAATCGCTTTCCCAGGATTATATTAAACCTTCATTTTAGAATACTTAATGACTGGAATTGGAGAATTCAATTTGAAAAGGTCTTGCAATTAAAATAGTCATATCTATTTACTTACTCCATCTTGGAGGAAAAAAACAGATTTGTACATATAGCTATCTGTTCTTATTAGTCTTAAATGAGCTTGTGATTTTGTTCTTTTGTGATCAAGTTAGAAATACAGGATTACTCTTTCAAAATGGTTTCCATCTTGTTCTTTCTTCTGCTCTCTAGAAATTTTCTGGCAACAACTCAACAGGGGCAATTCAATATAAGTCTAGGCTCTTCTATAACTCCCACTGGAAACTCCTCCTGGCTATCGCCTTCTGGTTTATATGTTTTTGGCTTCTATCAGCAAGGAAATGGTTTTTCTCTGGGAATTTTTGTTGCAGGAACACCTCAGAAGACTGTTGTTTGGACAGCGATCAAGGAAATGTTACCTTGCTTCTTACAGGTGGAGGAAGACTTGTTCTTCAATCAACAGACGGCGAAGAAACATCCATAATAGATACTCATGAACCTATTACAAAAGCATCTATGTTTGATTCAGGGAATTTTCTTCTGTATAATTCTGATCAGAAGATAATATGGCAGAGTTTTCGGAACCCGACTAATACAATATTACCAGGTCAAAGTCTCTTGGCAGGGAAAGAGCTGTTTTCAAGTGTTTCAGAAACCAACCAATCGACGGGGATCTTTCGTCTGAAGATGCAAAACGATGGAAATCTCGTGCAGTACCCAAAGGATACTCCAGATGAAGCAGCATATTCTTATTATTCATCTTTTACAGATAAAAGAGGTGAAAATGTGTCACTAAACCTTGATGTCGATGGCCATCTTTACCTGGTTAATTCTACTGGGTTCGTTATAAAAGATCTGACTCCAGGAGGCTATTCTATAGAAGGAACAATCTATTTGATGAAAATTGACACGGATGGGATATTCCGACTGTATTCGTTTAAATTAAATCAGAACAGCAGTGTGTCGATTGTATGGGCTTCTTCGGTTGATAAGTGTTCCTCAAAGGGTCTCTGTGGCCTAAACAGGTATTGTGTTAAAAATGATCGAGATATTTACGGTCAATGTCTTCCAGGATTTTTAGTTAGTGGAGAGGGAGGCTGTCAAAAGAATTTCTCGACCGAGAACTGTGAAAGCAAGGATGGAAATATCAAATACACTATTGATAGAGTTGCAAATACCACATGGGAGGACGCTTCATATTCCATTCTGTCATTGCCAACCGAAGAAGAATGTGAAAACGCATGCTTGGAAGACTGTAGTTGTGAAGCTGCGATGTTTAAAGATGGTGAATGTAGAAAGCAAAAGCTGCCTCTAAGATTCGGGATAAAACTTGAGAGCGAATCAAACTTAGCTCTCATCAAAGTCGGTGTTTCGAATTTTGCAGGTGCCCCAGGCGAAGGGGATGAGCCTAAAAGAAGCAAGAAAGAGAGCCAGACAGATTTGTTAATTGCCAGTGTTTCACTCCTTGTTTTTGCATTCATTATTTTGACAATTTCTGGAGTCCTTGTTTACAGAAATCGAGTTCACGATTATAAAAGGATTTCAAGTAAAATTCAATTAAATGAGGATGTTGGTCCAAAATCATTTACTTACTATGAACTGTTGAGTGTGACTAACAATTTTAATGAAGAGATTGGTAGAGGAGCATTTGGGAGAGTTTTCAGGGGGGAATATCTCATGGTCAGAAGGTTATAGCTGTTATGCAACGGAAACATAAACTCTAACGCTAGCTTATTGAATATAATAATACAAGTAGTAAAGCATAAATAAATTGCCAAAATTAAATGCAAAAATAAAGAATACCAGGAATTAATGAGGTTCGGTATTAAAACCTACGTCTTTGGGCGCTGCAAAAGAAAACTCCACTATCTCCAAACAATATTACAAATATTTGGGCAATACAACAAAAACCCAAAACAAATGGGAGATACAACAAAACTTGCAAACTAAAGGGTCCTTAAAGAAAGAACTCTAAACAAAAGAAGTATAATGGAATTACAACTTGGGATGCCTAATAACAATGATATGGGTCCTTATATATAGGCCCCAAAAGTTTCCCACTTTTCAATCCTAATCAATGTAGGACAAACAACCTTTTCTTGGCCTATTACATATAAGTCTCTAAACCTTTCTCCATTATCATTTCTACCCCATGTGATTTTGCTAAAAGCCATTTTTCAACAAATCTCCACCTTGGCGAATTAGCAAACCTTCAAAGTTTTGTATTCTTCTGTCAAATTTTGCAACACCTCCAAATGTACCAAAAAGCACAATCAAGCTCGCATGATGTTGATCGAGTTCAAACAGTGATTGAACTTGATCATTGTCACTACTTTTGTTAAGACATCTGCAGGATTCTTAGCAGTCCCAATCTTCTCTAATAAGATTCTTCCTTCAGAAATAATTTCCCGCACAAAGTGGTAACGAACATCTATATGCTTGGTGCGAAAGTGGAATACTAGATTCTTTGCTAAGTGAATAGCACTCTGACTGTCAGAATAAATAGTGATCTTTTGACTAATTTTCAATTCATCCGATAGCCCTTGTAACCAAATAGCTTCCTTCACAACCTCTCAGAATCGCCATGTATTCTCGCCTCGTAGTAGACAAAGCAACTGTAGACTGCAAAGAAGATTTCCAACTTACTGGAGCTCTAGCAAGAGTAAATACATATCCAGTAGTTGACCGACGCTTGTCCAAATCACCAGCATAATCAAAATCAACATAGCCAACAGCAAATTGACTAAGATTTTCATCCCGCTCAAAAACCAAACCAATGTTTACAGTACCTATAATATACCATAAAATCCACTTCACAGCTTGCCAATGTCCTTTACCAGGATCATGCATATACCTGCTCACAATTCTAACTGCATGTGAAATGTCGGGCCTAGCACACACCATTGAATACATCAAGCTACCAACCGCATTTGAATACGGAACTTTTGACATATACTCTCACTCTTCATGCGTATTTGGAGATAATGGCGCACTAAGCTTTATATGAGGAGCAAGTGGAGTACTTACAGGTTTTGTACTTTCAGTTATGCCAAAACGTTGTAAGACCTTCTTTAGATACTGCTTTTGTGTCAAACAGACCTTGCCATTTCCTCTATCTTTAATTATCTCCATACCGAGAATCTTCTTGGCTTCCCCTAAATCCTTCATCTCAAATTCTTGATTTAGTTGAGCCTTTAACTTCTCAATTTCTTCTACATTCTTTGAAGCAATCAACATATCATCAACATATAAGAGTAGATAAATGAGAGTATCACCTTGTAGCCTTTGAAAATACACACAGTTGTCAAATTTGCTTCTTGTGTACTCCTGACCCATCATAAACCTATCAAATCGCTTGTACCACTGCCTCGGAGATTGTTTCAAACCATAAAGCGATCTTTTCAGTTTACAAACCCAATCTTCCTTCCCAATACTCCTAAATCCTTCTGGATGAGTCATATAGATTTCCTCTTCCAAATCACCGTGTAGAAACGCGGTTTTCACATCAAGTTGAACAAGTTCAAGATTCATCTGAGCAACCAAGGCCAACAAAATTCTAATGGAAGAATGCTTTACAACTGGAGAAAATACCTCATTGAAATCTATTCCTTCCTTCTGAGCATAGCCTTTCGCCACCAACCTTGCCTTGTATCGGATGTCTTTCAAATTCGGAAATCCTTCTTTCTTTGCATATACCCATTTGCATCCAATTGCCTTCTTATTCTTTGGTAATTGAACAACCTCCCAAGTTTCATTCTTATGGAGAGACTGCATCTCTTCTTTCATGGCTTTCCTCCATTTACCATTTTCGGAACTGCTAGCTACTTCATTATAAGTGGAAGGACCTTCACCATCTTCAATTGGGAGTGCATAGGCCACCGTATCAGCAAAATGAGCAGGCTTGCGAATTTCTCGTCTTGGCCTATTAACAGCAATGGATTCTTGTTGAGGTTCTTGGGAAGAATCCTCTTCTTCATCTCCAATGAACTCCTCTATGATAGGAGTCTCATTTCCAGCTAGGCTAACTGATGTTGTTTCAAACTCCACCTGCTGTTGAGTATGCTCCACCTGTTGCTGAGTACTGAAAACCTTCATCTGGCTTCCTGTTTTCTGTTCTAACATAGAAGACTCATCAAATGTCACATCCCTACTAAACAGTATTTTCTTCGAACTTGGACACCAAAGACGGTATCCTTTCACACCTGAGGTAATCCCCATAAATACTGCTTTCTTTGCTCTAGGATCTAACTTAGACTCTTTCACATGATAATAAGCAGTGGAACCAAAAACATGTAAAGAGTCATAATCAGAAACAGGTTTTCTAGACCATACCTCAATCGGCGTCTTGCCTTCAATTGCAGTTGATGGTAGACGATTAATGAGATGACACGCATATATAACTGCCTCAGCCCAAAACTCTTTGCCCAACCCAGAATTGGACAACATACATCGAACTTTCTCCAGTATAGTTCGATTCATGCGTTCCGCCACCCCATTCTGCTATGGTGTATTTCTTACTGTAAAGTGACGTACTATTCCTTCATCTTGGCAAACTTTCAAAAACGGATCACTACGATGCTCCCCACCATTATGCATGCGTAGCTTGCTATCTTTCGCGATCGAGTCTCAATCATCTTTTTCCATTTAAGGAAAACATCAAGTACGTTATCTTTAGTTTTTATCACATACACCCAAACTCTTCTGGAAAAATCATCTACAAAAGTGACAAAATAGTGCATACCTCCCAAAGATGTTGTTTTGGTAGGTCCCCACACATCAGAATGAACATAATCCAAAATACTCTTAGTATTATGGATTGCGGTGCCAAATTTCACTCTTGTCTGTTTTCCCAGAACACAATGCTCACAAAAATCCAGCTTACAGGTCTTTGCACCTTTCAATAAGCCTTGATTCACCAAACTAAGTAAGGTTTTTTCACTTGCATGCCCCAAACGCATATGCCATAGCTTGAGCATTTCTGAATCTGCATCTTTTTGCACGATTGCAGCTGTCGTTTCAATAACTGTACTACCATTATAGTAATACAAGTTGTTTCTCCTCGTGCCTTTCATTACCACAAGAGCGCCTGAAGAAACTTTTAGAATTCCATCTCGCATATTCACTGTGAAGCCTTTAGATTCCAAGGCTCCCAATGAGATGAGATTCTTTTTCAACTTCGGTACATACCGAACATCTGTCCGAGTTCTAGTTGAGCCATCATGATTCTTCAACCGAATTGAACCTATCCCAGTTGTTTTACAAGCATCATCATTGCCCATATAAACAACTCCACCATCAAGTTCTTCAAAATTAAAGAACAACTCCTTGTGGGGACACATATGATAGGTACAACCTGAATCCATAATCCACTCATTTGATCCAGAGGTGGATGGTAGGCTAACTAGACAGAAATCTGGCTCATCCTCTTCACGCTCAACAACGTATGCATCAGAAGCAGCTTTGCCCTCTTTCTTTTGCAACTTCGGACAATCTTTCTTCCAATGCCCTTTCTCACGACAAAAGGCACATTGATCCCTATTGAGTTTTCCCTTTGAACGAGATCTTCCTATTCTCTCTTTCTTACGACTTTGATTTTGACTCTGCCCTCTTGTTACAAGAGCTTCTGCTGACTCATCTCTATTCTCCTTCTGATCCTTCTTCCGAATTTCATGATTGGACAGAGCAGAACAAACTTCTTCAAAGGACAATTTTTCTTTCCCATGAATAAGTGTAATACTAAGATAGTCCAATTCATCTGGAAGAGATCCAATTAACAACATAGCCTTGTGCTCATCTTTGAATGTTTCATCCAAATTTAACAAATCAGCAATTAATCTGTTAAATGTATCAATATGGCTACTGATATTTGTACCTGGTCTCAACTGAAGACGAAACAGTCTTTTCATCAAATAGAGCCGATTCTCATTACTTTTCTTCATGTATTTGTTTTCCAACGCCTTCCATAACTTATTGGCAGACGTTTCTTTAATGAATGGATATTTCTGCTCTCTACAAAGACATGAGCGAATCATCCCACATGCTTTTACATTCAACCTCACCCAGTCTTTCTCATAGACATCTTCTGGTTTTTCCTCCTCCAGAACGATATCTAGATCCTGCTAATACAAGCTATCCATTACCTCACTCTGCCACAAGCCAAAATTATTTTGACCATCAAATTTTTCAACATCAATTTTTGCATTTGAAACCGTTATCATCTTTACTGGTGCGGATGGTGGTGTCACAGACGGTGATGCCTCAGACGATGAATCCTCGGACGATGATGCCATTTATGCCTTACTCAATTGGCTTGGTAAACAAAATTCCCAATAACCAAGCTACACAAATTATTATATTCAATAGCTAACCAACAAATCAACAATAGCCCTAGGTAGTAGTAAGTGCTGAAATGATTAACTACGCACCAGGAAAATTCCCAAGAAACAATGGAGGGGTCACAAATGGTCCCACTTAAAATCCAGTATCCTTAGACTTTTATCGTCTTTTTGACAGAATTTTCCTAGACATGCATATAACCATACAAATAGCTACTCACTGTCCTAAACCTAGGCTCTAATACCAATTGTTATGCAACGGAAACATAAACTCTAACGCTAGCTTATTGAATATAATAATACAAGTAGTAAAGCATAAATAAATTGCCAAAATTAAATGCAAAAATAAAGAATACCAGAAATTAATGAGGTTCGGTATTAAAACCTACATCCTCGGGCGTTGCAAAAGAAAACTCCACTATCTCCAAACAATATTACAAATATTTGGGCAATACAACAAAACCCAAAACAAAGGGGAGATACAACAAAACTTGCAAACTAAAGGGTCCTTAAAGAAAGAACCCTAAACAAAAGAAGTATAATGGAATTACAACTTGGGATGCCTAATAACAATGATATAGGTCCTTATATATAGGCCCCAAAAGTTTCCCACTTTTCAATCCTAATCAATGTGGGACAAACAACCTTTTGTTGGCCTATTACATGTAAGTCCCTAAACCTTTCTCCATTATCATTTCTACCCCATGTGATTTTGCTAAAAGCCATTTTTCAACAATAGCTGTTAAGGACTAGACAGAGTTTCAACTGAAGGAGAAACAGAGTTTCAGACTGAGATGAAAGCAATTGGCAGAACGAATCACCGGAATTTAGTCCGATTACTTGGCTACTGCCACGAGAGGCCTAACCGGCTCTTGGTATATGAGTACATGAGCAATGGCTCACTTGCAGATCTACTCTTCACACTAGAAAAGCAACCGTGTTGGGATTAGTGGATGGATATTACTCGCAACATAGCAAGAGGTCTCATCTACCTCCACGAAGATTGTGAAACTCGGATTATCCATTGTGATATAAAGCCTCAGAACATTCTCATAGATGAGTATAATTGTGCAAAAATATCAGACTTCGGATTGGCAAAACTTCGAAGCGCGAGCGATCGCTCTGGGATTAGAGGAACGAGGGGGTATGTTGCCCCGAATGGCATAGGAAACTACCTGTGACAGTCAAAGCAGATGTTTACAATTTCGGAATTGTACTCTTTGAGATCATATGTTGCAGACGATGTGTTGACTGGACCCTCTGTGAAGAGGAAGCTATTCTTGAAGAATGGGTTTTCCATTGTTTTCAGGCTGGTGAGCTGGGAAAAGTTGTGGGTGATGAAGATGTTGATAATTTGTTGTTGGAAAGGATGGTTAAAATGGGACTTTGGTGCATCCAATATGAGCCATCTCTCCGTCCTTCAATGAAAACGGTTCTATTGATGTTGGAAGGCATAGTTGATATCCCACTTCCTACCAACCCCACTTCTTTTTCTAGTGTCCTTTAAAATGTCTGTGCTTGCAATAATTGTAAATTTTATGGAAGTTGGTTCCCCTTGCAATATTAATAATATCTATATTCAGCAAACATTTTCTTTCATTAATATAATTGAGATATTCTTTGACCATTCTGGCGTCACCTAACCTCTTGTTCTCCTTGCTAATGTGAAAGTCCTTGTTTGGTCGAGTATTAACAGTTTTTTACTGGACCAAATCGAAGATTTTAGCCATCAAAAAACCATCCATAAGAATGTTTTGATGCTTTATGTTCTAATTTGCTTCCCATTCATCATGGAGATAAAGGATTCCTCTGCAACATCGAAGTCATTTCTCACTCTCTCATTCCAATCTGGGGACCTTTCAGCATGAAAGAAGAGTTATGCTAGTTTCCATCATGACTATTTTAGTACTATATAATATAAATTTTTCAACCGTTAAAATCCAATCAAATTCTTTCCGACTAGTAGACATCTATTATTCTAATATCATGGAAAATAGGTGGAGTTTAGACATAAACAATTTGGTTAACAGAGACTTCTTGACTTCTGGTCCAATAGAAATTCCTCCCAGTGCAGCACCTTACGTTAAAAAATATATGGAAGGTTGGGACGGCAATTTTTCTGAATCCTCCAATAGAAATTCCTCCCCTGGAAGACGCTTACATTAATAAAATATACAGATGGTGAAGACGACAATGAAGTGTTGAGAGGAGAATACTATAAACTTATCGTTAAACAGGTTGTAATCTAGAAGAATAAGGGAGAAATAATTATCAAATTCTTTTTCTTTCACTTCTTTTTTTTTTTTTTTTTTCCTTTAAGCATAAATGTTCAGTTGCCGGCAGGATAGATTCTGGTCTCTAGAGTTTAGCCCCTTCACATGAAACATGAATTGAATGTGGTGATTCGAACTTTAGACCGTCTTGATACCAAGTTAAATTGTCAGTCTACCTAAAAACTTAAACTAATAGGTGAGGGAATAGTGTTAATACAATAAACCAAAGTGGTTATTTTGGAGCACAAACCATAGTCAAGCACATATGAAAGCACAGCTATGACTTCTTCTTTGTTTTGGCCAGTTTGCAGAATCATTTTACCTTCCATGTTAGAAGGGATTACTGATGTCTCTTATTTCCTCCTTGTCCCACCTCCTCCTCATACTGAAATCTCATATATATGTTTAAGCTGTTGGTGCATATGTACTTTTTTCTTTATATTTACTTCAAATTAGTTTGTAACCCTTTCAAAACAAATTTTCTGGTTTCACCCTTATTGGTTGGTATGATATTTACATTTTGGTTGGCCATACCATAAAAATTTGATTGAGTCCTATTAGAGATTGGTGGTAAATAATTTAGGGGTGTTCAAAAGAACCATTCGGAACAGGAACCGTTGGGTACTCGGTGTTTGGTTCTAGTTCCTAGCTAGAACCGATCGTCAATGGGTAGGTTCCAGTTCCAAAAATCTGGAACCGACACTGTTCGGTTCCAGTTCCGGTTCCTATAGTCAAGAACCGGAGTCGGAACAGAGAACAAGGACTGAAAAAAATATTATTAAAGAGTGGGGGGGTTATTGTTATTTACCTACCACATATAAAAACTTCAGATTAGGGCAAAAAAGTTCATTTTCTTTCTTCCCTTCTCACGATCTTCATCTGCTCTTGCTGCTCTTTGTCCACTCACTTCAAATTAAGGTAAAACTTCAGCTTTTTTTTCTTTGCAAAAAATTTCATTTTCTTTCTTCCCTTCTCACAATCTTTGTCTACTCTTGCTCTCTGTCCACTCACTTCAGATTAAGGCAAAAACTTCAGCTTTTTTTTTCCTTTAATTTGCTTGGTTTTGTGAAATGTGATCCTTGGAATCTAGAAGAAGACACTAAAGCACTCCAATTTCTAAAGGTAATTTCCATTTCTTTCTTTTAATTTTATTTTTGAATTTTAACTTGATCTACAGATCTAGAGTAACTTAATTTCTGCCGTAGAGTAACTATAGATCTAGGTTTGTTCTTTTTGTAGAGTAACTTCATTTCTGCTGTACACACTAAAGAGACGAGTTCATTTCTGCTGCAGAGTAACTTCATTTATGATGTACACACTAAAGACACGAGTTCTTACAAAACGGTAGAGCTGTCCTCCCACACTAATATAAAATTTATTCTACTTATTTTGGATTTGGATTAGAAACAGAGAAATTTGTCTTATGAACTTTCACATGTTGCAGTGTATAACTTACGCACTAACTTTTATAGAGATTTTGAATGCTTATTTGAATTTTTTTGGTGTGTCTGATAGCACATATTTGGATGGAGTTTGTTAATGGCTATGCAATTTGCCATTAAGGATTGTATACTCTGCTTGGATTTTGGAAGAAAGGTGCTTTTTTTTTTTTAAACATTCTGGCATTGAACAATACTAGGTAAACGTGTTTTTGAGACTTTGTAATTCCTCTTGAGAATAAACTTCTTCGTAAATTTTAGATTTCTCATAGCTTAGCAGTTTAATTTTGATGATGATGAGATTGTGTTTGGTGTACTGGAAATGCAAAAGTGGTAGGTGTTTATAAAGAAAGAAGGAGAAGAGTAGAAAGAGATACGTGTCTTTCATGCAGAGTTTGTGGGATTGGTGGCAGATTTTTGTTTAGACACAGTTGAGTTCTGGTGAGAAATATTCGATCGGTTTGTGACAAAGTCTTGCTGGAAGACCCATTGTTTTAGCTTTCGTATCTTTTTATCATAATTAATCTCTTTTATTATACCTTCCTCAACAGTTTCTTACTTTAGCTAAACCAAAATAAAAAAAAATAAAAAAAAAATCCCATGAAAAAAATCTTGGCTTTATATAATTAGCTCTTGTATGTGGGTCCATTTTATTTCCTATCATTCTTATCTTCTCCATTTCTTTACTGCAAAATTACATTCTTTATTCCATTTCAGATCTAAACATTTCGTTCGATGCTTCTTTTTGTTAGTATATATGCTCCTTTTATTTTTGGATTCCCCTTTTGAGTTTTAATTGCTTATATTCTGTCCCCGTTTGCTTTCTGGATTGTTTTTCTAAGGTGGGTTGGTTCAAATTTTAAGGTATTGGTGGGGTGCATGCATGTCTACAATTCTTGAGTTTATAAATGATGGTGACTATGGGTTTAAAGATTCAATGAAGTCGGAGAAAATGAGATGCTAAACACTAAATCAGATTTTTATTTCTTGATGGCATAATATCATATAAACACTATGTTTATTAAACATTATATGTATTTTAAATTCTTTTGAAGTTGAACTTGGCAAATTTTTTGTAGGAACAATGTCAATAAATAGAGAGAAAGTTATAACTCAGGTAACAAAATAATATCAATCTTTTATATTCATATTTAGTTAATTTATCCCAAATTATTTTGTTCAATATTTTGAACTTACTAATTAATTTTCTTGTATTTGTTTTATAGAAATTAATGCTTATGAGGCGAGCAATTTAGAGCATGGAGCATGGTATATTTTTAGTTTTTCATATATGGATGTTGTTAATTGTTATGTTACTAATTTTATATGTTATGTAATTTCATCGTTTTAGTTTTGGAGTTTATAATTTTGAATTTGTGATTTTCAACGGATTATTGTAATATTTTAATTTTGAATTTGTGATTTTCAATAGATTATTTTAATTTTGGAGTTTGAAATATGAATTTTATAATTTTAATTTTGTTAATAAGTGCCAAGTGGGGGGTATTTGTAAGTTTTTAAGAGTTTTTTTGTCATTTTAAAAACTTGGGGGATAATGAATTTTACAGGGTATCCAGGATTGAAACCGGAACCGTTGGTTCAAGTTCCAAAATTCAAGGAACCGGAACTGTCAGTTCCGGTTTCGATTCCAAAAGTCAAGGAACCGTCGGTTTTGATTCCGGTTTCGGTTCCTTCCAAAAGTGTAGAGTACCCAGAACCGAACAACCCTAGTAAATATATATGATTCGGGTTCTTTATTGATAAAATAGATTATCTAAAGTTATGAGATGAGTTTTCTTTAAAAATGTTTTTAGGATGTTTGGTTACATTGGAAAAATACTTATAAGATTTAAAATAAGTTATCTTTACGTTTATTACAGAGGTATACGGGCACAATAACCGAGCCTATGGGTGAAATCAAGTCGACTATCTAGCTACTCGAACTCGACTCGATTGCTATAGTATCGAATTTGAGCCTAACCGAGCTTGAGGAATCGAGTTCGAACTCGAACTCGATACTTGAAATTAGAATTCGAGTTCATATAATTGAGCTTTAATCGAGTTTAACCAAGTTTAGTTGAGCTTTTTTATCTTAATCAAGTTTTTCGAGCTTTTTGAGTCGAGTTGTACAGTGATTGAACTTAACTTGAATTAGTATTTGAGCTTTTCAAGCTCAAGCTTGACTCGACTATTGTCAAGTCGAACCTGATCCAATGTTGAGTCGAGCTTGAGCCGCTTGTGAGCGGCTTGGCTTAGATCGGTTTTCGCTCCTAACCGAGCCTCTCTCAGCGACTTGAATACAAGATCCTTGAGTATAATTAACCTTAATAACTGAAGGACTTGTCATTCGACCACAAGGGAAGAGGTAAGAAACTCAAAATTTGAGACACTACTAGAAGAACTTTTTGAATTTAAAAATTTTAAAATATGAGTATACTAATTTAGAAATTTGACTTCATATTTCTTGCATATTAAAACTTTTTTTGATTATTTAAAATTAGGAAACTATTATAAATTTTTCTAACCAAACAATTAGTAATTCTAATAAGCTTTATTTAAAAAAGTCATACCATAAATATTCAACATACATTGATTGGCTTATATTCTTTTAAAGTTAAAAAAATGCATATAAATTCCCAACCATTAATCAAATTTATAAAATTAATAGTTAGAAAATAAAATTTAATAACTCATAATACTTACAATAAAGATTTATTTACAATCCAATGTTACAAACTTTCTCTCACAACCCCGCGATTTTGACGTGACAGTTCGTAATTGGACCGATAGAAGTTATTGTTGGACAGTGGGATCTATTACGAGCTGTCGAGTTGACTAATTGAGAACTTTCACATCAAGATTATGAGAGAAAATTTATGAGATTGAGTTATAAGTGTAGTATTATTTTAATTGTTATTTGTTAAATTTCTAAACCGATAATTCTATTTTTACTTTATACATTTTACGCGCGCGCGCGCACACACGCACAATAATTACGCTGTGCAATCCACCTGGGCATGATCATTGGAGGATCCGAGTATCCCACTTCTCAACTCTGTACACTTACCGCACTAAATATCCCCCGTTCCCAAACTCGAGAAACAGAAATGGCGCCGGCGAAAAAAGGGAAAGCGAAGGCGAAATCCGGCGAGTCAACTCAGTCCTCGCAAGCCTCCACTAACAAAACTCAAAACGACAATCTCCCTTCATGTATTCGCGTCGTTTCGTCCTCTTCTGTGAGCATCACCATCCACGCTAAGCCCGGCTCCAAAGTCTCTTCCATTACAGGTCCGTATAAAATTTTTATTATTTGATTTTTTTTCTTTTTCATCTTTTAATTTTTGTTAGTGTGTGTTAATATCGTTTTTTGATTCGTAGATGTGAGTGATGAGGTGGTGGGAGTGCAAATTGACGCGCCGGCGAAGGACGGTGAAGCGAACGCGGCGCTTCTTGAGTACATCAGCTCGGTGAGTTTTGTGTATAGGTTTTTAGTGGAACTTTTGAGTGATTTTCAAATTTCTGTTTTTCAATAGAGATTTTTGAATGCGAAAGGGGATATTGAGAAAGTATTTTATGATTTCTTTTGAAAATCTTATAATGTCAATTGTGTTTATCTTTCCTTGTTAATAGTCCAAGCTAAGAACTTCACTTTACATGACTTGAAAGCATGATTGGACAAGTAGGCAAGAGAATTAACCCTAAACTAAGCACATCCTTAAGAACATTTGATGTAGAATCTGTAGGCGGGCGGTACTAGGTGATAGAAGATTATAATTCGACTGGATGCACCTTGACATTGGTCTAAAATAATGTGTATTATTGTAAATGGAGTAGAAGTTTTTACTTGGTAATTTTTTTGGAGTAGTCTTTTAAACTTTTTCCCCTTGCATTCAATTTTTTATTCCTTATTTATGTTTTATGGATGATGAGAAGTCATGTTTAATTTAAGGGAAATTCATAATGTCACTCTTTCTTGTTACAGGTTTTAGGGGTGAAAAGAAGGCAAGTGTCCATAGGTTCTGGATCTAAATCAAGAGACAAAGTTGTGGTTGTGGAAAAGGTAACTCCACAAAATGTTTTTAATGCTTTGGACAAAGCGTCAAAGTCCTAAACTAATATGGAGAAATGAGAGATCTGTTTCTGTTTGCTTGAATTTCTTTAAATATAACATCATCCTGAGAAATTTTGGGATGATTCTATCGGCAGTTGACTCTGAAATACTGGCTGCATGATGATTGGAATGCTTCAGATCGGGTATTGATTGTCATACTTTAGCTGCAAATAGTTATCTGTATAAATTAGAGTTGTCACTACAAGAGTTTCTTTATGCAAGTGACTTTTCATTCTGTAATTTAGTTCTTTTATCATGGTTCATCTACAGTTTTCTTCTCTGCATTTTTTGGGTTGGATTTTTTGTTTTAATATATTGGAAGGATAATACAATCAGCGCTTGATTATGTCACTATGGTACAATTATCCATGGCTAGCTTGTAGTTTCTTACCAAGTAATCTGCTATGGCTTTATATTGGAACCACAACTTTTTTTTACATATTCATTATTATTGTTGATGAAACCTCAATTAAAGTCATGAATAAGCATTTTTGTTCTTTCAGGACAATTTTATTGTTGAAGTTAATTTCATGTTCATCCTGGTGGAGTATTTTTTGTTTCATACTTTTTCAGTGAATATGATGCAAGCTTCCCGTAAACAATTTTTTAACTAAAAAATTTATGGATTAATAGACCAAGTTCCCTTCACACTCATTATTGCAGAAGCTTAGTGTGCAGCTATCTGCAGCGTCTCTCTCAACCATCGTACGCAGCCATTCAAACTAGAGTTAAGCGTTGAAAGCCACACAAAAGTTGCCATAAGAAGATTTCCCTTTCTGTGAAGCACCAGCATGTGCAAACTCTCCTTAAGACAACCAAATCCCAACTAAGTAATTCTAGACTATCTCTCTGTTTAAACTCTTTATTTATTTATTTATTATTTATTATTTTTTTTTTTTTGAGAGCTTTATGTCCAAATTGAAATTTCTAGACAGTTTGAACAGAATTGGAGAAAATCTTAATCTTAGAAAGTTTTGATGTGTAGAGAAATTTGACCAAGTGTCTGACATTCTTGGCCTATGTTGCAAACTTTGCCTCCCATTTTCTTTTTATCCGATATTTTCGTTTCTCAGATGAAGTTATTTCACTCAATCCAGGAACATATTATAGATATTAATTTAATATCAGAATTACAAGACAACATGAATTTCATGAACATCATTTCCTACACCCCATATGCAAAATGCAGAAAATTGAGAGAAGACAAAGTTGATTCCTTTTAGTCGTAGATTTTTCTTGTATTTGGACGAAGAGAGTTGTGACGCTGGTCGGGTTAGGTTTGTTTTTTCCTTCATTTTTGTTGGATAGGAGGTTGGGTTAGTTTCTGTTTAGAAGCAAGCATCTTTAATATTAGTTCACAGGAACCCACTCATAGCATTCCTGAAGAAAGGAAGTTACACACATCACAAACATCCTAGGAATAAAATAGGGCAAACGCAACTGTTCATCACAATTTTCAATTATTAGAAAAGCACACACATTTTTAAATGGCACTAAGAGAAGAAGTTGGATTGGGAGGTAGTGGAATATCTACTATGTCTTCCAACATCAGTAGAACCTTCTTCATTGAAGGACGAAGTGATGGCTCATACTGGATACACCAAAGTCCCACTTTAACCGTCCTCTCCAACTGTAGCTTGTCAACATCTTCATCACGTACAACTTCTCCGAGCTGCCCAGTCTGAAAACAATGGTAAACCCACTCTTCAAGAATAGCTTCCTCCTCAGAAAGGGTCCAGTCCACACTCCGTCGGCAACATATGATATTTAATAATACAATGCCGAAGCTGTAAACATCTGCTTTGACTGTAACAGGTAGTTTCCTGTGCCATTCTGGGGCAACATACCCCCTTGTCCCTCTGATTCTTGTAAAGGATCTAGTCTGGTCAGGCTTCAAAAGTTTTGCCAATCCAAAGTCTGATATTTTTGCACAGTTATATTCATTCATGAGTATGTTCTGAGGCTTTACATCACAATGGATAATTCGGGTTTCACAATCTTCATGAAGATAGATGAGCCCTTTGGCTATGTTGCGGGCAATATCCATCCGCTGATCCCAACAAAGTTGTTTTTCAGGTGTAAATAGCAGATCTGCAAGTGAACCATTGCTCATGTACTCGTATACCAACAGCCTGTTAGGCCCCTCGTGGCAGTAGCCAAGTAGTCGAACTAAGTTCCGGTGATGAGTTCTTCCAATTGCTTTCATCTCAGTCTGAAATTCCCTTTCTCCTTCAGTTGAAACTCTGTCCAATCTCTTAACAGCTATAGCCTTCTGATTGTGAGATGTTTCCCCCCTGAAAACTGTCCCAAATGCTCCTCTACCAACCTCTCCATTGAAATTGTTAGTTGCTTCTAATAGCTCTGAGTAAGTAAATGATTTTGGACCAACATCCTCTTCTAGTGGAATTTTACCATTAGCGCAAATGCTATTATATTTGCAAACTCTGTTCCTGTAAACGAGGATTCCAACAACTGTCAAAATAGTGAATGTAAAAGCAGTCAGTGAAACACTTACAATTAAGATATCTGTTTGATGCTCTTTTTTGCTTCCTTTATTGGCAGCACCTTCTTTGAGGGCAAATGCAGATGTTAAATTAACTACTTTGATTAGGATTATGTTTGAATTTCCCTTCTGTTGGCGCCCGTATCTCATGGGAAGTTTCTGTTTTGTACATTTTCCATCTTTGAACATTGCAGCTTCACAGGAACAATCTTTCAAACATGCTTGTTCACATTCATCTTTGGATTGTGATTTCAGATTGGAATATTCACTATCCTCCCACGAAATATTGGCAACTGTCTCAATGTTGTACTTGATATTTCCATCCGTGCTATTGCAACTTTCTGGTGAGAAAATGTTTTGACAGCCTGAAGCTTGGCTTCCCTCTTTAATGCTTGCATATCCTGGAAGACATTGACACCTGATTTCTTGATCATTTTGAACACAATACTGTCTTTGTTGAGCAGTAACGCGACAAGATGCAAATAAGATGAAGAAGAAGAAGAAGAAGAAGAAAGAATAGATTAAAAGAAGAAGAAATCTCTGCATTTTTTATGTGGAAAAATGAATTATGATTGTAGTGAATGGATTCGGAGCTAAATAATAAAGAAGATCCCGGAATGCATATTTGTAAGATCAAAAGTCTCCCAAGTCAAGTCGCTCAAAAGACTTGGACTTTTCAATAGTCACCCATTACCATTCAATATTATACCTAGCACTCGTGGTATGGTGACTTTTTTTTCTTCTTCTCTAATATTTCTTCTCACAGTTTTCTCCAACTGTTATATCAGCATCAAGAAAATGGATTATTCTAAATTACAAATCAAGTAAGCCAAACTATATACTCTGGAAAAATACTTTTATGTATTTCTCTCGTTACGCTCATATAACATGTTCTCATTGGAAATCGAACTATAATATTATGCATAGAAAACTTTGAAGTAATCAATGTTCTTAACCTTTGTAGAGCTGTCTGTATCATTTGAATTTGAAAATTGATTATACGGTAATTGGAAGAATAATGCAGCTAGAGATGCTCATTGTCAAAAGCTACTTTCTACAATCACTAATTTAATATTGCCACTAACATAACATTTCTAAGTCTTCTCAGTTTTCTCTAAGTCAATTACACGGCTTCTAGGAAAGCTGATTTTACGTACCCAACCTGCTAACACGGGATTCAGATTTTGCACTGCCTACCATCTTTATTTGTTCATTTCTAGGAAAAGAAATAATTACATCCGACAGTCTTATCACTACACTCTGTTGACGTCTATGATGAGTTATTTTTACAATTCAACTTTATTTTAAAATCCAAACTACTGGTTATTACTCTTGTGAACCTTCTACTGCCGTTTGTTAATCTAAAGGAACAATATTCATTAAAATTTCATCTTTTAACCTTGATCAACATAGTAAATGATGGTCTTCATTTTAAATAAATAAGGAGATCTAAAATTTTAAAATTTAAATATAAGTGTATAGGAAATTCTTCCAATAACGTTTACGCAAATTGACAATTATTGACTTCAATGCAACATAATGTCCATCCTCAACAGTTCTCTATGTTTATCATCAAATTCCTTAAGCACCAAGATAGATGAATTTAAAGTACAAAGGATACTTTTGTCCCTGAAGAAAACTATTTTTTGGAAACATATACTGATACATAAATGAAAAAACTTTAAAAAATTTAGTTACATCTTGCTTTCCACGGTAATAAAAATGTAAATGCTAGAACACACAAATAAACACAATGACCTAGATGCAACTAAGATAAGAAGCGGGATTTGGAGGTACTGGAATGTCAACAGTCCCTTCCAACATAAGTAAAACTTTCTTCATTGAAGGGCGAAGCGATGGCTCATCAATAATGCACCAAAGCGCAACTTTTATCACCCTCTCCAATTGTTTAAGTTCAACTTCTTCATTGCCTACTAGCAAACACAACTCACTTGTCTCAAAACACTGGTAAACCCAATCTTGGAGAATAATTTGATTCTCTGAAAGATTCAGGTCCATACTTCTACGACAACATATGAGCTCTAGCAAAACAATTCCAAAACTGTAAACATCTACTTTTGCTATCACATGTAGATTTCGAGGCCATTCTGGTGCAACATATCCTCTCGTTCCTCTAATTCCTGTAAAAGTATTAGTTTGGTCTAACTTCAACAATTTTGCCAATCCAAAATTAGAAACTTTTGCACACATATTTTCATCCATGAGTATGTTTTGAGGTTTTATATCACAATGAATGATTTGCGTTTCACACTCATTATGTAGATAGAGAATGCCTCTAGCTATATCCCGAGCGATACCCATTCTTTCAATCCAATTAGGTTGTTTTTCAGGAATGAAGAGTAGATCAGCGAGAGAACCATTGCTCATGTACTCACATACCAAAACCTTAGTGGGTCCATCAAAGGAATAACCAAGCGAACGAACTAGGTTCCTATAATGGGTTTTCCCAATAACTTTAATCTCAGTGAGAAACTCCTTTTCCCCTTCAGCTAACACCTTCTCTAATTTCTTCAGCTACAAACTTTTGACAATTAATCATGTTCCCTTTATAAACCGTTGCTGAAGATCCTCTACTAACCTCTTCCTTGAAACCTTCTGTCAGTTTTTCAATCTCTGCAAAACTAAATGTTATGGGAGCTATATCCTCACAAAATGTTACGCTACCATTTCCAGGAATTCTCCTATATGACCAGACATGATATTTGTCAATTACAATCCCGGAAATTGCCATAGTAACAAATATGAAAGCAACAAATGCACAACTTAGTATAATTATCGTACCATTTCAGAGGCCTTTCTTCTCTTCTTGGGGCACTATGTCACCACTGGAGGATACAATTCCTTCCTTAATGAAAGCGAAGTTGTTTGATCCACCATCCATATCTCTTCTACCAAATCTCAAAGGAAGCCTTTGCATTTTGCACTCACGATCTTCACTCTTGAAGAGGGTAACTTCACAATTGCAATCCACCATACATGCTTTTTGACAGTCTTCTTTGGTAGTTTGGTGCAAAACAAAATACTAATTATCTTCCCAGAAAGTGTTGTCCAATAGTTGAATCTTGTATTTGACAGGTCCACCCCTGTTGCTGCAACTTTCGGCTGTGAAATTTCTTTCACACCCAGAAGTCCAATTGCCTTGGTTAACAAAGGCAAATCCTGGAACACATAAACACTCACCTTTCTGATCGTTTAAAACAAAATAGCTATTAAAGCCACACTCACCCATTGGGGCACACTTATTATTCGAAGATTGCCACTCAATTGATGATGTACCATTTTGTCTCAAATTGTGGGAATATAATCGGAATATTCCATCTGAATCAACTTTCATCAAATAGATTTTTTCTCTTGTCGAAAACACTCCCGTTATATTCTTTGAGTTGAAGTTGCTTGAATTTAGTAGGTAAAGACGGCCATCCACATCGAGGTTTAATGTGACATTATCACCCCACCCATCTGTACCAGATGCATAATAGGCATATGGGAGCTGTGTCTGGAGTATTTATTGGGTACTGCAAAAGGTTTCCATCTTGTTGCATCTTAAGACGGAATTTCCCCGTGGAAGGATCAGTTTCTGAAACACTTGAAAACAACTCCACCCCCGGCTGAAGGCGTTGAGTTGGTAAAATTGTATCTGTTGGGTGACCAAAACTCTCCCATATTATTCCGCCACTGGAGTTATAGAGCACAAAGTTTCCAGAGTCAAGCATGGAAGCAGAAGAAGCGACAAGGAAATGGTAACTATATCAATATCTCGGCCTTCTGTCGATTGCAAGACAAGTTTGCCTTCAGTATTCAACAGCAAAGTAAGCGTTGCTGGGGACTGGTGGATCATCGCGGTTGGCTGTCCAGACAGGGCCGTCTCAAAAACATTTGTGACCCTAGATTAGAGTTACTTTGGGGCCCTTTTAATAATATAAGCATATATTAAAAAAATTATTTCAAATTTATTTTTCTTGCTTTTTGAGAAGCAAAAATCACTAACTAAATTTTTATATTCAAATTTAGAAACCAAATCTTTTTCAATTGATAATATAGCCAAATTACCTAATCTTTCTTGTGAGGGTGAGAGGTGGACAGCGGGCTACTAGGGTCAGGTAAGTGAGGGGTTTTGGGGGAGGCTGAGGGGACGAAGATGGTAGTGTTGGGGAAGGTCAACGACATCGGATACGTGCCGAAAATGGTTGTTGCACGTGGTAAAGAATGAAAATGGGTTGCTAAAATTAGCAAAAATCGACCAAATTGGGGGTTGTCAAGGTTGGGAAAACGTTTCGGAAATGATTAAGTGATGAATCCGGTCAATTTTGATGAGAAAATTGACCGGAATCATCACTTTAACGCCAACAGCAACACTATGGCAATGTAGAGGGGTGAAAATGCAATGTTTTCATCATTTTAGGGATTGAATGGGTCTTTTGAAATTTTAGACATTTAAATAACTAGTTTAGTTAATTTAGGGGTGTGAATGGAAAATATGAAACATGGTTTTTTTGTAAATTTATATAAAAGAATTATAATGAATTCGGGCCTTTTCGGCTTTTTTGGGGCCCTTTGGACCGGTTTGGATAAAAAATTATAAACTTTTTTAGGCCTAATAGGATTTCTGTAAATATATTTTAAAAAATCTTAAAATAATTTTGAGCCAATTTTTTGGGAGGCCCTGTGTCCGGACAATAGTTTTCTCAGGAATTCCAGCTAGAAAAATTCCAACCTTATGTCCATTGCCTCGCCGATAAAATCCAAAGGCGTAGCGACCAGAACCTGACAGCCATGAAGAGTTTCTGGTGGGTGTTAGGGGAGGAGATCCTAGGCTTATATTAGACCGTGTTTGTTGAGCCGTTACAGTAAATGATACAAATAATAAGAAGAACAAGATTGAATAAATTAAAAGAAAATGAAATCTCTGCATGTTGTGTATGTGGAAAGAAAATTTTTGAATTTGGTACGAGGGTTTGCAGCTAAATAATAGAGATGATCCCGGAATGCATATTTGTAATATCCATGAAACTGAAAAGTCTACCAAGTCGCGCACTCAAAAGACTAGGACTTTTCAATGGTGAACCAGGCCAGCCATAACCATTCAATATTATACTTGTGACTTGTAGTATTGTTACTTTTCTTCTTCTTCTCTAAGTAAATAACACGGCTTCTAGGAAAGCTGATTTTACCCAACCTGCCAACACGGGTTTCAGAGTTCGCAACTCTGCCCACCATTTTTATTTGTTCTGTTGCATGAGATAGGAGAAAAACTTACATTGGTGAGACCTCGTCTAATATAACAAAGACATGTATGTTTAAGTTTTATGACAATCTCTTATGGTGATGATTATTGATGAATGATAATGGATAAGTATTCATAGATCGTGACGATGAGTGGATGAAAAATAAATTGACAAATAGTAGCAAAAATTACTATTGTATCTAAATTTTAATGCTCATGAAATTTCAAGTCTTCAGACAATTAGGTCTATCCATGGGAAGACTTGGACTTTATCAAGTCTTCTAAAATTTAAATAAAGGCCACTATTCTACCCCAATGGACGCGCAAAAAAAAACTCAGCAAGACCCTTCATTTTCTCCATTAACATCTCTTAGTAGACCAAGACAAATCTGTTACATATACCTATCAACACAGCCTAAATCCCAAATGTTGAAAAGAAAAAGAATATATATATGATATAAAGTTATGTATACAAACTAAATATATAATTTTTTTTTTTATACAATTTGATTATTTAGAGTCCCTTTGTATAATTACCCATGTTTATTGAGTTAGCATCCGTTCATTTTATACAATAATTTTTTAACTTTTGCTTGGTTAAATCCAATGGTCGTAAAGGGAAAGTTTTTTTTTCTTTTATTAACCGAAGGTGTTCGGACCAGTTTACATGCACTTCAATTAATTCTCTGGGCTTTAAAATTGATGACTAGATAAATCCCCTTAGTGATCATCCCTATTAAGGCTTGTGAGAACTCAAACTTAAGAACATATGTTAAGCCCTTTTGCTCTTTTATCATCAGGCCACCAAGAGTTAAAAGATTTCCAGTTAAGTAAAAATTCTAAGTTTCAGTAGTCTAACCTACACATACAAAGTTGAAATCATAATTTATGTGCCACCCTTGTGGAGTAACTTTTCAACTCAACTGGCAATTTTACTATTGCAGTAGCAATTTTTTTTTTTTTTTTCTTTTCAATTTGTGAAGGCTAGATTGATTTCTCAAGGTAATTGATATTATCATTCACCATAAAAGATGGATTGCCTTTGCTATTAAAATTATTTACCTTGACAAATTTAGATGTCATGTTTCTTCTTCTTCTTCTTTTGTAATTAATAAAACTGTTTTTCTACCATCGAGGTTCCATACATACCCTAAATGTATAAGAATATAACTACAACAAAATTTAGATATACAAGCTTACTATTTTTTATTGCTTACTACATTAGTCTACCGAATGTAACATGTTGAAAAGAAGATACATTGAACATACATAAACCCAACAATTCCCTTATATATCTACCTAGAGGGGGGAAGTGGGACAAGGAGGAATAGAGACATCCGTACTCCCTTATAAAATCATCACTACACTCTTCATTGAAGGACGAAGAGCTGCTTCATCTTGAACATACCAAGGCCCCACCTGAACCATGTTCTCCAATGTCTTCTTATCTACTTCTTCGCCACGGACAAGTTTATTCAACTCTCCGTCAATGAAGGATTTGTAAACCCAATTAATAAGAACTATTTCTTTTGGTTTTGATGCATTACCATCCAAGTTTTTTCTGCAGCAAATAATTTCAAGGAGCACAACTCCGTATCTGTAAACATCTACTTTCACTGATACCGGGATATTCTTTGATCATTCTGGTGCCATGCAACCTCTTGTCCCTCTCACCAATGTGAATGTCCTTGTTTGGTCTGGCCTTAACAGTTTTGCCAGCCCAAAGTCGGAGATTTTAGCCGTCCAAAAATCATCTACCAGAATGTTTTGAGGCTTTACATCACAATGAATTATAGGTGCTTCACATTCACCATGGAGATAAAGGATTCCTCTAGCAACTTCTAATGCAACTCTTACTCTCTCATTCCAATCAGGGGACCTTTCAGCACGAAATAAGAGATCTGCCAGGGAGCCATTGCTCATATATTCGTACACAAGAAGCCTCTTGGAGTCCTCATAACAATGTCCAAGCAATCCCACTAAGTTCTTGTGATGAATTCTACCAATCACAAGCATCTCTGCCCTGAATTTTCTTTCACTACCATCATTCACCAACTTTTCCAACCTTCTCACAGCAACAAGTTTTTCGCCTCTGTAAAAACTCCCTTTATATACTGCACCAAATGAGCCCCTGCCCAACTCTTCTCTAAACCCTTTGGTCGCCATTTTAAGCTCATGACAATCTCTTGTGGTGAAGATTATTGATTAATGATAATGGATAATTATTCATAGATTATGACCATGAGTGTAGGGGCGAGCGGTTCCGGGTACCCTGCATTTTCCGAGGGAACCGGAACTAGAGCCGCATAGTGCAGGTTCCCAAAAAAAGGAACCGGAACCGCATAGTGCATGTTCCCAAAAAAAGGAACCAGAATCAAAATCGCATAATGCAGGTTCTTCAATTCAAGGAACCAAAACCTAAAATACAGGTTCTGGTTCCTTTCCCAGGTTCCTTGTAAAAAATCAATTACCCCCTATTAGTTTAAAAAATGACCAAAATACCTTAAAAGTTTACAAATACACCCCTAACAAATTTTAATTATTTATTTATTTGTGTCTAATGTAACTCATAACATGTAATCTCTAAGCAACACTTGAATTCAATCAATTCATCACAATTCACATAAAATTCGTCAATCAAAACCAAAACACAAACAATTATTCATCATAATTCACATCAAATAACTTCACCAAAATCATTCAATTTGAGAATGGAGAAGAACCAGAAAAGTAGACAACACGAAGAAGAAGACGACAGAGTCGCAGAAAGAATGGAGAAGAAGAGAATTTGTCAATTTGAGATACCCTAATCGAATTGGGTATTTTGCTTTGATTGTAAATGTAAAATTACAAGATACCCCATTATTTATATAATTTCTAACATTGCCAGGGTTCTATTTGATAAATCAATAAATTATTAATGTTTATAAATTTTATTAATTTAATGTTATAATTGGCCAATTGGGTAGTTATAATTTACTAAATATAATTTAGTAAATTTAATATTGTAAATTAGTAATGTTTATAATGTAATATAATAATGTGGTAATTAATTAAGTAATTATTAAATTATAATTCAATGTTATAATTAATTAAGTGATCATACTATAATGTAATATTATAAATACTTATAATTATTTAAGTAGTTATTTAATAATAATGTAATGTTATAATCAATTAAATTTCTAATAATTTAATTAATTACTTATGTTTAATGTTTATAATGTAATGTCATAATTAATTAAGTAAATGAGTAATCATTTAATTATGTAATGTTATAATTAATTAAATGATCATACTACAATGTAAATTGTAATGTTATAATTAATTAAGTAATATACTATTTAATTATAATTAATTAAATTGTTAATCATTTAATTAAGTATTGTAATATTGTTTATAATAGAATGTTATAATTAATTAAGTAATCATACCATAAGTTTATAATGTAATGTTATAATTAATAAAATTCTAATCATTTAATTAAGTATTGTGTAAATTAGTAAATTACTAATGTTTATAATATAATGTCATAATCAATTAAGTAATCATATAATTAATATAACACTATATAATTAAATGTTTACAATGTAATGCTATAATAAATTAAGTAATCATACTATAAAGCTATAATTTAATATTATAATTAATTAAATTTCTAATTATTTAATTAATATACTAATGTTTATAATAGAATGTTATAATTGATTAAGTAATCATATTATAAGTATATAAGGTAATATTATAATTAATTAAATTTTTAATCGTTTAATTAAGTAATGTAATAATATAGTAAATTACTAATGTTTACAATGTAATATTATAAATTCATAACTAATTATGTAATCATTTGACTATGTAATGCTATAATTAAGTAAGTAATCATAATATAATGTAATATAATGATGTTATAATTTAATTAAGTAATTATTTAACTATAATATAATGCTTAATTAATGTTCATAATGAAATGTTTATAAGGTAATATTATAATTAATTAAATTTCTAATCATTTAATTAAGTATTGTGCTAATGTTTATATAGTAAATTAGTAATTAATAATGTTTAAAACATAATATCATAACTTATAATCAATTAAGTAATTATTTAATTATGTAATATTATAATTAATTATCTGATCACACTATAATGTAATGTTATAGTGAATTAAGTAATCAGATTATAGATCTTTAATGTTATGTTACAATTAATTAAAATTTTAATAATTTAATTATGTAATGTAATAAATAATAATGTAGTAAATTACTAATGTTTATAATGTGATGTTATAAATTTATAACTAATTAATTAACCATTTAACTATGTAATACTATAATTAATTAAGTGATCATAATATAATGTAATGTGATAATATTATAATTTAATTAAGTAATTATTTAACTATAATGTAATATTTAATTAATTAAATTTCTAATCATTTAATTAAGTAATCATTTATTTATAATTAATGTTTATAATATAATGTCATAATCAATTAAATAATCATCTAATTATGTAATGTTATTAATTAATTATATTTGCGAAAACTAAAGTATGCATAGAAAATTAATTATGTATAAGAATCCTAAATAAAGAAACTAGAAATAATCTTAAGATGACGGAATAGAGTGTCAAAATTATTTAAGTCCAGTGGTCAGAATGTTTGGTCTTCACTCAGAAGGCTTGGGTTCGATTTTGGTCAATAGAGTTTCCGTTGCTTAGGTTTAAAAGCATTCACCGCACATATAATTTAATTTTCCTTCTACATCAAACAGTAAAGGTCAGGCGGCCTGGTTGGTTTGTCGGTACGGTACTACGGTTGACCTCTTTACTTGCAGATCGTGTGTTTCAAGTCCCAAAACCGTCAGATTTACTTTAACTGTTTTTTTATTTACAAGTCAAGACTCAAGACTTAAGAAAAAGTGACATATCATTTCTCTCGGCTCCAGTCGTATTCAACCTTTGATCGGGTTTGTAACCGATTATCTGACCCGAAAATTACCCACTTTATACCTAAAACTCCAAATTGCAATATTTCAATCATTTTAATTCCCTTTTTCTTTACAATTCAAAAGCTATTTTTCTCATATTTTATAAGGAATTAAATTCCCCAATTATATTTACCAAAAACAATTACCAAAATTAAATATGGAATAATCATAATCGATATATTTGGAATTATATAACTATATTGCAAATAAACACAGGTTAGGCACTAGCCAATCGCAGATTTGCAATTACCCATCAAACTAGAATAAGATTTTAACATATAATTCCAAAATTGCCAAATCAAAACCCAAATTAATATAGGTAACTTGCTCAAAACCATAATTCCTAATTTTAATCAAACACATTGGAACTTGACATACGTATATTCATAGATTAAATTGAAAGGAAATGGATACTAAACTAGAGATATTGCTCTAATACCAAATAAAAACAATATATCATCAATTTAATAAATCAAAAGTGGAAGCCTAAGAACATACCTCTAACCATAGCAATTAATTTTCAAATATTGTAGGAGACACTTGGGATTAGTTATAGTCTATCCAAGATTTTATTCCATGTATATATAGATAATCACAGAGTTTCTTGTAGATTAGTGACCTATTTCTCCTCTGAGTAATATTTATTTTTATGTAAAAATATTACGTAATATGTATTTCTTCTTATCCATCAAAGAAAATGTTGTATATAGAGAAGTTACCACTAATACTGATCAGAAGGTACAAGTAACTGATGTGAAAAGTTAAAGTTATTAATAATAGTAACAATAATAGTAATAATAATAATAATAATAATAATAATGGGCCATAATAACATTGAATCTCTGCATTTTTTTGTGGAAAAATTAATTATGATGGTAGTGAATGGATTTGGAGCTAAATAATAAAGAAGATCCCGGAATGCATATTTGTTAAGTAGGGGTGAGCATGGGTAGCGGGTAGAAGCCTAACCAGGGGTAGGGGTAGAACAGGCAGGCCGGAATCTACCCGAGGCCAGTCTTGTGTGGGTAGGTTCCGGTTCCAATTTTTTAGAATCGATACTGTATGGTTCCGATTCTGATTTTTGTGTGTTGAGGAACCGTGAAAATAAGAGAAAAATATATGCCTTTTGAATTGTATTTTATTGAATAAGGAGGCGTAGCTTTATACAAAAGTTTTCCTACAATCATGCTAGTCTATTCTAGGTAGTCTAAATATAAAAGACAACAAAACAAATATGTCCTATAATCATGCTAATCTATTCTAGGTAGTCTAAGTATGAAAGGCAATTAAATAAATATACAATTAATATAATATATTTGTCAATGAATGTCATTGACCTTTCCTTCTCAACAGTCCCCCTCAAGTTGGAGAGTGAATGTCAAGAACTCCTAACTTGCGTATCATAGTTGAGAAAGCTTCCTTTCCCAATGGCTTGGTGAACACATCTGCAAGTTGATTTGTTGAGACAATATGTTTGGTTACAACTGAACCATCTTGTATTTTGTCACGAATAAAATGGCAATCCATCTCTATATGTCTGGTTCTTTCATGGAAAACGGGATTGGCAGCTATATGTAAGGCGGCTGTGTTATCACAATATAACAATGCTAGCTTCGGATGCAATATTCTCAAATCTTTCAATAATGAACGTAGCCAGGATAATTCACAACAAGTACCTGTCATGGCTCTATATTCGGCTTCTGCTGAGGAAAGAGATACGGTTTTCTGCCTCTTTGTCCGCCAGGAAATAAGAGAAGATCCCAGAAAAACACAGTAACCCGTAGTGGATCTACGAGATATTGGGCAACCAGCCCAATCCGAATCAGAAAAAGCTCACAAAGATAAATCATTTTGAGAAGGGAAAAACAAGCCTTGCCCTGGTCTGCTTTTCAAATAACGCAATACACGCAAGGCAACTTCCATGTGTGGTCTCCGTGGTGCATGCATGAATCTACTTAACACATGGACCGAATAGGTGATATCCGGCCGGGTAATAGTCAAATAAATTAGGCGTCCAACAAGTCGCCTATACTGAGACGGATCTTTAAGCAATTCACCTGAATCCAAAGCTTTATGTTTTGTTCCATGGGAAAGTTCACAGGTTTAGCACCCAAAAATCCTCCATCTTTTAAAATTTCCAAAGTATATTTTCGTTGCGAGATGGGAATACCTTTCTTCAATCGAGAAACTTCGATGCCCAGAAAATATTTCAAATCACCCAAATCCTTAATCCGAAAATGAATATGTAGAAATTGCTTGAGAGCTAGTATGGCATTGACATCATTACTCGTAATAAGAATGTTGTCAACATATATCAACAAAGCTGTAAAACTTTTGCCTTTCTGACATGTGAATAATGAGTAATGTGCTTTGGATTGAACAAAGCCAGCAGCTTGGATAGCTGTAGAGAACTTGGCAAACCATTGTCGGGAAGCTTGCTTCCTTTAGTATATTACTTAATTAAATAATTAGAAATTTAATTAATTATAGCATTACATTATTGATTTATAGTATAATTACTTAGTCAATTATAACATTTTATTATAAACATTAATACAAACTTAATTAAATGATTAAAAATTTAATTAATTATAATATTACATTAAAAATTTATAGTATGATTACTTAATAGTTAATTCACTATAACATTACATTATAGTATGATTATATAATTAATTATAACATTACATAATTAAATGATTACTTAATTGATTATGACATTATATTATAAATATTAGTAATTACTAATTTACTACATAAACATTAACATAATAATTAATTAAATGATTAGAAATTTAATTAATTACAACATTACATTATAAATTTATAGTACGATTATGTAATTAATTGTAACATTATATTATAATTAAATGATTACTTAATTAATTATAATATTTTATTATAAACAAATTAATTATAATATTATATTAAAGACTTATAGTATGATTACTTAATTCATTGTAACATTTCACTATTTCATTATAGTATGATTAGTTGATTACATAATTAATTATAACATTACATAATTAGATGATTATTTAATTGATTATGACATTATATTATAAACATTAATTATAACATTACATTATAAACAAATGATTACTTAATTAAATGGTTAGAAATTTAATTAATTAAATATTACATTATAGTTAAATAATTACTTAATTAAATTATAACATTATTACATTACATTACATTATATTATGATCACTTAATTAATTATAGTATTACATAGTTAAATGATTACTTAATTAGTTATAAATTTATAATATCACATTATAAACATTAGTAATTTACTACATTATTATTTATTACATTACTTAATTAAATGATTAAAATTTTAATTAATTATAATATAATATTAAAGATCTATAATCTGATTACTTAATTCACTATAATATTACATTATAGTATGATCACATAATTAATTATAACATTACATAATTAAATGATTACTTAATTGATTATGAGTTATGATATTATGTTTTAAACATTAGTAATTTCTAATTTACTATATAAACATTAGCACAATACTTAATTAAATAATTAGAAATTTAATTAATTATAATATTACCTTATAAACATTTCATTATAAATATTAATTAAGCATTACATTATAATTAAATTACTCAATTAAATTATAACATTATTATATTACAATATATTATAATCACTTACTTAATTATAGCATTACATAGTTAAATGATTATATAATTAGTTATGAATTTATAACATTATATTATAAACATTAGTAATTTACTATATTATTACATTATTTAATTAAACGATTAAAACGTTAATTAATTATAACAGTACCTTATACATTTATAATATGATTACTTAATCAATTATAACATTCCAATTATAAACATTAGTATATTAATTAAATGATTTGAAATTTAATTAATTATAATAGTAAATTATAGATTTATAGTATGATTATTTAATTCATTATAACATTACATTATACTATTATAATATGATCATATAATTAATATAACATTACATAATTAAATGATTACTTAATTGATTATGACATTATATTATAAACAAGGGTTGTTCATTGAATTGAACACTTTGTATGGGAGTCAAGAGTGAGGGAACTAACAAGAGTTGCTACTTTCTTTCGGGTAATCATAGGGTGTATGTTCTGGACAGTTGTGGTGATAGGTGAACTTGGGGAGAGGATACATGAGAGGTGTAAGAGCGAAGGTCAACTTCTAGTGTAAAAGGTGGAGCCGAGGATTGAGAGGTGGACCTGTCAAGGTGATTGGCAAACAGATTTTGTGTTGAGGATGCTATAGAAGAAACATCCTAATGTTGTTGAGTGAAAGCAGGTGTAGACCGAGCAAGTGTGTTCTAATTAGGAAAGTTGACAAGGAGCTTCCAAGGTTGAGGTGAAGGTGACATGGAAGATGCCTCCGTTTTTTAAGTATGTTGGATAGGAAAATCTTTAGCAAAAGAGAAGATTTGTTCATTGAATTGAACACTTTGCACAATGTAAACTCTCCCATGAGTGTTGAGACACAAGTAGCCCTTGTGATTAGAGCTATAACCGAGGAGGACACATTACTCAGAATGAAAGGCAAACTTATGTTTTTGATATGGTCTAATAAAAGGGAAGCATTGACAACCGAAGATGCAAATAGCCTTGTAGTCTGATAATTTGTTAAATAAAAGGTAGAAAGGAGTTTTGTGTTGCAAAACTGATGATGGTAATCTGATAATCTGATAATCAGATATACGGCTGTGTGGAATGCAAACCACCAAAATTGTAGTGGCATGGATGCTTGTGCTAGCAATGTGAGTCCCATTTCAAGAACATTGCGATGCTTTTGTTCAATCCGACCATTTTGCTGATGCGTATGAGGACAAAGGTGTTGAAAATGGATCCCTTGCTGAGCAAAGAAAAGGGCAAGAGGTCTGAATTCTCCTCCCTAGTCTGACTGAAAAGTTTTTATTTTATTGTCAAATTGTTGATCTACTAGCTGGTTGAACTGCTTGACAACTAAGGTTACCTCTGATTTCAATTTGATCTGGTAGACCCACGACATGGTCCAAGGCATGACACCATATATAGCGGGCTGTGCTGGGAGCCTTTAAATTTGGTGGGCTAGCACAACACAATAGGGCACGAATTTTTGCAGGTCTTGACACGGCACGGCCCATGACATAATGAGTCTTGAATTTTTAGGCATGGTGCAGCCCACCGCCGGCTCTAACCCCACCCTACCCATTTTTCATTCATTTGCTATGATCTTAAGTTAGGTAATATGCTTAACTAGTCTCCATGGATCGACCATTGTTTGCTGCTAATACAAGTTGTAAGTAGAGTATGCATTAGCAGTTTATGAATTTTATTGTGTAATTTTATTCAGTTTAAATTTGATTTGTATTCTTGTAACGTTAAAGCCAAAAATGGTACATCATATTTACATTTATAAAATTATTAATGATTTTGTATTTTTTACAATTTTTTGGCCTTTTCAAGTTTTTAAATATAAAAAAGTAAAAATTAAAAATAAAAGTAATAATTTAACAACTGATTAGGAACTGAAATTTGGGAACAATTATTTGCAACGGATTGAAATGTGTTGCTACGATTTTACAAACAGAGTTTTTTTTTTCATCACTAATTTGTTGGTAATTTATTTTAGCAAATTTCTTTGATCTACCTAGATATAGCAAAACTCGACCTACCCCTGTCACTCCCTGATCCAAACCAAATTTCCTAGCCCTTGACCTCGTACTTGATCCTATATGTTAATGAGGTTTTTTTTTTTTTTTTTTTTTTTGTTTTAGTGACATGTATGCTAAAATTATGAATGAGTTTTTTTAGCAAATTTTTCTCACAAAATGTCACATTTTATTTGACTAAAATTTTAATACCTTGATTTTAACATTTATAAATAATAATAATTTTTTTTTTTTTTTTGGTAATGATAAATGATTCTTTTGTGACAAATTAGTTTGTAATTATAGCATGTATTATTAAATATAGTGACAAAAGTTTTTTATGATAGCTATGTTTGTCATAATAAACAATTTATTTTGGTGCTTAAATTTTAACTCAAATATTTTGTCATTAATACCTCTATTTTAGCATATATTATGACAATTTTTTTTTTAATAATAAATAAATTCTTTTTGTGACAAAATAATTTGTAGGTATAGCATATATAACTAAATTTAGTGACAAAAATGTATTATGACAAAATATGTTTGTCACAATAAATAATTTACCTAGGCATCAAAAATTTGTGACGAAATATTATGATGAAAATGTTTTTCTTCACTATATTTCTTATGGGTTTCTTTATTGTGATAAAATATTTTGACAATATTTTTTTTAGTCATTGTATATTCTTTTTGTCATACTTAATGTGATGTTTCTTTATTTTGTCATAATACCTTTATTACTTATGACAAAATAAACTTTGTCACAATATAATATATTTCTTGTAGTGAGGATAAATCCAAGAGTATCTAGTATGATCATCAATAAGAAGTAAGTAGTATCTGAATCCAGTAGCTAAAATTATTGGGGCAGGTCCCCAAACATCGGCATACACCAACTCAAATGGCTTACTTGCTTGAGAATTTGATGAAGGAAGGGAGTTTTGGTGAAGCTTGCCATATTGACAAGCTTCGCAAAACTAAACTTTATTAATTTTGTCCTTTACATTCAACGTTTGTACAAGGGAGTTAAGGACAGAGACATGAGGATGGCCTAATCTCTTATGCCATAAATCTCCTTCACTAACAGATGCTGGAGCTTGGCCTTTATTTCCTTCTATAATGGGTACATCACTGGGGTCTTGATGTCCTGTGTAATTATTTAAGCATGAGAGTCCAAAAAAAGAAGTTGTAGCTTGTGATTGTTGTGAGTGAGAAGACCGTAATGAGGTAGATCTTTGTTGTTGGCAAGCCCCATTTCCACTTGGGATGTCAAGTTGGTACAAACCATTGTGTAAGGATTCTTTAAGAAGCACAACCTGAAAAGTCTTGTCCTTTATAACACAATCATCAGCAGAGAACTCAACTAGCACATTATTATCTCTTGTAATTTTAGAAATGCTCAACAGGTTCTTAGTCACATGTGGAACACATAATATGTTTTTAAGCTGAATAGATTTGTTCATACAAGAGGAAGGTAAGATAGTCAAACCTGTATGGGAGATGTCAAGGCATTGCCCATTCCCAACTTGTAGCAGTTCAGTTCCAGTGTATTGGCTTTTTATTGAGAGATTTTGAAGATCAGGTGTTATATGATGAGTGGCACCTAAGTCAATAAACCAATTCAGATTTAAAACTGTTAGAGGATTTGCCATCTAGTTTGGCTGAGCTATTGCAATCTGCTTTTTCAACTCACTTTCTCTTGAGTTTCCATAGTGTTGTTGTGACTGATTTGGACCAGAGAAATGGGAGCTTATAGGAGTGTTGTTATGAAAGGATTGCTGATGATGCACCATAGGTGGAGAAGTCTGGTAAAGATTGAATTGGAAAGTAATTTGAGTAACCAGGCTGAGTGTTTGCAAAGAACACTTGTGCATGAGTTATGGATTGAGTATGTTGTTGTGAAGTATTATACTCTGTTCCAAACTGTGGTCGGTGGTTCTGATTTCCTTGAAAGGAAGTGTCAAAGTGATGATAGCATTGTAAAGCCGTGTGTCCACTCTTCCCACACAATTGACAAAATAGTTTAGGTTTGTAAAAGTTTTGATCTCTTCCTCTACCTTTGCCAAATTTTGGATTGTAAGTTTGAAAACTTTGAGTAGTTAGGTAGGAATGTTTAGGTTCATGTTGACTTTGGGAGTGAGAGTGTATAGGTTGATTTGTTTGTTGTCTTGAGGTGTTCAACATTGACGTGGCTAGTTGAGAGTTGGAAGGTTGATTGTTTGCCAAGAAGGCAACGGCCTCATGAAAGCCTATATAGGTATAGTGTTGTTTCCCTAGCCTTATTTCGTCTTTGTGTAATAGGAATTGTGCTTCTTGTAATGATACTTCACTACTCCTGGCGGTTAAAGTGGCTACCATTGCATCATATTCAGCTCCAAGTCCATCAAGAATGTATAAAAGCAACTCTTCATCGGTTACAACCACACCATTGGTGGTCAAAGAATCAGCAATTTCTTTCATTCTTAGCACATAATCATTTATGATAGAGTTGTCTTTCCTAGTGGTTTGTAATTGATTCCTTAAGTGTAAGATCCTAGCCTTAGAATCTATTAGGAAATGCATCTCTAATGTGTGCCACATATCAAATGCTGTTTCACAATTAGCAACATGCCTGAACATTGTTTTTGAGTTGGTAGATATCAACTAGCTAAACAACAATTGATCAATCATTTTCCATACTAACTGTTCTTGATTAACAACTTATTTTGATTCATCAGTTTTAGAGATAATAAAGGTAGGAGGACAAGGTTTATCACCTGTAACAAAGCCTTCTAACTCATAAGCTTTCAGCACAGGAAGAACTTGTGACTTCTAGTAAGCATAGGTTCGTTCTCCTAACTTCACAGTGATGGTAGGAAGAGTGTTGTTTAGTGTTGAGACAGGAGCCGAATTCATCACCTTTCCTTCTGTGTTAAGGATGGAGGTGAAGGGTGTTTTAGGATCTGTCATTGACGTATGTCAATAGCTTTGATACCATGACAAAACAAAAAAGGAAACAAGGCAGAGAAAAAAATCTGGAAATTGTTACGTTATTTCATTTTTCTTCTACATTCTACAGTGGCACTCTTATGACTTATATACCCAAAGATAGGGTACTAATCCTTGTCAACTTGTATCTACACTGTTCATTCTAAAACAAACAAACACAATGATATGCATTCTTCACCATCCGATCACAATAAGAAGATCATGCTCTCTCTACTGCATGCAAGTTGAACAGCAAGTTGTATTAACAGAATGCAAGTTGGTTAACAAGTTGCATTAACAGAGTGCAAGTTGATTCTACAAGTTGCATTACTAGAGTCATGAAGATCATACTTGAGCAGAGAAGAAAGGTGGTGTGCTTCTGTTCTAGAGATGGCTTCATATGAGGACTTTTATATGATTACAAAAAAAAAACGATACTCAAAGTCTACCGTAAAAAGCGTTGCTTGAGTTGAAGCTTGAACCATTTTGTCAACACCCTTCAATTGTTATATGCTTTGTTCAATATTTTATCACTTCAATGATTTCATCTCTTTTGTTTCTTTCCATATATGCAACTTAAATTAATTTCAATGATTTCGTCTCTTTTGTTTCTTTCCATATATGCAACTTAAATTAATAGCTCAAAAACAAAACTATAATTGGAAAATTCTCACCAAAGATATGAGTCCACGTGTGGCGTATTCTCACATTTATGTATAAAAAATGTGCTTGCCAGCGTGATTAGTATAACACATTTCCTCTTGATTATTTAACTCAGAAATGGCCAGTTTGCTAGATGATTTTGCTTCTTTTAATCACATTTCATGGTTGGTAATTGCATCCAAATTTGTAATTTATACAAATCACAGTATTCATCGAATGCTGAAAGTGTCAAATGAAATCAAGCATATTCGATCTAGTTCTTGTTATTAATTATTATATACATATTTTCAAGAGTTACTAGATCCAAGCCATGGTAGCGAGCTTTTCCTATCTTTCATTATTCTGTATCAACACTCTTAATAAAACATATTTTAAATTATATCCATATTAAATTGATCGGTATTTGTATAACTAATAAATTTTTCTCTCATCCGTGAACATAAAATCGATATTATTCCAATAACATAAGTTATCTTTTAACATCAAGTTTTATTAAATTTATAAGGTTGATACTTAATAATTCATTCGCCTTCTAATCAGCATGGATACTTCATTTCTGAATTAATTTTATAGCTTGTAAGGTTTAAATCCTGTCAGCTATTCCAGCTTATCACTCTTCCAAGTATAAATTATACAATTCTTCACTCCTTGATTTAATGGAGCTTGATCAAGTACATTGCCTGGTTGAACCAAACTTCATGGAATATCTCCAGGATTATAGTCTGGAAACTGAATGCTTTTTACAGGAAGAGGATCCCATCTCTGCAAACACGATTCCAGGTAATGAGATTCTTGGCAATGAGAACCTGAAAAGATTGCTCCAGATAGAGACAGAACTCATGGAATTCGCTTCCATTAGTCAAGACACATTGAATTCCAATCCTGGAAGTGAACGAAATAAAGACAGCAACGAGAAAAAAATAATAGTAAAACAAATCATAGACAATAAGCAAAAGAAAATAACAGGTGCGATTTACCCTGGTTCATCCAATATGGGCTACGTCCAATTGAGTCAATATTATTGCAATTCTTCCTCACCTTTACAATGAATGAATTGTCCTGTGATAGCTATCACACTCATAACAAGAGAAAAATATGTTTATATACTAGGTTTAAGAGAGTAAACCTAGTTTTATAAGGATTCCTATTCCTAAGTCCAACTCAATAAGGAATTAATAACTTAAAGAAATCATATAGATATTATATATGGAAAAGGCCCCAACCGCCTACGGGATTAGGGGCACTACCCCCGCCCGCTGACCAGTGGGACCCTTGAATACGTCTACGTAACTCATTAATGCTGAAGTAGTCGACAACTCCAACAGAAAGTTCCCTGGAAAAGAAGTGAGCCCTGGAATGGTTCAAGCAACTGAAGAGAAAGTTTTGAAGGGAATCCAGGAAGGAGTTGAATGAAGAAAGCAGTGTAACTGACCTCCTGGTGATGGGAGCTGAAGCTGTTGAAGCGCAAAATTGGGTTCTGTCTTTGGCCATTGTTGCAAAGCTTAACTGTCTCTTGAATGATGGAGAAAATGGTGATAACCCTTTCAACAGGCTGGCTTTGTTCTTCAGTCAGGGACTATTTTATAAGAGCACCGATGCTCCCGAAATGTTCCAGGAACCTTTCGCTAAACAGACAGACATTTCGCCTACCTTTCAGGTGCTCCAGGAACTCTCCCCTTATGTACAGTTTGCTCATTTCACTACCAACCAAGCCATCCTGGAAGCCACAGAGGGCGATCAAGAGATTCATGTCATTGATTTCGCTATCATGGGGGGGATTCAATGGCCACCTTTGATGGTTGATCTTGCGTCGAGAAAGAATGTTGTTTCTTTCAGAGTAACAGCCATCATAACTGACCAGAAAAATTCAATCTTTGTGCACCAAACGAAGCCAGTTTATGCCCAGGAGGGGCCTATGCCCTACCTTAACTTTAAAATTTTCGTGTATTTCATATTTCTTAGAGTTCTCTCACAACAATACAAGCACATGAATAAAAATATATAATTTATTTTGCTTCTTTTCCTTTCTAATTTGTGTTGCATTTTGAAAAAGTAATTAAGGTTATATGAAATTATGTATTGAGATTTAAGTTATATTATGTCACAAAAGAAAATTTATAATTACTTTATAAACTTGTTTTTGTATGTATACAATAATTTTTCATTTTTTTTTTCAAATAAAGTATATTTTAAATATAGGTGAATAAATATTATGATTAAAATATGTTTTATATAAATAATCAATCTTGATCACGGATGTATGTTTGAATTTTACCCTACTCTAATTTCCTAATTTAATAAACCCCTCAATGTATGATTTATTCTAAAAGGACCCAACAATTTTCACGGATTGCAAACAGCGGCCACTACTGACTACACACGCCACGTGAACGCATAAATGCTCGCCGAGAAGCAACGGCAGCATAATCCCAGAACTGAAATTCGTAATCATGTCCGAGTTTCAGATCGCAAATGGACCCTGAAACACCACAAAATCTCTCCAATAACTTAAAGAAACTAGCTGGAAACTACCTGTTGAAATCGAAGCTTGGAGAAAGTCCTTTCTCCGCAGTGTGGAAAGCGGAACACGTGTCATCGGGAGATGTAGTTGCCGTGAAGCAAGTTTATTTCCACAAACTCAACAAACACCTGAGGAGTTGCTTGGACTGTGAGCTTAATTTTCTATCTTCTGTGAATCACCCGAACATAATTCGCCTCTTTCACGTGTTCCAGGTGGGGTGTAAATTTAAAATTTTGATATTTGGTTCCTTGCTTAGTTGTTTTATTTGGAAATTTTTAGTGTTTTGAGGAGTACCCTTTCCGGTGTTTTTTGAATTGGGTGTGTAGATTGTTGGTTTTAGTTGTTTAATTTTGAGTTTTAGGCGGTTTAGGGATTAACCCGTTTGTGTTTTTTGAATTAGAAGATGCGTTCGTTGTGATTTTCTAATTTTATTGGGTTGTTCATGGGGAATTTCCACTTTGTCAACTGAATGATGTATTGAAATCAAGAGTGTTTCTTTAGTGAGAAAGTGAAGGAAAATAGATAGAGAATGCGAGTAAGAGAAAACCCAATTTAGGGAGACTAGAGAGAATTAAGAGAGTTCTAAGAATTTGGTGAGATTTTTGTATATATGAAAATGCAGGACAAATGCTTTTATATAATGTCAGCTCAGGTCATTTCCATACTTTTAATGTGACTTACTTTTAATACCTAAAGACTACTCAAAACAATTTCTTATACATTTTATTGCTATTATCTTGTTAATCATTTCTGAAGTCTTATCATAGTATTGATTGTCTTTGCTTTCAGGCTGAAGATTGTATATTTCTTGTTATTGAGTTTTATGCTGGGGGAAATCTTGCTTCTTATATTCGGCAGCATGGGAAAGTTCCAGGGCTGACTGCCAGAAAATTCATGCAGCAGCTTGGTAGCTCATCATGTGCCTTTTCGTCAGTAGTGGGGGTTTCTGTTATGCTATTGGTTTCTGATTTCATGCAATATATAAAATAACTTCATCGAATTCTCTTTTGCAGGAGCTGGTTTGGAAATTTTGCACTCACCACATTATTAAACATGCACATGAAGAAATTCTGGATAGTTGTTATCCCTTGAATTCTTCATAGCTTTTGGTAAAGTGTATGGCTAAATGCTTATGAGACTAATCCTGTTGCTTTGATGGAGCAGGACATTCTACTATCTGATGTGTTTTTGAGGCTGAAAGCCTTATGAATTGACTAATCCTGTTTCTTTGGTGGGGCAGAACATTCTACTATCTGATGTAGAGGGTGATGTGGTGCTCAAGATAGCCGATTTTGGTCTTTCAAGGTAAATTGTAGTAGAAGGAAGCAATTTAAGGGGTGAGGATAGGTCTTAGGTCTGTCAATGTTGAGCTGACTTAGGTAGCAGGAAACTGTAATGGGCTTTATGCAATTTCATTTTATTGTTTAGATACAAAGATCATGTGGAAATTAATTTTGTATAAAAACAGTCAAAACTTAGATTGAATTTTTTTCATATAATGAACAGTATTCTCCATCCGGGCAAGTGTGCTGAGAAAGTATGTGGAATCCTGTTATACATGGCTCCTGAAGTTCTGCAATTTCAAAGATATGATGAAAAGGTACTACTTTCTCCCTTCAAAATAGTTGTTGATATTAAATGTCCTGTTAATGTATTAAAATTCCAAAACTATATATAGGTAGACATGTGGAGTGTTGGTGCAATTCTTTTTGAGCTTCTTAATGGTTACCCACCTTTTTGTGGTAGGAACAATGTCCAGGTAGCATATTTGCCTGATGAAGAGTCCTTAATAATTATTACAGTGACCTAGCTTCCACTCTGTCAAAAAGTTTTCTTCTTTCAGTTGCTGCAGAACATCAAGTCATCTACACATCTTCCATTCTCTCAGCTTATTCTACCCTGGTTGCATCCAGAGTGCCTTGATATGTGTTTAAAACTACTTTCTACAAATCCAGGTGATATCAACTTCATATATTACTTGAATCCTATCCCAACAGTTTCTCTCTGTTCGCTCTTTGGTTATTGCAGTCATCCCCTTACTGGTTTCTTCATTTGTTGCAGTGGATCGTTTGTCCTTCAGTGAATTCCATCAGCATAGACTCCTGAGAAGAAAAGAGTGGGAAACTAACACCAACTTTTGATATTCCATGCGCAATTCTTCCCTCGTATATTAAATCAGGCATCATCCATTCCATCTATCCAAAGTTGATGAAGTTATGATGCTTTGCTGGAAGTGCATTGTGCAGGGACTGAAGTTTGAAGATTGTTTTTGCTGCAAATAAAGTGTGGTGCATGGTGCTATGCTAGGAGCAGTAGCCTAGGAGAAACTTGTTAAACTTTTGTGTTAGGATATGTTTAGGTGAATCCAGCTGAATATGAGGCTTTATGTCTCTTAATTGTATTATGGTTGTTCAAATTGTGTGGTTTACCTTTGATCATGTAAAAAGCTTACTGCTGTAGTTGTTATAACAGTAAGCTGATAAAATGTTATATTATGTATTTGGTTGGTTAATGAATGAGAGTTTTTTCGCACTCTTTCAGTTTTCCTTTTCTTTGAATAATCCAGAACTCCAAAACCAACAGAATGGTATCAGAGCTAGCTTACCAGACCTCCATATAAACTCAAAAACTAACCTTGAATTATTATCAAAACTCCAGCCTCCTTAAAGAACAACTCGGTCACTAACTATAATTTGTATCCATGGCTACTCAATGAGCTTCCCTTTCACCGCCAGTGTTCAATGGTGACCAATACCATATTTGGGTTGTTAGAATGAAAGGCCATCTAAGAGGGCAGGGGCTTTGGCAGTATGTTGAGGAAGAGAAACAACCACCATAGCTTGGTCCAAACCCCACTCTGAATCAGATGAGGTTGTATGAAGAAGAAATGTCAAAGGCTCCAAGGGCCCTATCTCACATACATTCGGCTGTGACAGACCTTGTGTTTACAAGGATAATGGCGTGTGAAACAGCAAAAGAAGCTTGGGATAGACTGAGAGAGGAGTTCATGGGAAGTGATACAACAAGGAACATGCAAGTGATGAACTTGCGGAGAGAATTTGAGATGTTGAGAATGCAGGAAGTGGAGAAAGTGAAAGAATATGTGGATAGGCTTATGAGTGTGGTTAATAAGATCAGGCTATTGGGAGTAGAAATGAGTGATAAGATGATTGTTGAAAAGGTGCTAGTGAGCTTACCTGAGAGGTTTGAATCCAAGATGTCCTCCCTAGAAGATTCAAAGGATCTGTCACAAATCAGCCTCACTAAATTAGTCCATGCACTGCAGGCTCAAGAACAAAAAAGGTTAATGAGGCAGGAGGACACTAATGAAGGTGCTATGATGGCTGCTCAAAAAGGAAAGAATGTGCAGGGGAATAACAGAAGGTATGCCGGAGACAAGAAAGGAAAAGAGAAAACCAGTGGACAGTGGGGAAAACCAAGTGGAACAAGGAGCTATCCACCATGTCCTCACTACAATAAGAAGGGTCACTCAGAGAACAGGTGCTGGTTTAGGCCTAGGATCCAATGTAGAGGCTGCAAACAGTTTGGGCACATTGAGAAGGTGTGCAAGAACAAAGGTGCACAACCATCACAGGAAGCTCAATCTATAGAAGATCAATAGCAGGGCAGTGACTCTGAGCAACTGTTTGTAGCTTCATGCTACACAACTCAGACCAACATTGATGTGTGGTTGATAGACAGTGGTTGCACCAACCACATGGCAGCCAACTTGCAGAATTTCATCAGGCTGGACAAGACCTACAACTCCAGAATCAAGATTGGAAATGGAGAATATGTGGAAGCCAAAGGAATTGGAGATGTTGTTGTCCTAACACAATCAGGTACCAAAGTTATCTCAAGTGTCTTATATGTACCAGAAATTACACAAAATCTATTGAGTGTAGGACAAATGCTAAAAAAGAATTATACATTGCCCTTTCAAAACCAATCATGCATTATATTAGATAGTGAGGGAAATGAACTGATTAATGTTAAAATGCTTGGGAAAAGCTTCTTGGTAGAGTGGAAAAAGTCAGAAAACTTTGCACTGACTAGTAGGTCTGAAGAGTCTAAACTTTGGCAACTTTAAAATGTCCAAGCAAAAATGTCAAGATTTTTCCCTCTTGATACATGCAAACCCACCAGAATTTATTTCTTTGTTTTCACCCCTTAACGCAACCTTAAAAACTGACAAAAATACCCATTTCTTACAACAATACCATAAAATCAAATAGAAAGGGAATTAAATAACTAATTAAAATTCATGCTATTACTAAATTCGAAATAGGGTTTTACAACTTCCCCCCTTAAGAGAATTTCGTCCCCGAAATTTCACTAACCTTATTGAAAAAGGTATGGGTACTTAGTCCGCATGACATCTTCAGACTTCCATGTTGCCTCTTCGATCGCATGATTCTCCCATACGACTTTTACCCAAGGAATGGTTCTAGTACGGAGCACTTGCTCTTTATAATCCATAATTTGAACCGGCCTTTCCTCATAAGTTAGTTGCTCATCCAATTGAATCGGTTGTTGTTGGAGAATGTGGGAGGGATTCGCTACATACATTCTCTCCAATTCTGGTGGCAAAGCCAATTGGTATGCTACTTCACTAATTCTTCCGAGAATCTCATAAGGACCAATATATCTTGGGCTCAACTTACCCCGCTTGCCAAACCTTAACACCCATTTCCATGGCAAAACTTTTAGGAAAACCTCATAACCCAATTGGAATTCAAGCACCCTTCTTCGCTTATCAGCATAACTCTTTTGTCTATCTTAAGCCGCTTTAAGTCTCGCCCTGATAATACTAATCTTCTCATTGGTGTCTTGCACAATCTTGGGGCCTAACAATTTCCTCTCACCAACCTCATCCCAACACACTGGAGTTCTACATTTTCGACCTTATAAAGCTTCATATGGTGGCATCCTAATACTAGAGTGATAACTGTTGTTATAGGCGAATTCCATCAAGGGTAAATACACATCCCAACTACCCTTGAATTCCATTATACAAGCCCGCAACATATCCTCTAAGGTCTGAATTGTCCTTTCTGACTGCCCATTAGTCTGAGGGTGGAATGCCATGCTAAAATTTAGTTTGGTACCTAAAGCCTTCTGTAAACTTGGCCAAAATCTAGATGTGAACCTGGGATCCCGATCCAATACTATAGAAATAGGGGCACCATGAAGTCTTACATTCTTTGCGACATAGATGCTCGCCAACCTATTAAGTGAATAGGTGGTCTTAATCGGTAAGAAATGAGCGGACTTTGTCAACCGATCAACAATCACCCATGTACCATCATGCTTATATGTAGTACGAGGGAGGCCTATCATGAAGTCCATGGTAATGTGCTCCCATTTCCATTGTGGAATAGGAAGCGGTTGGGACAATCCTACTGGCCTTTGATGTCCAGCCTTAACTTGTTGACAAACTAAGCATCTAGAAACAAACTCAGCTATTTCCCTTTTCATACCTGGCCACCAATAATGTTCTTTTAGAGTACAGTATAACTTCGTACTACTTGGGTGCATAGCATAGGCTAACGAATGAGCCTCCTCTAAAATCTCCCTTTTTAACTCTTCTGCATTGGGCACATAAAGTCTATTCCCCATCTTTAACATACCATCGCCCCTGATCTAGAAATCTGTTCGTAACCTTTCACTTACTTCTCCCATTAACTTTATTATATTAGGGTCCATAAACTGACTCCCTGATTCGACCCACCAAAATAGGCCTAACTTGAAAATGTGCTAAAAGTGCCCCTGACTCATTCATTCCCAACTCAACTCCTAAGGTCTTCAACTCTGTAAGCAAGGGATAACGCACCTTCATATGTGCCATGATGCTCGGGGCTTTTCTACTTAAGGCATCCACCACTATGTTGGCCTTACTAGGATGATAGTCAATCATACAGTCATAATCCTTGATAAGCTCAATCCACCTTCTCTGCCTCAGATTCAATTCCTTTTGAGTAAACAAATATTTCAAACTCTGATAGTCTGTAAAAATCTGGCAAGTTACTCCATAAAGATAATGTCTCCAAATTTTCAAAGTAAGGACTACCACTACGAGTTCCAAGTCGTGGGTTGGGTAATTCATCTCGTGTTTCTTGAGTTGCCTAGAGGCATAGGCTATTACTCTCCCATGTTGCATCAACACACAACCTAATCCCTGTCTGGATGCATCACTAAACACCACAAATCCATCATTACCGAAAGGCAAAGCAAGTACGGGGGCTGAGGTTAGCCTTACTTTCAATTCTTGGAAACTCCACTCACAATCGTCATCCCACTCAAAGTTTACCTCCTTTCGAGTCAATCTGGTTAAAGGGGCTGCTATCTTAGAAAACCCTTCCACAAATCTCCGATAGTATCCCTCTAACCCAAGGAAACTCCTTACTTCTGTCACATTGATAGGTCTCTCCCAATTCAACACTGCTTCTACTTTCTAGGGATCCACATAAATACCATCCTCCGAGATCACATGACCCAAAAATGAAATCTGATTGAGCCAATACTGACACTTGCTAAACTTTGCACAGAGTCTATTTTCCCTGAGGGTTTGTAGGACCATCCTGAGGTGCTCCTCATATTCCTCCTCATTTCTTGAATACAATAAAATGTCATCAATGAACACAACCACAAAGTAATCCAGGTATGGGTGAAACACCTTATTCATCAGATCCATAAGAGCTGCAGGAGCATTGGTTAAGCCAAAAGGCATCACTAAGAACTCATAATGTCCATAACGGGTCTTGAATGTTGTTTTCAGTATATCAATCTCCCTAATCTTTAGTTGATGGTAACCGGACCTTAGATCTATTTTGGAGAAGACCCTGGCACCCTGCAATTGATCAAACAAGTCATCGATCCACGGCAACGGATACTTGTTACGCACTATTACCTTATTTAACTGTCGGTAATCTATGCATAATCTGAAAGTACCATCTTTCTTTTTAACAAATAAAACTGGTGCTCCCCATGGGGACACACTAAGTCTAATGAAACCCTTATCCACCAATTCTTGTAGTTGTACCTTTAACTCTTGTAATTCCCATGGTGCCATTCTATAAAGGGCCATGGATATGGGGGCTGAACCGAGAACCAAATCTATAGTGAACTTAATTTCTTTATCAGGTGGCAAACTAGGAAGGTTTTCAGGAAAAACGTCTGGGAATTCCCTCACTACCAAAATATCCTCTAACCTCAATTCACTGATTCTAGTGTCTACCACATGAGCTAGATAAGTGGGACATTGTTTCTTGAGTAATGGCCTGGTAGTCATTGCTGAAATAACACAAGAAGGAAGGATACAACACTTTCCACATAAAACAAACTTTGGTTTCCCTCGCTTCTTAAAGGTTACCTCCTTACGAAAACAATCCACTGTGGCACGATGCAGGGCTAGCCAATCCATTCCCAAAATCACATCAAAATTGTGCATGTCTAGAGGAATCAAATCTACCTGCAACTCATGCTCACCAATGCTCATCACACTACGTCTATACACATACTCAGCCACTAAAGAATCTCCAATAGGGGTGGCTACTGCTAACTTACACTCTAAGGGTTCTAACTTTCTATTGGCATGCACAACAAAATGATATGAAACAAATGAATGTGTAGAACTTAGATCAATTAAAATACGGGCCTCATGATAAAAAACGATCAACATACCCATAACTACGTCTGGGGTAGCTTGAGCATCCTACTCGGTGAGAGCAAAGACACGAGCTTGGGTTTGAGGTCACCCTGTTCCCCTCTGTTTGACACTTTTACTACCTACAACACTACCATGGGCCCTCTGAACCCAAGATCTCTGAGTTCTTTTGAACTAAGACATTATCACCTTGAGCCAAAATGGGACACTTCCTCTTGATATGGCCAAACTGCCCACAATGATAACAACCTGAAACTCTTTTCTACCACTGCCCCGAGTGAAACCTACCACAACTGTCACAGGGTGATCGTGACTCCCACTTGTAGCACTACTCTGATATCTATTGTCTTGAGTCCTCTTATTCCAATTACTACTGCCCACTGAATGTTGACTCTGAGCCTGTCTTTGCATCTGTCCTGAACTGCTCGAGGTCCCGAAAAAACTACCCTTTTTTTTTTTATTTCTATTGCTAGGGCTATCAACTGTCCACTCACGGTTACTACGCTTCGGTTTTGGTGGCTCTCTCTTATCAAACTCTCCCAAATTTCTCTCAACTCTGATAGCTATCTCTGTCAATTTCCCAAACTCTAAGCAGCAGTGTGAGGCCACTATTGTTCTAATCCTACCTCTGAGGCCCTCCTCAAATCTCTTACATTTTGCTCTCTCATCTCCGGCTATAAACGGGGCAAACGGGACAACTCAATAAACTTAATCAAATATTCCTCCACTGACATATTTCCTTGTGTTAGTCTAATAAACTCACTCTGCTTAGCATCCTGATACACCATAGAAAAATAATGATCGAAGAACTCCTGACAAAAATTGGCCCAAGTAATTGTTGTCGATCCCCCATATCTAGGTTGTACCGATCTCCACCAATGACGAGCCCTACCTTTTAGTAGAAAGGTAGCAAACCATAGTTTTTTGTCATCGGTGCACTCCATCATCCCAAATTCTCGTTCTAATTGATCCATCCACGAGTTGGCATCTGTGGGATCGCCGGTCCCCTCAAAGTTTGTTGCCTCTAATTTTCTCGCTCTCTCTATAGTTTTTCCTTCTCCTTGACGCCTAGGCGTCCTATCCTGTACTACCCTAGTCATCAGCTGAGCTAGCCTATCCATAGTCTGCTCCATGTTATCCCCATCACCTTGGACCCTGCATTTTGTTCACTCACTGGTCCTTCCCCAACATTTTGATCATCGGCATCTGATTCTTCCTAAGGTCCCTAAGGTCCTGACATACGGCTACTCGACTCTTCTAATCTCTCTTCCCCAAGCTCACTCACCCTCCTGAGTACTCTAGGAACTAATAATTCTCTCACGGATTTCGTACGAGGCTGGTCACATTGACTCATGATGATATCTACAAAACATAAACAAATTGGTTTCTAAAAAAAAAAAAAACTCATGGATTGGAAATAAGCTTCATTAAGGGACTAATTGGCATGTGTGAAATTTTTTCAAAAAAAAAAAAAAATGCGCTTAAAAATCGAAACCATGCTCTGATACCAAGTTGACACGACCCGTCCCCAATTTCCTCATCCCGTAGGATCCAGACGCTCCCACAAGACTCAGATACCCGAGACGTGCCATGTAGAAAACTGTGAAACCTGTTAGAAGACTTACTTTTCCTGAATAACATCATAGTATTTCCATTTCCAACATCTCCAAAAAAAAAAAAAAAAAAAACATACACCATCTATCGTTTAACAAAGGAAAAGACTTAAGGAAACTTGTGGTATCAGGTTTTTCCGCTTACACTACAAATTTCAAAACATAAACAAAGGAAATACATGATGGGAAACATGAGTTTTTGAAACGGAAGTCCAAAATACAATACGACATAAATATAAAACCCACATAAAAAGATGTTGACGCGTGGCACAACCCTGAGCGAAGACTCACTGTTTGGCACGATCTCCGGGAGGTCCTGGTGAGGGGGGAAAACATTTAAAAAGGGGTGAGCTGAAATACTAGTGAGTGGGGGGAAGGGGAGGTTTATAAAAGTTCTTAAAAAAAAAAAAAATGATAGCATACAACAATTCTTAAGCAAATCCTGACGAGAATATAATTACATGAATATGCAATGGAAGCAACCACCCATTCACGTATGCAATATGAGATTTATTTCTAACCATCCTGTACTTGGCAAACTGTACTCTGACTTACTTCCTTTAACTGTATCGGATTCTGAATAAAACCTCAACATTTGGTATTAGAAACTCTCACCACAACTAGTACCTTGGGAAAAAATCTGTCATACCTGGTGGGCGTCCCACACGCAGGCATAGCGAGGGACGTACCTTGACAGGCTATTCGCAAGTGTACGAAATCGTGCAAGTAGTAAAACTCGAGTAAACGAGTGTCGAATCCCAAGGGAACTACCTACCAAGTACCAAACTATTATATTCTATTGCTATTTGATTAAATTGAAGTTTAAGAATGAATTTAATGAAAAAGTAAATAAACTAAAAACTAAGTACTAAATAAAGGCAAAATTTGTAAACACTTTGAAGTGAAAATCAATATGACTAAACCTAGGGCATAGATTTCACACCAATTTAATCCTATGCATTGACATTTGTTGTTAACCTAATCGAGTGTATTCTAAAAGCCAAATCCCCTATTATTCCACTAACTCTCTCTCGAGCAATTAGCAAATTAACCCTTAAACAACAACCCAAGATATCTCTAAATTGGATTTAGGAGCTAAGAGATCATTAAGCTCTATGGAATTTACCAGAGCCTCACAGATCGCGGTAACCTATCTCTAGCGTTCGCTCAATCTATGGTTTTATTACCTAAGACAAATCAGGTTTCATCTCTCGATCTCAACCTAACCCTTGAAATCATTCAACCCTCGGGCCCTTGAGAATTGAAAGCATTATGCACAGTAATAAAATTTAGAATTATAAACACAATAAGAATTAACAACAATTCAAGTCAACACATATTCATAAATCGGGACTACATCTTAGCCCTAGACAAGAAAGTTAGTTCATAATGAAAATAAAAAAACCCATCATTCTCATTAATGACATCAATTTAAGAAAAAGATAAACTTCTCTAATCGGTGAACGAGAGCTTTCATGATCCCGATCTCCAAATTGGTAGCCGTCCTCTTCTTCTCTCAAAAAGTCCCTTTTTAACTTCTTAAAGACTCCCTTTTATATCCCTAGGGTTCTGGTCGTGCTTAGGGAAAATATTAGAAAACTTGGCCCATTCAGATTCGGATTAGGATAATGAATTAACTCAAACCCGCGACCCATCGCCGCGGAGACCAGATTCATCGCCGCGGCGATCGTTCCTTCTATCCAAAGAATCTGTAAAATTCAGAATTAGATGAAGTATTAAACATGAACATTGTAGCTCTTTGAATAAACTTTCCAACGCCACCAGAATCGTCAAATTCCGACTTCTACAGCTCAAGTTATGATAGAAACATCGAGGCATACTCATGATGAAGAATTTCCAGATTTTCCGTAACATCTTCGACGTACCACAACTTCCTCATTTCGACCCTGATTCTTTTGCCGTTTGTTCCTACGTGTCGTGAATCCTATCGATATCATTCTTTTCCCTTCAACAACCTGTTTGAGCCTGAAAATACTCAAAATACACCCGTGATCCCGTAAAACGTATTTATGAAATAATAAATTCAAATTCCAATAATTAAACACCTTTTTCCACAAAATAATCCAATTGAATCACTAATAAAATGTATACTTTCAAGCTCTTATCACAACCCCCAACCAGCTTTTTGCTAGTCCCTAGCAAACTAAGCGATAAAATAAGTCTCTAAGCTTAAAATAAAACAACCAATTAAAACCTATATCTAAACTATCCTAAACCACTTTCGTAGATTGACACGATTGCATTTAGCATATGCAACAAGCCTTTAAACCCCTAGGCGGCCCTAGTTGGACGAGTTGTAGTCTCGTGAGGGTTTCCAGCGATGATACCCACAAACATCCACACTAAACGTATCCTAAACTCTAAAAGTAATAAAAACATAAGCATAAAAAGAACACACTAACAAAAAGTCTTGGATCAATTCATAAAGATGTCTAAAAAATTGCATATACACAAAATAAATAGATTAATTAAAAATCACCTAAAACTCACAGATAATGCAAACATCAATTTCATTTTCGTTATCGACCCTAGAACATCCATACAACCACAAACCATTAGTCTACAAACTCGGATGGTGTTATGCACAACATTCACGAACAAAATTTAGATCTCAGTATTTGGGTTATGACTTATATGTGAATCATGGAATCAAACTCCAAGGCTCACTTTTCAAACCACTCTCCACTAATGTAGAATTTCACATCACCTGGGATCAATAGGTCTTTGTAAAGGTTGTAACTTTAGGCCAGGGTATGGGTCTAAGGACATGATATGAAAACAAAGTAAGAGACTCAATTTTCCTCATGCAACTCTGAAATCAAATCGAACTCCACTTCTTCTCAACCACCAACCAGTGTGTCCACTAATTTACACCCCTCAAACTTGTATCTTTCCTTTTTTTTTTTTTTTTTTTTGCACCATAAATGCGGCGAGGGAGATGCGTCTAAGGTGTACGTGGCGTTGTTATACCAGTGGTTGCCAAGTACTGCTAGGCAGTTTTTAAGGCGAGTTCTGGTTTCCAACCGAAATACCCTTAAACTAGTCAGAATGTTCTTTTTTTTTTTTTTTTTTTACTATAATAACAATAAGAAGGCTGAAACATGCACATCCCCACTGATTTTACAAACACTTCGCAACCCCCAATCAATTTCTTCGCACGCATGGGTTGTGACAACCACACTTTCTTACCAAAACTCGTAATAAGCTTGAAGAACAATAAAGTCTCTTAATGATAAAGCGGGTAGGATTGTGTTTTAGGCTCCAAATCAGGATAGGGTAAACATTAAGTTCAAAGAACGAAAAACAAGGCTAAATTGTGTTTAAAAATAAAGGCTCAAAGGGTTAACTAGTGATAATGATAAAAAGGGTTGGCTTGAAAGGCTCAATCGGTCCAAAAACAGCCTAAATCATTTCCTAAGTGATGTGAATTCTAGGATTTCGCCTTGAGTGATTATCAAATGAGTTCTAGAGTTTGTTGAAATCACAATAAAATTCATGAAAACTTCATACATAACACGTCTCTAAGTTGGTGACTGAACCACTTTCACTCCACAATTCACTAGGGTCTCAACTCCATGTCATTAATATTCACACACATCCATAAGCAGAGGTAAAAATTAATTTCCTCCATTAGTTCTATGTTATTGTAATCACATTCTTATCATAGACATATGACTTCATCCAAGAGACAAAAACAAATGCTGCTCAATTTAAATTTCTTAAATTCCTACCCCCAACGAAAAAAATCAACATTGTCCCCAATGTTAAGCGTAAGAGTAAAAGAAAGAAAACGTTACCACATTCCTCAACAAAATAAAGCCGTCCAGTCATATACACCAGTCGTTCTATCAACACAGAGAAACCGCTAAATAGACTTTGTCGGCCATCAGAGTTATGCAAAATAAAAGAATGGATAAAAAGAGCAGGAACAAAGAAAAACAAAATAAACAAAAAAAATAAAACAGACAGACTAATAGTTCACAAAATGTCTAAAGACACAGTAGACAACGGTTAGTACAGCAAAACAGAAAAATAAACAATGACCGACATAAATTGCACTAAGAACATTAACAAAAGTTTACTCCTCCATACTCTCCTCAGAATCCTCATTAGGAACATCACCCTGCTCCTCATCTGCCGGGTACACAAAATCAGTCCATTCACACTCCGGTGCTACTATCCCAGCATGTGCAAGTTGCAACCTCTGCATCTCATGTTGTACCCGCATTTGCCCACTCATCCATGACATCCAGGCCTCTTGACGATTCTGTTGCTGTTTCACTTTTTCTATGTCTTCATGCAACTTCAGCAATTGATCTTTTTGGGAAAACTTTGACGATGAAGATGATTTGGTCCTGGGTACCTCTACTCTGCCCCCACTGGTTAAATTTTGCATAAACTGCTCAGTTAGGCTCACTCCTTGCGGAATAAAAACTTCTTCAGCATTCAATGGCACTTCCGCTTTCGTACACAATGCAGTAATCAGGTGGGGAAAATAAAAGCCCGTCTTGGAATGCTTTGCCGAATGAGAAATCTCTTGAAAGATAATTTCACCCACATTCATCCTCATTTTCTGGTGGATAGCATACAGTAAGATTGCCCTAGCTTTGCTCATAGTACTCATGTGCTTGGATGGCATTAATCGGGAAGATACAAAGTATAACCACATGCGGGAAATTGAGTCCAAGAACTTACTTTCAAAGCGGATGTGTTCCCCAGCTGCAATAAACCATGTGGCTCTCCTCTCAGTCAGAGTGTTAATTACTGTATCAAAATCCACTTGCTGCTTGAATGCGGCATAGGCATTGTCATCGAACCCAACTTGCGGCAACTCATAAAATTCATTGATCGCAGCGGCATTAAACACTATCTCTTTGCCTCTAACTAAGGTTCTCCCGTTAGTGCTATCTGGAGCGTTGGCATAAAACTCTTTTACCACAGAGGAAACAGCAGGCGTTAGAGGCTCTTTGCAGAATTTCCCCCAACCCAGAGCTTGAATCACATCAGTTATGCCCTTCCAAAGCTTCTGTAAACACCAGCCCTCGTTCTTCAATAAATCGCCCTGGTTGTTTTGCAAAATTTTCATACCTTTCCTGGGCAGGCTGGCTAACAAACCGGGGATCACTGGAAGCCTGTCCTTTACCTTTTTCTCTCCTATCATTTTTTAGTTTTCTTTTGGGTGCCATTTATCACTATGTCAAACTCACCCCAAATATTCAGTCGAACTACTAACACTGCCCAACGAAATCAACTCACTCCCACACAAAGCAACTACCCTTCTTCAATCAAACACAATCACAGAGATAAACACTCCCACGAAAATCACCAAATCTCAAGCACTATTCACAACCATCCACACTTCCACACAACTCAAATCAATGGATTTCACCCTTCCACACTCAAAATTTCAATGCAAAATGGTTGAGAAACACTTACTTGAAACTTGTTATGTCCAAAAACGCCTTTGGATTAGATGAAATTTCGAAAATCCCCAAATCTCTTTTGAAAACCCTAACCTTGAATTTTCGCAATTTCTCCTCTTGTTTCTTTAATCTGCGAAATGGGATGGAAGGAGGAATGTGTTAGTGATCAATGGAGTAAGGAAAAGGAATGATTTGAGCCAAAAATTGGTGGAGAGCAAGTGTGAGGGGGATAAGCTCGTAAAGAAAAATGAAAGCAAAAGAGGGAAAACTGCTAATTTTAAACGCATAATTCTATTTCCTGGTGCGATCGTTGTTATCGTCGCGGCATTGCTTTAAGTCGCGCTCGCTGCAGCGATGAAACTCATTGCCGCGGCGAGCGTGCTTTTATCCAGATGTAGTCTATCGTGCGCGTAATCACGCTCGCTGCAACGATATCTTTTACCTCGTCGCGGCGAGCGTGATCAGTTTTCTGGCTGATCCTTGAGTGCGTGTTGTCAGCCACCTGAAAATCAATCCGAAATCCTGAATTAACAAACTAAAAATGCAACATGAGAACACAAAAAAAAAAATGCACTGAAAAAAATTAAAATAAAATAACATAAAATAAAACTCAAACGGAATCGAAAATTTGGGTTGCCTCCCAAAAAGCTCTTGTTTAAAGTCTTAAGCTCGACTCCTTTTCTGTCGTCAATTAGGATTCTGAAGAAGAATTGAAACCCTCTCGTCTGCATTGCCATTCTCAATATAAGGTTTCAATCTTTGCCCATTGACTTTGAATGTGCCTTTCGTCGGGTGGTGCAGCTCTATTGCCCCATGCGGAAACACTCGATGAATGATGAATGGGCCAGACCATCGTGAGCGCAATTTTCCTAGAAAAAGTCGTAGCCTCGAGTTGAACAATAGCACTTTGTTGCCCTCCTTGAATTCCTTGTTCACAATGTGTTTGTCATGCCACTACTTAGTCTTTTCTTTGTAAATCCGGGCATTCTCGTAGGCATCATTGCGAAACTCTTCCATCTCATTAAGTTTCAGTAAACGTTTTGCTCCCGCAGCTTGTAGATCAAAATTCAGAAATTTTACTACCCAATACGACCTGTGCTCTAACTCCACTGGCAAGTGACAAGCTTTTCCGTAAACCATCCTATAGGGCGACATTCCTATTGGTGTTTTGAATGTCGTCCTATATGCCCATAGTCCATCATCAAGCTTAGTTGCCCAATCCTTTCGGGATGTGTTCACTGTCTTCTCCAGGATTCGTTTCAGCTCCCTATTCAAAACTTCGACTTGACCACTGGTTTGCGGATGATATGGGGTTGCAACTCGATGTGTAACTCCATACTTTCTTAACAGTGCTGTGAATAGGCGATTGCAAAAATGAGAACCACCATCACTGATAATGGCTCTTGGCGTGCCAAACCTTGAAAATATATTCTTCTTTACGAATTTGATAACGACACGAGCATCGTTTGTTGGCAACGCTGCAGCTTCCACCCACTTCCACACATAATCTACAGCAACCAAAATGAAACGGTTAGAAAACGAAGAAGGAAAAGGTCCCATAAAATCTATCCCCCAAACATCAAACAATTCTACTTCTAGGATATTATTTAAAGGCATAGCATTTCTCCTAGAAATATTCCCAACCCGTTGACACTCATCACAACTCATCACAAATTGAAAAGCATCTTTAAAAAGAGTAGGCCAGAAAAATCTTGATTGAAGAACTTTTGCAGCGGTCTTTGTCGAACCGAAATGACCACCAACTTCCATAGAATGACAGTGACGAATTATATTCGTCACCTCTTCCTCTGGCACACATCGTCTTATCATCTGATCAGCGCAATGCTTGTACAAAAATGGATCCTCCCAGAAGTAGTACTTTAAATCTGCAAAAAATTTCTTTCGTCTCTGGGAGTTCATTCCAGGGGGCATAACCTTTCTTGCCAAGTAGTTAGCAATGTCTGCAAACCATGGTCCTTCCTGAATAGCAAACAACTGCTCATTAGGGAAGTATTCATTGATTGGCTTTTCTTTCTCTCGATCTTCTTCATTGGATTCCAATCGGGATAAATGGTCAGCTACTTGATTTTCTGTTCCTTTCTTGTCTTTGATCTCCAAGTCGAATTCCTATAGGAGTAATACCCATCGCAATAATCGTGGCTTGGAGTCCCGCTTTGCTAGGAGGTACTTCAGTGCAGCATGGTCCGTGTACACGATGACCTTGGTACCTAGCAAATAAGAACGAAACTTATCAATAGAAAACACTACTGCTAAAAATTCTTTCTCAGTAGTGGCATAATTCAGTTGAGGGCCCGTTAAAGTCTTACTGGCATAATAAATCACATGCAATACCTTACCTTTTCACTGTCCTAAAACAGCCCCTAAAGCATAATCACTCGCATCACACATGAGTTCAAAAGGTAGTTCCCAATCGGGCGCAACAATAATAGGAGCAGAAATTAATTTTTCTTTCAAGCACTTAAATGCATCTAAACACTCTTGACTGAAATTAAAAGGAACATCCTTAGCTAATAAATCACAAAGAGGTTTAGAGATTTTAGAAAAATCCTGTATGAATCTCCTATAAAAGCCTGCATGCCCAAGGAAGCTTCTGACAACCTTCACTGAATTTGGAGGTGGTAGTTTCTCAATCACTTCAATCTTCGCTCGATCCACCTCAATGTCGTTCGCCGATATCCGATGACCCAACACGATCCCATCTCGTACCATGAAATGGCATTTTTCCCAATTGAGCACTAAGTTAGTGTCAACACATCTCTGCAAAACATTTGACAAGTTAGTTAAACAATCATCGAAAGAATTTCCAAAAACAAAAAAATCGTCCATGAAAACTTCAATGGACTTCTCAACCATATCGGAAAAAATCGAGATCATGCAACGTTGAAAAGTTGCAGGAGCGTTGCATAGGCCAAAAGGCATTCTTCGATAGGCGAATGTTCAGTATGGGCACGTGAAAGTCGTCTTCTCTTGATCTTCCGGCGCTATTGCAATTTGGTTGTAGCCTGAATATCCATCTAGGAAGCAGTAGAACTCATGGCCTGCTAACCTCTCTAACATTTGATCGATAAATGGCAATGGAAAATGATCTTTATGAGTCGCGGAATTCAGCTTGCGATAATCGATACATACTCTCCATCCCGTGACTGTTCGTGTCGGAATCAGCTCGTTGTTGTCATTCCTCCCTTCTTCGGTACCACTTGGACTGGACTCACCCATGCACTATCTGAAATTGGATATATTATTCCTACATCTAAAAGCTTTAACACCTCCTTCTTGACCACTTCTTGCATCGATGGATTCAATCTTCGCTGTGGTTGGACAGTAGGCTTGAAACTTTCCTCCATTAAGATCTTATGCGTGCAGATTGAAGGACTGATACCTTTGATATCCGCAATTGTCCCTTCAAGGGCCTTCCTGTACCTTCTCAAAATGCGCAGCAACTTTTCTTCCTCTACAACACTCAAAGAAGCATTAATAATGACTGGAAAGAATTTATCCTCTTCTAAAAATGCATACCTTAAATGAGATGGTAGTTGCTTGAGCTCAAGTGTAGGCGCCTTCGTGATTGGTAAAGTTGACTGAGACTCCACAGCTCCAATTTCTTTGATCAATTTACCCTCGGGACGACCTGAGGGTGGTAAAGCTTTTAAGTATCTTAGACACCCACTTAACTCTTCACTAACAACCTCATCCTCTTGGTCTCTAGAATTCATCAAACAATTCTCTAAAGGCAGGATTGGGTAGTTCTCTTCAAAATTCTGCTCCACTACGGTGTCGAAAACATCAATCTTAAAGCATGAATCTAACTCAGATGGACGCTTCATAGATTTGAATACATCAAATTCTACTTGCTCATCCTCTACACTTAAGATCAATTTTCCTTGGTGGACATCTATCAATGTTCTACTCGTGGCCATAAAAGGTCGCCCTAAAATTAAAGGTATTTCCCTATCTTCCTCCATATCTAGCACTATGAAATCTACGGGGAATATCAGTTTATCTACCTTAATCAGGACGTCTTCGACTACCCCCCTAGGATATGTGATCGATCGATCAGCTAATTGGAGAGACATGGTGGTTGGCTTTACTTCCCCCAATCCAAGTTTCCTGTAAATGGAAAACGGCATTAAGTTAATACTAGCCCCTAAATCGCATAGCACTTTATCAAAATAACAACTACCAATAATACAAGGGATAGTGAAACTCCCTGGATCTCGTAGTTTAGGTGGTAGTTTCTTTTGAATTAGCGCTACGCATTCCTCTCATCAAGATGACGGGATTTCTGACATGACTTTCGTGTTCCTCGAATTTTCTCTTATGCGTGAGGATCTCCTTCAAAAATTTCGCATACTTTGGCATCTGTTCAAGCATATCAACAAAAGGAATATTAATATGTAAACTACGAAACATGTCAATGAATTTACCGAATTGCTTGTTGACCTTCTGATTCTTCAACCGTTGTGGGTACGGCAAGGTTGACTGGGTTGAAGGATTATTCTGCTCATTTGTACGGTTGTCGCGGCCACCAGATTCATCGCCGTGGTGATCGTAGGATGATCCTGACGAAGTTTGAATATTTTCACGGTCGCCGCGGTGACCAGTTTCATCGCCGCGGCGATCGTCCTTTTTTCCGACGGGTAGTTCTTCCTGCTCACGCTCGCCGCGGCCATAATCTCCATCGCCGTGGCAATCGTTCTTCTGATCATCCTTCAGGTTTTGTTCTATCCTCTGTTTTTCACCTTGCGAATTTTCCAAATTTTTTCCACTCCTCAGGGTGATTGCATGTGCCTGTTCCTTGGGATTTTTCTCCGTATCACTCGGTAACACCCCTTGACCTCTTCCCGCCAATATATGTGAATCTGCCCAATTTGAGTCTCTAGGTTCCTTATAGATGCAGATTGGTTTTGAACTAGGACGTCGGTCTTCTCAAACCTCTTGCTTGTCTCCTGAATGAACTTGGTTAATGCATTTTCCAAGTTTGATTTTTGCTCTTGAGGTTGAAAAACAGGTGCTTGTTTTTGCTCATTGTTATTGCTCCATGAAAAATTTGGGTGTTTCCTCCATGCTGGATTATACGTATTGGAATACGGATTCCCTTGCCCTCTTTGGAAATTGTTGACGTAATTGGCTTATTCATGTTGAGCAAACTAGTTTCCCTCTTGGCAATCGCTTGACGCATGATTTCCTGCACAAAGGTCACATGTTAGAGATGACGATTCAATTGCATTAATTTTCAATACATTACCTAATTGCTTCTGGATGTTCGTAAGTTGAGCAGCCAATGTAGTGTAACTGTCGACTTCGTGCACTCCCGCTGATCTCCTTGCTGAATTTCTTTCTGGAGTCCTCATATAGTTGTTGTTCGCCATCACCTCGATCAGATTGTATGCTTCTTCTGGTGTTTTGGTGTTCAATGCTCCCCCACTTGCAGCATCAATCATGGCTTGAATGTTTGGTAGCAAACCTTGGTAGAACGTTTGCACTTGTGACCAGATTGGTATACCATGATGTGGGCACCTTCGTAGAAGATCCTTAAACCTTTCCCATGCTTCATACAATGACTCTGAATCCTGTTGGTAAAAGTTGGTAATCTCACTCCTCAGTTTGGCCGACTTGGCAAGTGGAAAATACTTAGTGAGGAACGCTTGAGCCAACTCATTCTATGTCGTGATGCTCCCAGATGGCAATGAAATCAACCAAGCCTTAGCTTTATCCCGTAGAGAGAATGGGAAAAGCCTTAGTCTGATTGCATCCTCGGATACCCCATTATGCTTGAATGTGTCACACAACTCGAGGAAATTTGCGATATGCAGGTTGGGATCATCGTTTGGTAACCCAATGAAATTGGATTATGCTGAATCATTCCAATAATTGCTGGCTTAATCTCGAAATTGTTCGCTTGAACGGGTGGTCTCCTGATACTTGAATAACAACCATTAATAGTAGGACTAGAATAGTCCTTCAATGCTCTCTGAACCACTGCTACTCCACCCATTGCATTTTCTCCCAAATTATCCTCATTCTCATTCTCTTGATTTTGCATATTAGGATTGACAACTCCTCTGTTAGCCATTGCTTGTTCAGATTCAGCTTGCCTCTTTTTTCTTCTCAACGGTTTTGCGGTTCTCTCGATCTCAAAATCAAGTGGATTAAGATGACCACGACCTCTAGAACGTAAACTCTCCAGATTCTAGCTGAAAACCACAAAAAAAAAAAAAAAAAAAAAAAAAAAACAAAACAAAAATAACAATTAATCAATAAATAGAAATAAACAAATCAAATTAGCAACTAAATATTTCGTATTGATTTTGGTAAAATAAAATACTTCCCTGGCAACGGCGCCAAAAACTTGACAGGCTATTCGCAAGTGTACGAAATCGTGCAAGTAGTAAAACTCGAGTAAACGAGTGTCGAATCCCAAGGGAACTACCTACCAAGTACCAAACTATTATATTCTATTGCTATTTGATTAAACTGAAGTTTAAGAATGAATTTAATGAAAAAGTAAATAAACTAAAAACTAAGTACTAAATAAAGGCAGAATTTGTAAACACTTTGAAGTGAAAATCAATATGACTAAACCTAGGGCATAGATTTCACACCAATTTAATCCTATGCATTGACATTTGTTGTTAACCTAATCGAGTGTATTCTAAAAGCCAAATCCCCTATTATTCCATTAACTCTCTCTCGAGCAATTAGCAAATTAACCCTTAAACAACAACCCAAGATATCTCTAAATTGGATTTAGGAGCTAAGAGATCATTAAGCTCTATGGAATTTACCGGAGCCTCACAGATCGCGGTAACCTATCTCTAGCGTTTGCTCAATCTATGGTTTTGTTACCTAAGACAAATCAGGTTTCATCTCTCGATCTCAACCTAACCCTTGAAATCATTCAACCCTCGGGCCCTTGAGAATTGAAAGCATTATGCATAGTAATAAAACTTAGAATTATAAACACAATAAGAATTAACAACAATTCAAGTCAACACATATTCATAAATCGGACTACATCTTAGCCCTAGACAAGAAAGTTAGTTCATAATGAAAATAACAAAACCCATCGTTCTCATTAATGACATCAATTTAAGAAAAAGATAAACTTCTCTAATCGGTGAACGAGAGCTTTCAGGATCCCGATCTCCAAATTGGTAGCCGTCCTCTTCTTCTCTCAAAAAGTCCCTTTTTAACTTCTTAAAGACTCTCTTTTATATCCCTAGGGTTCTGGTCGTGCTTAGGGAAAATATTAGAAAACTTGGCCCATTCAGATTCGGATTAGGATAATGAATTAACTCAAACCCGCGACCCACCGCCGCGGCGAACAGATTCATCGCCGCGGCGATCGTTCCTTCTATCCAAAGAATCTGTAAACTTCAGAATTAGATGAAGTAATCAACATGAACATTGTAGCTCTTTGAATAAGCTTTGCAACGCCACCAGAATTGTCAAATTCCGACTTCTACAGCTCAGGTTATGATAGAAACATCGAGGCATACTCATGATGAAGAATTTCCAGATTTTCCGTAACATCTTCGACGTACCACAACTTCCTCATTTCGACCCTGATTCTTGTGCCGTTTGTTCCTACGCGTCGTGAATCCTATCGATATCATTCTTTTCCCTTCAACAACCTGTTTGAGCCTGAAAATACTCAAAATACACCCGTGATCCCGTAAAACGTATTTATGAAATAATAAATTCAAATTCCAACAATTAAACACCTTTTTCCACAAAATAATCCAATTGAATCACTAATAAAATGTATACTTTCAAGCTCTTATCATACCTGTCATACCCGACAAGGTCTATCATTGTGCGAGCAGAGCCTCAAAACTGTCATACCTTGCGAACCACTCAACGCCCATGCAGAGCAATGATAACTGTCATATGCATGCGTAGAGCCATAAACTAGATCCAATAATATGTAACTCTGGGGGATGGGTACTTCGCAGGGTGGTTTTAGCACCACAACAATCTCATGCATAATCTCAAGTAACATGTAAGTCAAGAGCATATTACGTATGTGCTTATAAATCATACATATATGACATAATATTCAAAAATCACATATAGGGGTGAAACTACAATTTTTTAAACATGTTTCAGAAACTGACAGTTTAACCCAGATTAAAGAAATTAATTCAGCATCACATGATCTTAACATACATCGGATACAAATCATAAGCAAATATCACTTCTAAAATCAAAACTCATATAACACATTATAATTATAATTAGACCCAAGAGCAAAAATAATAATAATAATGATAATAATAATAATAATAATAATAACAATAATATAAGAATATTTCATATAAGGATAAATCATGCCAACATATGAGATTTCATGGAAAAATAAGGGGTAAAATGCAAGTTTTTAAAGCATACTTTCAAAACTGACGAAAAGCACCCCATTTTCCCTTTGTACCGAGAAAATTATTTACCAACATCACAAATCTCAGTCCTTTCTTTAACATGTTGTCCAGTCAAGTATGCAGTTTAATACCCAGCAATAATTTCATCAAAAACACAAGTCAACCATCATCCTAATATGTATCCAGCAGAGTGCACGTGGTTACTATTAACAAGCAAATGCATCCCACTTAAAAACTCAATTCGTCCAAAAACATGTAAAAGAAAACAATTTCAGCAGTCTTCACAAAATAACAAGGCTCTCAACAAGACATTAATATACAAACACGAGTCTTGTGTTTTTAGGAAAGATCTGGTGACGTGCAACACAAATCAGCTTTGTTAAGTTCAGATCTGAGACACTTTCACTCAAAAATTTGCTCAACCGGGACATGCTAAGGTAAAGTTTAGCAAGCTTCATACTCAAATCAATTTCTAGCAACTATTTTCATCCAACCCTTATTATGCATGCAGCCGAAGCAAATGTAACAACACAAACCAGTAAACTTTCATTTTTACAACAAGATTTCGGCCACCAACACAATTAACACGTTTCAACTCAATTAGCCAAAAGCAAACTAGAATAAATATCTCACAAACATCATGCTTGTAAAGATTTTTGCAAAAACAAATGGACAGTAGTAAAAGGAAATCAACATGCAAGGGCATAAGCTTAAGTTTTTAAGGAAAACAGTTTAGATCCACTCACTATTCTAACAGCCGAAGCTCCCTGCACTCTCCTCCACTCTTCTCTCTCACTCTACCATTTTCAGTTGCACCCATTCCCCTCTTTTCTCATTTTCCTTCTTTTCTTCTTCTTTCTTTCTATCCTCTCTTTTATCTTTCTCTCTTTCTCCTTTCATTTTCTCTTCTCTCTCTCTCTCTCTTTTTTTTTTTTTTTTTCTCGAGTTTATAGCTGAAAGTTGTTTCTTCCGTCAAGTTTGATTCTGTTGTTGGCATGTACTCACATAGATATAGTGGAACATATAAACATTGCAAAAGTTTTAGGGATATATGTCTTTTTTATATATTTATTTTATAATTTTTACATACATGAAGATTATACTTATTTAATAATTTGTATTAAATAATTATTTTTGGTAAAATATTATTGAGACATTCAACAAGTTTTCACGTGCGAAAATAAAAATAAAGCCCTAATATTTCTTCTATACCCCTGGTACTGTAGCATGTTAGAGTCATGAAAGTGACTCTATTTTGGTGATAAAAATACCCCATGTGTGATTAAATTGAAGTATATTGAGACAATTAAAGAATTTATGAATTTATTCACGAAAATCGCTTCCTAATATTTTTCTTATGAATTTAACGTGTTTGGAATAATTTTGGAAAGAATATGAGTTGATATTAGGTTGTGGTTTATGGATTAAGAGTGATTTTGTCTCATTTATGTTGTTTAGGGGGTAAAATGTCATGTTTCAAGAGGTTGATTTTGTCATGTTTCAATCATGCAGGGACCAAATGGAAATTTGCCATATTTTGTATAAAACTACAGCTCAAAGACGCAGATCAAGTGGCTGCCGCCCACCAAAACTCTTCACCTTCTCCTATCAAGCTCCAGCGACCACCCTTCATCTTCATTTCCGCGATGTTTCGGCTTCCCCTTGCTCCGGTCACCATCATCCCTTCATAACCACTATGAAACACGCACCCACCACGACGCTTCATCTTCCCATCGCGACGTTTCATCTTCCCAGCCAGATTTGGCCGTTTTTCGACGACGTTTCAGCTCCCCAAGAGTCGATCCCCCTTCCCCACGGCCAGATCTAGCATTTACAAGCTTCAGTCGCCACGAAAACCGATGGAATCCGCGATTTAGCAACCGCGACTCTTCATCTTCCAGGCCAGATCCTGCTCATTTCTGGCGACTTCTCACCTCCCCAGGACCTGATCTGAACTCCCCATCACCAGAGCTTTCCATTGGTACCTTCGGATCCCATTTCCGCCACCGTTTTCTGGAGACCTGCCGAAAAATTAACGTTCTTCGGCGAACCATGGCTGTTCATATTCCGGGCTGTCCGTTGGTCGTTTTCGGCCCTTCTTCGCATCATATCGCTGTCGGTTACCTCCTCTTCGCCATGATCAGCTTCGTTTCCACTGTTTCAGCCTCCGTCATCACCACCATGAGCGGCTGAGTTCCTGCTTGTCTGTTACGGTGTAGGCGAGATCGAGATTGACTTCACTGACCTCCTCATCAGCTCTCGACTAGTTGGATGAGCCCGAATGTTGGATATTTGGTTAAGTTTCTTGTATTCAGATTATATTTGTTTTCGTTTCAGTTTGTTTGTGATACTTTAATATTATTCTAATGCTCGACATGTTGAATTGATAATGTCCATTGAGAACGTTTATTGATATATAACTTTTCGCATAATTGAATGTCGGTTTGAGATTATTGAATGTTGATTATGACTTTAAATTGCTTCGATACTGATTGCAATCAGGTTGTAGTATCGTTTAATATCATTTCTACTAGGAATGCATTTATTATGTAATTAGTTGATTGGATGATACAGGTTAGTAGGTTGTACTTGTTAACATTGTACCAACTAGTGGTGTTTAAGGGTTTAGCATTTTTCGGTTAGTCAATGATAGTCTTTAACCAATCGATCTGTAACTAAGACAACGGGGAGACAGGATAGATTATGCCTAGATTGCCAGGAGATATTTCTATTGATTTGCCTAGCCTTGTAGGATTAGGAAATTGAAGAGCGAGGAGAGGAATTGTGAGAGTTGGTCTTGAGTCAAACCGAACCTGTAGCGACAACGCTTTTAATATTGTGTTTTAGTTAGCAATTTATTTAATGCTTTTAATTTCCTGCAAGTAATTAGTTTCCTTAGTTTTAATCAATCATTTTGCCAATTTCTCTTTCGTTAACTCAAATATACATTAGGTCGTTAATCTTGCTCTTTGTGGATTCGACCATGCTTACCGCTGACTACAGTACTTAAGTTTAATTTTGTGACCGTGACGACAGGTCTAACATAGCAGATCCTGAGGTAACATTGTCTGGGTACTGTAAACTTAGATCCATATGGACCCGACCCATTGCCATCACTAAGTAGGAGCTTTCTTTTTGTTTAAAAAAAGTAGAAATTTTATGTCCATTTAGGTCTTCAGAGTCGATTGTCACAGATGAACATGCAAGTCCAAATTCTGCCTAACTCTGGACAAAGGACAAACATTTTTTAAACTAATAGTATTCTTCCTAGAAATTTCTTAGTGTTCCCTACTAGTTCATATATAATAAGCTTTCAACTTAATAGTATTTTTCTTACAAATTTCTTAGTGTTTTCTTCATTATTTAATACCTGCTCTTCTTAATAGTATTCTTCTTAGAAATTTCTTATGTTAAAATATTTCATATGAACTTTGGAAGCATTACCATGTCCACTCTTTGACTCTTTTGTTTAGACTTCTCTGGAGTTTTGTGTTGCCTCAGAGTGAACCAAATGAAAAATTGATGTGCGAATTGATTAAGTTGCAAGTTGGTTTTCTCAACATCCTCCTTGTATGTTGTGAGAAAAATATAATTTCTTGAGCAATCTATTGCGTAGAAATTGTTTAATTTATATTGCTATATGTTTGAAAAATAGTTTCTACATGACTAGTCTTATTAATGAAACATTTCTTTCCCTTTCACTTGTAATTATTATTATTAAAGTATGATTAGGGTGAGTTTAATCTTCTTTTCAGTAAGAAAACGAGTTACCTGACCGGGTCATTTTCAACTTACAGCAAAAGTTTGCTGCCAATTCAAGTCTAGGGCAAAATGGGGTAACACTAACTCAACTGCAACTTTGGTATTTAGTTTAGAACTAACTTTTATTCTACTTCCTTGTAGTTTAATTCACTAAATGGTGGGTCAACAAGTCAACTTTCGTGGGTTGTAGAGTTTCTCCCTTGTCTAGTTGTGAATTTAAAAAATTACTTGGTTCTTATTTATGGTCTTCTTTGAAGAATGAGTTAGTAAAATTGCAAAGTTGTTCTTCAAGGTTCTCTAATGGGTTCTGTATTAGTGATGTGCTTATTACTCTTTCTACTTTTTCTCCATACACAAGCACAACTAGAAAAAATAACCCTAGGATCTTCATTATCCCCAAAGACTAACCACAGTTCCTGGCACTCGCCATCAGGTCATTTCGCTTTTGGTTTCTATCAACAAGGCAATGGATTTGCAGTTGGAATTTGGCTGGTTGATAAACCAAATATTACTGTTGTGTGGACTGCAAATCGAGATGACCCGCCAGTCCCCTTGAATTCTACTATTAAGTTCACCAAAGATGGCGGTCTTCTTCTTCGAACAGCCCAAGGTGATGAGAAAGCCATTGTTAAATTGTTCGAGCAGCCTGCTTCAGCTTCTATGTTAGATTCTGGTAACTTTATCATCTATGGCCATGAGTCTCAGATCATATGGCAAAGCTTTGATAACCCAACAGACACCATATTAGGTGGTCAGAGAATGAAGTACTCTCAACTGATTTCAAGCAGATCAACATCTGACCACTCGAGTGGACAATTTTATCTCAATCTACATAATTATGAATTGGCTGCCTACCCAGTAAACCATAGTGGTATTGGAGAGGAATGTTACTGGAATGTGCGAATATTGGTTACCGGATATCCCTTGCAGTTAAATCTTAGTCTTAGCGGCACTTTACAGTTAACTGATGGAAATAATATTTTGCAAGCTATCGCTAATAGCTCTTATTCTGCAACAAGCAAGACTGTGATTTACCGTGCAACACTTGATGCTGATGGGATTTTAAGGCTATACTCGCATCGCTTTGACATCAATGGCAACTCTAATGTGACCATTGAGTGGTCTGCATTAATAAACCAATGTGAGGTGAAGGGTTTCTGTGGGTTTAATAGTTTCTGTTCTAGCGACAGCAATAAAACAGATTGTTACTGTTTTCCTGGTTTTGATTTCATCGATCCTCAGGAGAAGTTTCAGGGCTGCAACAGGAACTTCACTGATGAAGAAGGTTGTCAAAGGAAGGAGCCAGCACTGGTTTACAACATCACTAATTTGGAGAAGACAAAGTTGGGAGGCTTGGCATATGAGAAACAACGGATGCATAAGGAGGATTGCAGTGAGTCCTGCTTAAATGACTGTCACTGTGGAGGTGCTTTGTATTCGGATGGAACTTGCAACAAATTTAAGCTTCCACTTATGTTCGGGATGAAAGATGAAAATGAGTCACATACGGTCTTTATAAAGTGGAATTCGGGCAACCCTAACCTTGAAATTCCACCGTTTCTTCACAAAAGAGTTGATTTGTCTGAAAACAAGAAAAACCTAATTATAACACTTGCAGTGAGTTTAGGGTTTATCATGTTTTTGTGTCTCCTTGTCGCAATTTCTAGTTTCCTTGTATACAAACTTCGAGTCAACAGATACAAAAAGCTTCCTGGAAATTCATGTTTAGGCCTAACACAAGAATTCACTTTACAATCATTTTCTTATAGTGAGCTTGAGCAAGCCACGGATGGATTTAAGGAGAAGTTGGGAAGAGGATGGTTGGGGGCAATCTACAAAGGGTCTATCTATGAGGGTAGCAAGATGATTGCTGTAAAGAGATTAGAAAATCCTCCAGAAGAAGCTGAGAGGAAGTTCCGAGCAGAGATGGTAGCAGTTCGCCAAACACATCACAGGAACTTAGTTCGCTTGCTCGGTTTTTGCTTGGAGAGTTCCAGGAAGCTTCTTGTTTATGAATACATGAGCAAGGGTCCTCTTGCAGATCTCTTGTTCAATGTTGAAAGAAATCCCCCATGGAAAGAAAGAGTAAGAATTGCTCTAGATGTGGCAAGAGGGATTCATTATCTTCATGAAGAGTGTGAGGTCCAAATCATTCACTGTGACATTAAGCCCAGAAACATACTTATTGATGATTCTGGGACTGCTAAGATCTCAGATTTGGGCTTTGCCAAGCTTTTAATGCCAAATCAGACTGTAACGGATTCTGGGTTCAAAGGTTCTGGAGGTTATACGGCACCTGAAGCAAAAAAACATGGCTCAATAACGATGAAGTCAGATGTTTATAGCTTCGGAGTTGTACTGTTGGAGATAATATGTTGCAGAAGCAACATGGAAGTGAATGTTTCAACGGCAGATGAAGTTCTTCTTCCTACTTGGGTCTATAATTGCTTTGTTTCCCAAGAGTTGAACAGGCTTGTAGCTCTGGAAGAAGTGCACATGAAAACCCTGGAACGGATGGTGAAGGTGGGACTATTGTGTATTCAAGATGAGCCAAATTTGCGTCCTTCTATGAAAAACGCGATCCTGATGTTAGAAGGCACTATGGATATACCAGTCCCTCCATGTCCAAGTCCTCTTGTTAGTACTTAATTCCCGTCCTTTATAAAGAGACGTGTTACTTTTCTTGTCAAAGCATGTTCTCTCCTTATATGTTGTTCCTAGGTTCTCCTTGAGATCATATATATTTTGTTTTGTGTTTACCATCTGGAGTTGAGTATATTTTGTTGGCAAATTGAAATAAATGTTTGAAGCTTTTTATCATATATATTTGAAGTACTAGTTCTGGTTTGTGAAGTAAGAAGCAGTAGTAAGAACTAAAACCCAATAAGTTTTATTTTTTCCCTTCAAAGAGTTACCCGGTCCAATTCTCACATACCAATTTGACTCTGTTTTGTTTAGTCCTAACAATTAGACCAACCTGTATACTATTAACAGAGCAAAAGCGGTACAAACAAGTTCCATTAGCTATTTGCTTTTCCCGTTTTGCAATGGCGGGGACTTGAAGCCACACCAACGATTCAAAGCCATGTTAAAATATTGTTAGATTTACAGTTTACACCTCGATTCTCTTCCTTAATCGTTGGACTAAGCACAGGCTGCTTTTTGTTTTTTCCATAAAGCAAGTTAGTCAATGTCGTGTTGTCTTTAACTTTGTAGTTGACCTAAGTCAATCACTCTTTTATGCTTTTCCTTGTAGGTACAGTTTAATGCTCAGCTTTTCCAGGTGAAATAGTTGGAAGAACTAAATGACTATAAACTTTTTCTTATGTTCCCCTTCAGCGAGTAATCTTAGCAACTGAGAGTAAACAATCAGATTTCCCTGTCTACCTCTAATGGCTTCTTCATATGTTGTCTTATTGCTGTTCATGTTTATTCAAGTTAATCCAGCTCAACCAACACAACAAAACTATATAAGTCCACCCTCTGAACTGTCCCCTGCCAAAGGACCCATTTCGTGGTACTCATCTTCTGGTCGATTTGCCTTTGGGTTCTACAAACAAGGCAGTGGCTTTTCGGTTGGAATCAGGTTGCTCATTGGTCCAGAAGCCGCCGTTGTTTGGACAGCATATCGAGATGATCCACCTCTGTCATCAAATGCTACGTTGCAATTAACCAAGGATGGAATCATTCTGAGAACTGACCAAACCAAGGATAAAGTCATTGCTAATTCATCAAACTCAGCTTATTCTGCTTCCATGTGTAATAATGGAAATTTCGAGGTCTACAATGAAAGCGGTGGCATCATTTGGTCAAGCTTCGACTATCCCACTGATACATTGTTGGGAGGCCAGTATCTATATGCTGGTAGTGAATTGTTTTCTAATGTATCCAAAACAAATAGCTCAACTGGATCGTTTCGTCTTAAGATGCAAGAAGATGGAAATCTTGTTTTGTATCCCACAAACACTATAGACGAGTATCCAGAGGCTTGTTGGGCCAGTGCAACTAACGGCTGGGAACCGAATAACCTGTATCTAAATTATACAGGTGAACTGCTTCTCCTCAACAACCGCATGTCAATAATTAGAATTCTTTCAAACATGAATTCATCTGTCAATCAAGGGTCAATCATCTACCGTGCAACACTAGACCTAGATGGAGTTTTTCGTTTGTATTCTTATCACTTTGATAGTGTTTACAAGACAAGCATCTTATGGGCTGTTCCAGATTATATTTGTCCAAAGGGTTTCTGTGGTTTCAACAGCTATTGCACAGTGCATGACAACCAAAGCATTTGCCGTTGTCTTCCTGGTACTGATTATGTTGATTCTAACAAAACATCCCGTGGATGCGAGAAAAATTTCATTGAACAAAGTTGCAAAGGCATGAATGAAAGTGCAGGATTATATAACATGATTGCTATGTCGATTAGATGGGATGATTATCCATATTTGACAGCATATATGTCAGAAGAAGATTGCAGAAAATCCTGTTTGGAAGACTGCAATTGTGATGCTGTGCTCTATGAGACGGGGCTTTGCTCAAAACTGAAGTATCCACTTAAAGCTTTTAGGCGAGATTCAGAGTATCTGTTCATATCTTACTTCAAGACAGGCTTTAAAAATATCACCATCAAAGGCGATGTTGTGGATTTATTCGAGAGCAAGAGGCCAATGATAGTAATTATGCTAATCACTTCAGGCTTCATTACATGTTCCTGTGTTTTTCTTGCTATCTCTAGCTTTTTTATTTTTAAGTACCGAGCTGTTAAATACAAATGGTTGTTGGAAACTCGAAATTTGGGCTTGAATTATGAGCATACATTACGATCCTTTTATTACAAAGAGCTTAAAAAGGCAACAAAAGGATTCAAAGAAGAGTTGGGCAAGGGTTCCTTTGGTGCAGTATACAAAGGGGCCTTATACAAAGGTAAAAAACTTGTTGCAGTGAAGAGGTTGGAGAAGTTGGTGACTGATGGTGAAAGGGAATTCCGCTCAGAGATGCATGTAATAGGTAGAACACATCACAAGAACTTAGTTCGGTTGCTTGGTTACTGTGCTGAAGACTCCAAGAGGCTTTTGGTATATGAATATATGAGCAATGGGTCCCTAGCAGATCTCCTCTTCCAGTCTGAAAGGTTTCCAGATTGGAATGAAAGGGTGAGAATTGGTTTAGATGTGGCTAGAGGTATCCTCTATCTTCATGATGAATGTGAAGCACCGATAATTCACTGTGATATAAAGCCTCAAAACATTTTGATGGATGATTTTTGGACAGCTAAAATCTCTGACTTTGGTCTGGCAAAACTGCTGATGCCAGACCAAACCAGGACCTTCACATTGATCAGAGGAACAAGAGGTTACATGGCGCCAGAATGGTCAAAAAATATCCCAATATCAATAAAGGCAGATGTTTACAGTTACGGAGTTGTGCTACTGGAAATTGTTTGCTGCAGAAGAAACTTAGATGTTCATGCATCAAAGCCAGAGGAGATTGTGCTTATCAACTGGGTTTACAAGTGCTTCATTAACCGGGAGTTGAATAAGCTTGTCCGTGATGAAGAAGTAGATAAGAAGATCTTGGAGAACATGGTTAAAGTGGGTCTCTGGTGTGTACAAGATGAACCAGCGCTTCGTCCTTCAATGAAGAGTGTAGTGATGATGTTAGAAGGAATTACTGAGGTCTCTATTCCTCCTTGTCCCACTTCCTCATAGGGTTAAAATCTCGTCATCTGGAGTTGTTAATGGCTGTATCTATATTTAGTGTGTTTGCTTTTGAAATTATGTGATGTAAGCTACATATAAGCTCATGGCTTTATTTTAAGTAATAAACTGTCATTTTCTGATAATACAAGCAATAGGCATGTAGGGTTAACATTGTTAATTTAACTTTAAAATAAAAGAATCTCATACCATGTAAGAACAATGAGAGTTACTTGAATCTGGTAGATTTTTTTATGTAGTTCAGTTTGCAGACAGTCCTGAAGCATTTTTCTTATGTTTAGTAATGAAACATTGCTGTTACATTTAGAAAATTAAGCTGGTCGGCATTGTACTTTGTTTTGAAATGTGGTTAATACCTGGAAGAAAATTTGAATGTGGGGAACTGACCGTGGTTGGAGTTAAAGAATACTGCAATGGGTATCTTTTTTCGCTATGATTAGCGGGGAAGCTATCATATGCTACACATTTTTAGCACAGCTGCCATGACAAGAATAGGAAGGTCCAAATCTACTCTCAAACGGATTTTGCTTATTCTTTAGATTTATACCTTACAGAACCAAGACACCAGAGAATGCTTATCCTTTGGATGCATATCTTTAGAGTAAAGACACTAGAAATTTTGATTTCTTGGGCTGCCTTTGAGAGCTAGGTGTGGACTGGATTAGATATAGTATTGTGTTGTGTTTGAAATAGTGTGGAATAATATCCACGTAGTATATTTTCCGAACAAAGTGTCCTTATTAATCCTTACATTGATCTAACTTGCATCTCTGTTAAAAAAAAAATTGTTCCTCTCTCTCAACTTGTTTATAGTTCTCATTTCTGATTATTATATTGAGCTGAATTTATAGCTGGAAGTTGTTTCTTCCACCAAGTTTGATTATGTTGTTGGCATTTGGCAGGTACTCAAGTAAGAATAAGATTTTTAGGTTTTTGCTTTACACATATAATAGAGATTGTAAAAATGTTGCGGGTGTATGCTTTATTTTTCTTTTAATACTTTTTTCTATAATTTGCATTAAATAAATTTTGGTTTTCAAAATATTATTGACATGTGAGACATTGAACAACTTTTTGTCCCTCAAAAATAAAAATAAAACTCTTAGGGTGCGTTTGGTTCATTATTTTGGATAGAATTTTGGGGATAGGATTGGATAGTTGGATAGAGTTATTATTACGAAAATAGGATTTGTAGAACATGTGTTTGGTTGAGTATTTTGATCTTGATATTTGTGTTGAATATTTGATTAATATATTTTTTTATAAATGATTTATTAATATAATATTTTGTTGAATTTATTCACACCACAACAACCAAAACTACCACCGATCCGCCACCAGCACCGTCATACAACATCATTAATCACTCTATTATCACAAACATCCACTACCATTAAGTTCAATACCACCAATTACAACAATTGCTACACACGAAGTCAAAGAAATAGAAAAAAAAACTGAAAAATACCTTCGCCGAAGAAAATTAATCAACGAACTTTGTATAAAAATAGCCGAATGAGAAGGAGAACAATGGCATGGAATTGAGAGAGAAATCAGCTTCACAGCTTGCGATTTGCGAACGTGAGAAGAGAAGTGACAGATCTGGGTTGACGGTGGTTGGGGAGCTGAGGTGGGTTGACGGTGGTTGGGGAGCTGAGGTGGGTTGACGGTGGTTGGGGAGCTGAGGTGGGGTCACGGTGGGGAGCTGAGGTGGGTTCACGGCTGGGGAGCTGAGGTGGGTTCACGGGCATGTGAAGTGCAGAGTTGAGGTGGGCATGGTGGGTTCACGGTGGGGAGGGAGCGGTGGTGAGGTGGGAGGGTTCACTGCCGTGAAGATCACGATGAGTTGAGGTGGGTTCATGGTTGGGGAGCTGCAGTAGTTGAGGTGGGTTCACGGTTGTGGCGATGTAGTAGTTGAGGTGGGTTCACGGCTGTGAAGATGTAGTGAAGAAAATGGTTCACACCTCAGGCAGATGTAGTGCAGAAAATGGTGAAGCAGTGACAAAAAGTGAATAAAAATAAAAATTGTAACAGTAAAAAATGGATACTAAGAAAGCTGAGAAAGCTGTGAAGATGCAAACATGCAGTAAAGAATTCAAACTTGTGTCAGGATTGTGTTTTGGGGATAGAGTTTTGTAAAAAATGAACCAAACGGTATTCTAATAATCTGGTCCAAAATATGGAAAATAATAATGAACCAAACGCAGTGTTAGATTTTTTCTACATCCCTGAGATTGTAGTAGCACCTTTAACATTTTCTCCATACTGTAAACTTAGCCCCGTACTAGGCCAGGCCCATTGTCATCACTGAGTAGGATCCTTCCTTTTGTTAAAGGACTTCAAAAAAATTTTCTACTTGGGTGTTGGGTCTTCAGAGTCCATAGTCACAGATGAACAAGCAAGTCAAGATTATACTTGACAGGACAATGGACAAACTATTTTAAACTTGCTGTTTTCTTATTAGAAATTTCATAGCGTTTTCTATTATAGGTTGTTTACATTGAACCAAATGAAAAATAGCTTTGTAAGCTCACCAAGGAAGAAGTGGACCTACGAGTTGAAAATGGAGTACATGTGGCTACATTAGCTATAGGGACTTATTGTTTATCTTTGTCTATGAGCTTAATATTAGAACTCAAAGATTGTTATTTTGTACCTGCAATTTCTAAAAACATTATTTCAGTATCCGCTTTGGATAATATAGGATATTGTTTTGAAATTTCTTATAAGGTTATATAACGGATTATATGTTCATGATTTAAACAATAAGGATAATCTCAGCATTGAAACTAAAAAGGCTAAACATAGCGATCAAAACTATACATACCTCTAGCATTATAGATTGGGTCATGTTAATCAGACCCGCATTGCAAAACTTCAAAGGGATACGGTTTTGGACCCTTTTGACTTCCAGTCATTTGAGGTATGTGAGTCATGCCTTTAGGCAAGATGACCAAGTTATCTTTCACAGAACAAAGTGAAAGGGCTACTGAACTGTTAAGCATTATCCATAGTGATATAGGTGGTCCACTAACAGTTGAAGCCAAAGGTGGATATTCCTACTTCATCACATTTACTGATGATTTCAGTAGATATGGTTATGTCTATCTCATGAGACATAAAATCTGAAGCCTTTAAAAAGTTCAAAGAATTCAAGAATGAAGTATAGAATATGTTGGGCAAAAGTATTAAGGCTCTTCGATCAAATCAAGGAGGTGAATACTTGAGCTTAGGGTTTTCTGAATACTTGAAGGAGTGTGGGATAGTATCACAACTCACCCCTCCGTATACACCCTAGCACAATGGAATGTCTAAAAGAAGGAATATGACCTTACTTGATATGGTTAGGTCATGATGAATTTTAGTGATTTACCTGCATCATTCTGGGGTTATGCCTTGGAGACTGCAACTCACGTATTGAACTGTGTGCCGTCAAAGTCTGTAGATAGGCGAAAGCCCAACTTGTGGCTATTATTATTATCGAATGATTTGGGGTGAAGTTACAAGACCTGGAAACTTTAATTTTTCAACAACAGTTTCTTGAAGGACCTCTCATGGCTTCTGTACTATTTATGTGCTTCTTACTCTCTCTAGTTATTCTGCATACATGAGCTGGACTAGAAAAAATTAGCCTAGGATCTTCATTAGTCCCCAACGCTAGTCGCAATTCCTAACGATCGGTATCAGGTCATTTCGCTTTTGGTTTCTATCAACAAGGCAATGGATTTGCAGTTGGAATTTGGCTAGTTGATAAACCAAACATCACTGTTGTGTGGACTACAAATCGAGATGAATCGCCAGTCCCCTTGAATTCTACTATTAAGTTCACCAAAGATGGTCTTCTTCTTTGAACAGCCCAAGGTGATGAGAAAGCCATTATTGAATTGTTCCCGCGGCCTGCTTCAGCTTCTATGTTAGATTCTAGTAACTTTATCATCTATGGCTATGAGTCTCAGGTCATATGGCAAAGCTTTGATAGCCCAACAGACACTATATTAGGTGGTCAGAGAATGAAGTACTCTCAGCTGATTTCAAGCAGATCAATAACTAACCACTCGAGTGGAATATTTTATCTCAATGTAACTGATTATGGATTGGCTGCCTACTCAGTAAATTATACTCGTCGACTGAAGGAATGTTACTGGAATGTGCCAATAGTGAGTACCGGATATCCCTTGTAGTTAAATCTCAGTCTTAGTGGCACTTTACAGTTAACTAAGGGAAATAAGACTTTGCAAGCTATAGCTAATAGCTCTTATTCTGCAACAAACAAGACTGTGATGTACCGTGCAACACTTGATGCTGATGGGATTTTAAGGCTATACGCGCATCGTTTTGACATCAATGGCAACTCTAATGTGACCATTGAGTGGTCTGCATTAATAAACCAATGTGAGGTGAAGGGTTTATGTGGGTTTAATAGTTTTTGTTCTAGTGACAGCAATAAAACAGTTTGTTACTATTTTCCTGGTTTTGATTTCATCGATCCTCAGGAGAAGTTTCAAGGCTACAACAGGAACTTCACTGATGAAGAAGGTTGTCAAAGGAAGGAGCCAGCACTGGTTTACAACATTACTAAATTGGAGAAGACACATTTAGGAGGCTTTGCATATGAGAAACAATCGCTGCATAAGGAAGGTTGTAGTGAGTCCTGCTTAAATGACTCTCACTGTGGAGGTGCTTTGCATTTGGATGGAACTTGCTGTTGGTTATTGGAGTTGGAACTCCATCTAATTGCACGAGAGAGAACAGGGAAGAGATAAGAAAGACGAGATGAGAGAGTGAGCAAATTTTTGCTCTAAATTCATTCAGTAAAAAGCAATAGAGTTTATACATTTTAGTCCACTGTTGTACCTAACATAAAACATATTTTAATCCCTAAATACATTTTAACCATACATCTTTAGCAACTCAAATCACATCACATTAACATAACATAAAGTAGGCAGCTTAATGTATGCCGAATTCACCAAAAACAATCACTTCAACATGCCTACAAACTAGCTTCAGTGAACTGCTCCTAGGCTAACTTCACAACTTCAAATTCTACCTTTTGCCGTCAGTTTCCAGCTTCAGTTTAACACTCGAAAAAGTTTTGTTTCAAGCAAAATATCATCACTTTGAACACTCCTCCTTGATATTTTTGTTTGAAACACCAACCTTAAGTTTAAGATCTTTAAACTTGGACTTGCATAGAGCCTTTGTCAAGATATTTGCCAATTGATCTTCTCCCCTGCATTGAGTTAATATGATTTCCCTGCATTGCTCAACCTCTCTCACTGCATGAAACTTGATTTTTATTTGTTTAGTTCGACCATGCATAACTGGATTCTTTCCCATAGCTACAGCCGATTGATTATCACAATAAATTTCAGTAGGCTTACATTGTTTTACCTCCAAATCATTCAGCATATTCCTCAACCATATGGCTTGATTTACTGCCGCAACAGTTGATATGTATTCAGCTTCTACAGTGGATTGAGCCATTATTTCTTGCTTCTTGGAAGACCAGCAAAAAGCTCCACAATTCAACATGAAAACATACCCTGATGTACTTTACATGTCATCACAAGAGCCACCCTAATCACTATCTGTATAGCCCACCAATATGAAGTTTTCAGACTACCTGAACCAGATTCCATGATCTGCTGTTCCTCTGATAAATCTCAACACTCTCTTAGCTGCTTTAAGATGCTCTTCACTTGGCTTGCTCATAAATCTTGATAGGAGACTAGTGGCAAACATTAGATCAGGTCTTGTTGCTGTTAAATACAACAAACTCCCAACCAAACTTCTATAATTTGTTTCATCCATCGGGGCTGCTCCATCCTTTTTACACAACTTCTGATTTTGCACCAAAGGTGTGCCAACTGATTTGCATCCATCCATCCCAAACTTCTTTAGCATATTTCTTTTGACATATGAAAATGCCATTTTGAGATTGATGTATTTCCATTCCAAGAAAGTAAGTCATTTCTCCAAAGTTAGTCATCTCAAACTCTTTGTGCATTGCCTTCTTTAACTCTTCAACCTGAATGCAATTGTTGCTTGTCACCAACAAATCATCTACATAAAAGGAAACCATGATCATATCTTTATTGAACTTCTTCACATACAAAGTATGCTTATTTGGACTCCTTGCATATCCAAGGCTGATCAGGTAATCATTAATTCTGTTGTACCAAGCCCTTGGAGCTGTTTTAGGCTATACAAAGCCTTCTTCAACAAATAAACCTTATCTTCTTCCCCACTAACTTCGTGTCCCTCAGGTTGTTCAACAAAGATTTCTTCATCAAGACAACCATTTAAGAAGCTGACTTGACATCCATTTAGTAGACTTTCCACTTGAATTGAGCTGCCAATGCAAGGATTAGCCGAATTGTATCATGTCTAGCAACGTGTGCAAATGTAACTTGAAAGTCTACACCATGTTGTTGTGCAAAGCCTTTGACAACAAGTCTGGCTTTGTGCTTCAAAACTGAATCATCAGGGTTCAATTTTCTCTTGAAGATCCACTTAACCTAGATCACTTTTCTAGTGGTAGGTCTGTCCACAAGCTTCCATGTTCCATTCTTTTCTATCATGGACAACTTCTCCTGCATTGCAATTCTCCATGCCTCTGACTTGGCTGCCTCTGAGTAGGATGATGGTTCAAGCATAGCTACATTGCATCTCCCATAAATCTCAACAAGAGGTCTAGTCCCTCTAACTGATTTTCCTTCTTTTGTATCAGAATCTGCCCCATCAAATTGGTCTGCAGCTTGTTCCCTTTGCTGTGGCCGTGTAGCATCTTGAATTTTCTTCTCCTCCTAGTTTCAAACTGACCTCTCATCAACCCTCACATCCCTTGAAATCACCACCTTTTTAGTCTCTGGAACATAATTATGTATGCCTTAGATTGGTGGCTATAACCAACTAGGCTTCCAGCCTTTGCTTTGTCATCAAGTTTGGATCTTTTAATGGCTAGTATGAGAACATAACATACACTTCCAAAGATTCTAAGATGGTCCCTTGAGGCTTGACTCCATACCATGCTTCAAATGGAGTTTGATCTTTTAAAGCTTTGGTTGAAAGTCTATTCAACAAGTACACATTAGTGTTCACAAATTCTACCCACAACTCCTTTGGCAACCCTTTTTCATTCAGCATGCATCTTCAGTCAGATTGTTATTGTTTTCCTAGTTTTGATTTCATCGATCCTCAAGAGAAGTTTCAGCGCTACAACAGGAACTTCACTAATGAAGAAGGTTGTCAAAGGAATGAGCCATCACTGGTTTACAACATTACTAATTTGGAGAAGACACATTTGGGAGGCTTTGCATATGAGAAACAATCGCTGCATAAGGAAGGTTGTAGTGAGTCCTTCTTAAATGACTGTCACTGTAGAGGTGCTTTGTATTCGGATGGAACTTGCTGTTGGTTATTGGAGCTGGAACTCAGTCTAATTGCACGAGAGAGAACAGGGAAGAGAGAAAAAAGAAGAGATGAGAGAGAGAGTCAATTTTTGCTCTAAATTCATTCAATAAGAAGCAACAAAGTTTATACATTTTAGTCCACTGTTGTATCTAACATAAAACATATTTTAATCCCTAAATACATTTTAACCATACATCTTTAGCAACTCAAATTACATCACATTAACATAACATAAAGTAGGCAGCTTAATGTATGCTGAATTCACCAAAAACAATCACTTCAGCATGCCTACAAACCAACTTCGGTGAACTACTCCCAAGCTAACTTCACAACTTCAAATTCTACCTTTTGCCGCCAGTTTCCAGCTTCAGTTTAACACTCAAAAAAGATTTGTTTCAAGCAAAAATATCATCACTTTGAACACTAACATCATTAATTTAACTTTAAAATAAAAGAATCTCATACCATGTAAGAACAATGAGAGTTACTTGTATTTGGTAGATTTGTTTATGTAGTTCTATTTGCAGACAATCCTGAAGCATTCTTCTTCTGTTTAGTAATGTAGCATTGCCATTACAATTAGAAAATTAAGCTGGTTGGAGTTGTACTTTGTTTTGAAATGTGGTTAATACTTGGAAGAAAATTTGAAACTGGGCAAATGACAGATTTTTAATGCTACGTGACTTTGGTTGGAGTTAAAGAATACCGCAATGGGTATCTTTTTTAGCTATGATTAACGGGGAAACTACATATGCTGCACGTTTTTAGCCAGCTGCAATGACAATACGAAGGTCCAAATCTACTCTAAGACAGATCGAACATTTGCTTATTCTTTAGATTTATATCATATAGAACCAAGACACCAGAGAATGGATGCATATCTTATAGAGTAAAGACACTAGAAATTTGGATTTCTTCGGCTGCCTTTTCGAGGTAGGTTTGGACTGGATTAGATATAGTATTGTGTTGTGTTTGAAATACTGGAATAATATCCACGTAGTATATTTTCCGAACAAAGTGTCCTTATTAATCCTTACATTGATCTAACTTGCATCTCTATTAAAAAAAAAAAAAATTTCTTCTCTGTCAACTTGTTTATAGTTCTCATTTCTGTTTATATTGATCTGAATTTATAGCTGGAAATTGTTTCTTCCACCTAGTTTGATTATTTTGTTGGCATTTGGCTGGTCCTCAAGTAAGAATAAGATTTTTTAAGTTTTTGCTTCACACATATAGTGGAACATATAATAGAGATTGTAAAAATGTTGTGGGTGTATGCTTTATTTTTCTTTTAATACTTTTTTTTCCCATAATTTGCATTAAATAAATTTTGGTTTTCAAAATATTATTGACATTTGGGACATTGAACAATTTTTTGTCCCTCAAAAATAAAAATATTGATTTTTTCTACACCTCTAATACTGTAGTAAAACTTTAGCATTATCTCGATAGTGTAAACTTAGCCCCTTACCTGACCTTGCCCATTGTCATCACTAAGTAGGATACTTCTCTTTGTTGAAGGACTTAAAAATAGTTATCTACTTGGGTCTTCAGAGTCAATAGTCATAGATGATCAGACAAGTCAATATTATACTAACAAGACAATGGACAAACTATTTTAAAATTTAAACTTGTTGTTTTCTTCTTAGAAATTTCTTAGCGTTCTTTATTATGGGTTCCGTACACTGAACCAAATGAAAAATTGCTTTGTAAGTTGAATGAAGTTGCGAAGTGAGAATGACTTAAATAGATTTACATGCAAGTTGTAAGTGAGAATGACTTTAGCCATCATCATTGGCTTATTGATATGAATCCAGGTAATTTTCTTCCATGTTCCTATACAAAAATAGTCATAATTTCTTGTCTTCTATTAGCCGACTGTCGGACGGTGGCCAACAATTGTCGGAATGGCACACGATCGTTTACATCTGGTCGGTCGTACGCTGATCTGACATTTTTCAGTCAAATCCAACGTGCATCTGTATGAAAGGTTTAATCCCCTCACCTCTCGCCAACTAAAAGTGTTTTCTACATTGTATAATTAGTGTATCTCTTTAACTGTTAATTTAACCGTATGAACTTTTGATACATTCATTCTCACTCTCTTGTTTAGACTTTTTTTTTGCATGTTATAGTGCTTCATAGTGAAACTGTTATGAATGAATGCTGAAACAGCGTCGTACTGAGTATTAGTGCAACGGTGTTGTTTTGAGATAGCTCCAAGATGACCCTGACCGCTGGTTCAAAGAAAATCTAACGGCTGAAATCAAGCCTCCAGTCAACACTATAAAAGGATTAAGTCTTTGCACAAACAGTAGATCAAACACAAGAGAGAGAGCCAATTTTTCGTATTCTTCGATCTGTTAGGGTTCTCAATTTTCTAGGGTCTGATTTCAGTTGTAATCTGTGGGTATCTTGAGTGTTTTGGGTTAATCAGTCAAGGGAAGAACTTCTGTGTTCTTGTTATAGGAATTTCCAGGTTAGAGTATTCCTAGGGTAGATTACGGGTTTGAATCAGAGTTGTTTGATCTAGGGTTTTTGGGCGTATTCTTGTAATCATGACTGTAAGTGATTGTTCAATTATCATAGTGCAGCGAACTCCCTTTTCCGGAGTTCAACGTGGATGTAGCTTGCTCAAATAGGGCAAGTGAACCATGGTAAAATCTAGTGTTGATTGTTTGTGTGTTTTCTTGTTTCGTGATTGTTTGTGGTTGTTTCTTGGTTGATTGCATAACAGTGGTATCAGAGCCGACATTCTAGGGTGTATCTAGGTTTAGAAATTGATTAATTTTTTGACGAATTTGAAAATTAGGGTTTGTTCGAAAAATTAGGGTTTGTCAGATTTTAGGGGTTTTTTTATCTAAAGGTTCCTAGAGCTTTAGGACTTCGAATCTTGCTGAGTCTTGGGGTTAATTCGTGAGAATAGATCACAAACACGAGTCAAGGAGAGAAATCTTGGTTAATGCCTAGAGGTTGTACCAGTACTGTTCATTTCCGTTTTATCTGTCAAGTTTAAGGGTATATCGGCTGGAAACTAGTAACCGCCTTAAAAACTGTCTGGCAGTACCTGGTGACCTCTGGTCTAACAATGCCACTTACACCTTAGACTGTCCTACCCTGCCTTTATAGTACGATGAGCACTACCCGTATGGAGATCTCCCAATACGATGGAAAGATCGATTTCGGGAGCTGGAAGAAGAAAATGAAAGCTCTGCTTTCACACAATAAAGTCGGTCTTGCACTGGAGAAGGATCCAAAGAAATGGCCCGAGGAGAAATTAAAGGAGAAGGAGGAGATTGACGAAGCAGCCTACAATCTAATCATGATGAACCTCTTAGACAGCGTACTGAGGAAGGTTGATTGAATCAAAACTCATCTGGGGTTATAGGGTAAACTTGAAACATTGTATGCTCTGCAATCTGCACCAAATTTAGCATTTCTCAAAGGTGCTCTGTTTTCATATAAAATGGATAGTAACAAGACAATAGAGGAGAACCTAGACGAATTTCTAAAAATGACCTTAATTTTAAAGGGCACAGATCAGGAATTAGGAGAAACTAGTCTAGCCATGATACTGCTAAACTCCATTACTGAGGATTACCTTGTAGTTAAGAATGCACTTCAGTATTCTGGTACTGTCCCTAGTATTGACTTGATTGTGGCTGGTCTTAAGGCTAGAGAACTTGAGTTAAAGGTCGAAAAATGAAATGGGAGCAACTTGTTAGTTAGGGGAAAACCAAACACCTTTCAATCTAGTAAAGGAAGTCAACCTAGCCAGGGGTCCAAAAACAAGAAACGGGGTAAATGGAACAATAAACATAAGGCAGAGTCTAGAAAATGCTTCTTCTGTAATAAAACTGGTCATCTGAAGAAGAATTGCTTTGAATGGCTTAAGAAACAAAAGCAAGTAAACACAGAGAGTAACTTAACCTCATCCAAACACTTAGTTGAAGAAACAGAAGTGCTTACTATCTCTGTTTTTGACAATACAAAAGAGTGGGTGTTAGATTCTGGGTGTTCATTCCACATGAGCCCCAATAGGGACTGGTTTCAAGACTTTGAGGAATATGATAGGGAAACTGTTTTTATGGGGAATAACAATGCCTGTAGGGTTAAAGGTAAAGGTAGCATAACCCTTAGACTCTGTAGTGGGAAACTAATAAAACTTACCTATGTTAGGTACATTCCAAAACTCAAAAGGAACCTCATATCCTTAGGAACCCTAGATGAGGAAGGGTGTTGTTACAGAGCCGAAGGGTGTTGTTACAGAGCCGAAAATGGGTGGCTGAATGTGTATAGAAACCAGAATCTTATCCTAAAAGGAGAAAAAAAAGAATGGGTTATACATCCTATGTGGAGAATATTATTTTGATTGTCTAAGTTCAGCCCTAGTCACCTCAAATATGTCAGTAACTGAAAGATGGCACCTTAGGATGGGACATATGAGCCAGAGGGGATTAGATATCCTAAGTAACTAGGGCATGTTAGGAAAGGATGTTGTATCAACCCTAGAGTTCTGTGAGAACTGCATTTTAGGAAAACAGCATAGAGTTAGTTTCCCAAAGGGCATACACCTTGCCAAAGGATGCTTAGACAACATACATTCAGACTTATGGGGGCCTGAGAGAGTGAGGTCTCATGGGGGCAGTAGTTACTTTATGTCCATTGTAGATGATTTTAGCAGGAAAGTATGAATATACACCCTTAGAACTAAGGACTAGGCACTGTCTAAATTTCAAGAGTGGAAAGCTCTAGTGGAGAACCAACTAGGCAGAAAGGTAAAAACTCTAACGACTGACAATGGATTAGAGTACTGTAACACTGAATTTGATAAGTTTTGTAGTGAGCAAGGAATCCTAAGATAGAACAGTGAGAAGAACCCCTCAGGAGAATGGAGTAGCTGAGAGGATGAATGGGACCCTCCGGGAAAAAGTTAGATGCTTGATGTTCACTTCAGGTTTACCTAATACCTTCTAGGGAGAGGCCTTGTCCACTGCAGCCTATTTGGTAAATATGAGCCCCTCTACTGCCATAAACTTTGAATGTTCTGAAGAAGTGTGGTCTAGGAGAAAGCCTGGTTTAAGTCATTTGAAAATTTTTGGGTATGCTGCCTATGTACATACTGTGGGAGGAAAGTTAGAGCCTGGGTCCACCAAGTGTGTGTTCCTAGGATATCAAGATGGTACCAAGGGGTACTGACTCTGGGACAGAGATTCACCAGGGGTAAAAATCATTATTTCCAAGGATGTAGTCTTTAATGAAGGGGTGTTCCCTTGTAAAACCACTGGACAGAACACTGTTAACCACACCCCATTTGAACATACAAAGGATCCATCTGAGATTACAACTATTAAGGTGGAGCCTGTGGGTCAGCAGGCTGAACCACCTCAACCTAATGAGGAACAAGCACCAGAAAACCAACCAGGACCAGAGGATCCTGGATCTGATAGTGAAGAAACTAAAGCAGATGCCCCGGAGCCATAACATGCCCAACTAGAACACTATCAACTTGCCAGAGATAGAATAAGAAGGGAGGTAAGACCCCTGCCAGATTTTCTTATGCTGAACTGATATATACTGCTTTGCTTGCAGGAATAGGGATTCAAAGAATAGAACCAGATTCATATGAAGAAGCAATGAACTCCAAGGAAAGGGAAATATGGAGGCAAGCAATGGAAGAGGAAATGAGGTCTCTTGAGGTAAACATAACTTGGTCCTTGGTTCCCAAACCCAAGGACCAGAAACTAATAAAATGTAGATGGTTGTATAAGATTAAAGAGGGAATTTTAGCTACTGATCTTCCTAGGTACAAGGCTAGGCTAGTAGCTAAAGGTTACACCCAACGGGAGGGAATAGACTTCAATGAAGTCTTTTCCCCTGTAATCAAGTATAAAATCATTAGGTTAATGCTCTCCATTGTTGCCCATTATAACCTAGAGCTAGAACAGATGGATGTTACCATTGCCTTCCTGCATGGTAACTTAGAAGAGGAGATTTACATGAGCCAACCTCTAGGTTTTATTGACCCTAAGAAACCTGACCATGTGTGCCTCTTGCACAAATCACTGTATGGAGCACTGAAACAGTCCCTAAGACAGTGGTATAATAGGTTTGACAATTTCATTGTTAGCATAGGATACACTAGGAGTAGATATAACAACTGTTTCTATTTTAATTTGAATCATAATTTGCCTGTGTATCTCTTATTATATGTGGATGATATGTTGCTGGTGAGTGAGTCTAAGGCTAAAATTCATGGGTTAAAGGGACAGCTTAGGTCAGAATTTGACATGAAGGACCTAGGAAATGCAAAAAAAATCCTAGGAATGGACATTACCAGGAACAGGAGTAAACATGAACTAATCATTAGGCAGAAATCATACTTAGAAAAATTAGTGTCTAAGTTTGGGATGGTTGATTCAAAACCAGTGTCAATGCCTCTTGGAAACCATGTTGTGTTAAACAAGAGCTAATGCCCTAAAACTGAATCTGATTTAATCAAAATGGAATCTATTCCCTATGCAAATGTTGTTGGATCTGTGATGTATGGGATGATCAGTAGCAGACCAGACCTATCCTATTCCATTTCCTTACTGAGCAGATTTATGGAAAATCCAGGTAATGAGCAGTGGACTGCCGTAAAGGGAGTGTTAAGGTATATTAATGGTATCCTGAATGTTGGTTTAAATTTCTGTAAAAGGCATAATGCACTTGACTTGGTGGGTTTTATAAACTCTGACTTTGCAGGTGACAAAGACACAAGGAAATCCACCACTTCATTTTACTTTACCCTTGGAGGAAATTACATTTGTTGGAGGTCACAGCTTCAGCCTATTGTTGCTCTCTTAACAACTGAAGCAGAGTACATTGCTATTGCTGATGTATTTAAGGAAGCTGTGTGGCTGCAAGGTTTATTAGCCGAAGCAAAGCTGAGTGATCGCAAGGTTACTGTATTCTCAGATAGTCAAAGTGCAATTCATCTTAGCAAGAATCCAGTATACCATGAGCGGACCAAACATGTGGATGTTCGCTTCCACCTCCTCGGGGACTTAGTAACACAAGGGGTAATTGATCTCAGAAAAGTATCCACTGAGGATAATCCAGCTTACATGGGAACCAAGGTTGTTTCACCTGCAAAGTTCAAGCACTGCTTGAACCTGCTGCATGTGAGATAACTCGTGAAGATCAGAACTATGAAGGAACTGGTTGGGTTTGCTGCACTGGGAATTCTCAGCATTCAATGTGGAGATTGTTGTGAGTGAATGCTGAAACGGCATCGTACTGAGTATTAGTGCAACAGTGTCGTTTTGAGACAGCTCCAAGATGATCCTAGCAGATGGTTCAGAGAAAATCTAACGGCTGAAATCAAGCCTCCAGTCAACACTATAAAAGGATTAAGTCTTCGCACAAACAGTAGATCAAACACAAGAGAAAGAGCCAATTTTTCGTATTCTTCGATCTGTTAGGGTTCTCAATTTTCTAGGGTTTGATTTCAGTTGTAATCTGTGGGTATCTTGAGTGGTTTGGGTTAACCAATCAAGGGAAGAACTTCTGTGTTCTTGTTATAGGAATTTCCAGGTTAGAGTATTCCTAGGGAGATTATGGGTTTGAATCAGAATTGTTTGATCTAGGGCTTTTGGGCGTATTGTTGTAATCGTGACTGTAAGAGATTGTTCAATTATCATAGTACAACGAACTCCCTTTTTCGGAGTTCAACATGGATGTAGCTTGCTCAAATAGGGCAAGTGAACCACGGTAAAATCTGATGTTGATTGTTTGTGTGTTTTCTTGTTTCTTGATTGTTTGTGGTTGTTTCTTGGTTGATTGCATAACAGAAACCAAATAAAAGGTGTAATCTCTTACGCTATCTGCAACATAGAAACTGTTTCATTTCTATTGCTATATGTATGAAAATTACTTTTTACATGTATGACTGTAGTCTCATTCATGAAAGATTTTTTTCCCTTTTACTTGTTATTGTTATTATTATAGTATAATTTAGGGTGAGTTCAGTCTCCTCTTCCGTAAGAAACAAGTTACAAGGCCTGCTCACTTTCAATTCACAGCAATAGTTTGTTTCCAATTCATTTCTTGGCCAAAATGGTGGCAGATAACACTCTTATCAAAATTCCAATTTATACTACAAAAGATCCATAATCCTAACCCTTTATTTTAAAGAGATTCTATGGATCGTATGTTCTATTTATAATACAAAATAATTAATATTATATTAATGCAACTGGGACAGCTAGTACAAAGCAAATGCTCATATTAATTTTAAGCGTGATAAACCAATAAAGAGCATTTATTTAGTATGAGCAAGAAGTGGTCTACACAAGATTTCCACACATCCAACGGAGGAGATTGTTGATGAGGATGAGGTGGAAACAAAGGGGCAAATAGGTAAATCAGAGAAAATGGTGAAGATTTGGTCAGCGTGACTTGTGGCATGCTTTATGAAAGCTGGGAAAAAAGACGTGAACTGGGGATGAAGTGGCAGACCTTTTTCCTCCAAATCATTTTCTTAGAAATGTCAGTGGGCCCCCATTAATTTTCCTACGTGGACGTTATTTAATTAAATCAAATGATCTTAAAAATTTACGGAAAACGTAGCATAATTCACCTGAAAAATAGACAACCATTTTAATTATAACAAATAAAACATTGTTGGGCATCTGTAGAAGGTGAAAATAAAATAGAAGAAAAAGTGGTTATTCGAAGCATGGCTTGAGCTTTTATAGCAGTGAAAGTGGTTATTCAATTCTACCATCTACAAGGCCAGTTACCTAAATGGTGAGTCAACAGGTCTACTTTATCTAGAAGGGTCAGAAAAAACAATCACTGGGTTCTTGCTTTTTTTTTTTTTTTTTTTTTTTTTTCCCATGAATGCAAGGCTGTTATATATCAAACTTGTGTCCTGAAGGTCCTCTCATGGCTTCTGTGCTGGTTATGTGCTTCCTACTCTCTCTAGTTATTTTGCATACACGAGCTGAACTATCCTACTCTCTCTAGTTATTTTGCATACACGAGCTGAACTAGAAAAGGTTAGCCTAGGATCTTCATTAGTCCCCAACACTAGTCGCAATTCCTGGCGCTCGGCGTCAGGTCATTTTGCATTTGGTTACTATTAACAAGGCAATGAATTTGCAGTTGGAATTTGGCTGGTTGATAAACCTAATATCACTATTCTGTGGACTGCAAATCGAGATGACCTGCCAGTCCCCTTGAATTCTACTATTGAGTTCACCAGACACGGTCTTCTTCTTCGAACACACCAAGGTGATGAGAAAACCATTACTCAATTATCTGAGCAGCCTGCGTCAGCTTCTATGCTGGATTCTGGTAACTTTGTCATCTATGGCAATGAATCTCAGGTCATATGGGATAGCTTTGATAGCCCAACCGACACCATATTAGGTGGTCAAAGCATAGACTCTCAACTGGTGGCAAGCAGATCAACATCTGACCACTCGAGTGGGCAATTTTATCTCGATGTAGACGATGATGGATTGGCTTCCTACCCAGTAAATCATACTGGTATTCCGGAGGAATGTTACTGGAAAGTACATATCCTGATTAGCCATGGTTCCTTAGTGTTAAATCTCAGTCTTAGCGGAGCTTTACAGTTAACCGCAGGAATTGAGACTTTGCAAATTATAGCCAATAGCTCTTATCCTGCCAACAGCAAGACTGTGATTTACCGTGCTACACTTGATCCTGATGGGATTTTAAGGCTATACTCGCATCGCTTTGAGATCAGTGGTAACTCTAATGTGACCACTGAGTGGTCTGCAAAGTTGAAGCAGTGTAAGGTGACTGGTTTCTGTGGTTTTAATAGCTTCTGTTCTAGTCCTGGCGGCATAGCTGATTGTTACTGCTTTCCAGGATTTAAGTATATCAATCCTGGTGTGAGGAATCTAGGCTGCTACAAGAGCTTCAATGAAGAAGAAGGTTGTGAAAGGAATGAGCCAGAAGCGTTTATACTGGTATTGAGAATACAATGTTGGGAGGTTATCCTTACGCTTTGCTACCAGTGAATAAGGAAGATTGCAAAGAGTCCTGCCTAAGTGATTGTTATTGTGCAGCCGCTCTGTATTTGAACAGAACTTGTGGTAAACTGAAACTTCCACTGATGTTCGGGACGGAAGATAAAAAAAATCAGCTACAGTCTTTATCAAGATGATTTCGAAACAACAACACCGTCAGCACCCCACACACTCCGGAAAATGATGAAAAAGTTGTTTCTGAAAGCAAGAAAACCCTTATCACAATTCTTACAGCAAGTTTGGGTTTTACGGCGTTCATGTGTTTGCTCATTCCAATTTCTAGTTTCTTTGTATACAAACACCGACTGAGTAGATACAGAAAGCTTCGCGGAAATTCAAATTTTGGTCTAACCAAAGAATTCTCTCTGCAATCATTTTCTTATAATGAGCTGGAGCAAGCCACGAACGGGTTTGAGGAAGTGTTGGGAAGAGGTCGTCTTGGAGAAGTCTATAAAGGGGCTATATCTGAGGGTAACAAGACGGTTGCTGTGAAGCGATTGGAAAGTGTTTGACACGACCCGCCTCGACCCTCCCTACCCCATAAGCTCCAGGTGCACCAATGAGACTCGGGCAGCCGAGACGTGCCGTGTGGGAATCTAAAACCTGTATTCTAAATACGTTTTTCATAAAAACATTCACTTGGATTCGTTTTGAAAGCATAAACAAATAAGATATATATATATATATATACATTTGAAAATCTGAAAGCTAACTTGTACATTCATAAAATCCAAAAACGGATGGTATCAGATATTCATATCTTTTATAATCAACACAGGAGATAAACATAAGGATAAAACATAATTCTGTAGCGGTAACAAGCATGACATTTTTACACACTTGATGAGTCGATGACGTAAGGGCCCAACCTCGAGAGGAATCACTCCTCAGCACGACTGTTCCTGTGAACCTGGGGAAAAGGGTCTAAAAATGGGTGAACTGAAATACTCAGAGAGTGGGGGATTGGGGAGAGTTTGCAAAACATTCTTCAATAATAGTCATGGCATGCAATAATTCTTATGAAATCCTGAAAACAACATGTTTCTATGAACGTGTTATTGAAGTAACTAAATCATTCTTGTATGCATGTATAACTCGTTTTCTAAAATTGTTCTAAGTACTGTAATCTCATCATTTAAGCTGAAAACAAATTCTGAATTATAGCTCATCATTAAATACTTAAAATTCTTTTTCTAGAAACTTAAAACATAACTGTAAGTGCTTATGCTTCTGGGAACAATATTTCCTGTAAGGCATGCTCCAACCATCTATGTCATCACTTAGGAATGCATATGATTATGAAAATAATAACTCTACTATTCATGCTGCAAACATCCAAACCATCATTCAATGAACACTCATGATTGGCAAAACAAAATCTGGTAACTAAATTTATAACTGTTGTAATGATATAAAATTGAAAATTGATTTTTTTTTTTTTCCGAAACTATGCACTGATAACTGATTTTGGAATACTATAAACTTTATGCTGATAACTGACTTTAAACTGGATACTGTAGCTTTTACTGATATTGAAAATTATAAGCTGATATCTTATTTCGAAACTGTGGCTAATACTCAAAGCTCTCTTAATAAATATTCTGAAAACTCATATTGAGACTACCGCTCATATCTGATACTAAAAACTGAATGTGATTTTGAACATTCTAAAACTGATTATGATGTTAATAACAGAAAACTCTCACCGCAACTGGTACCCTCGGGGAAATCTGTCTTACCTGGTGGGCTTCCCGCACACAAGCAGAGCAAGGGATGTACCTGCCATACCCAGGCAAGATCTATCATCGCGTGGGCGAGCTCTGGCCCCAGCGACATACGCAGCTCGGTGGCGGATCTGTCCACTCAACGCCTCAGACAACGCCAGCGAGCTAATAAAATCTGTCATACAGTCGGACATGCAGCGGAACCACTCAAGCAGCGCCCTGAGCAGCCTAATAAAACTGTCATACTGGCGGAACCACTCGGCGCCGAGCCAATAAAATGCACAGCTGGACTCAATGCCAGAGCCAATAAAATCTCATACTGCTCGGGAGCCATAGTCTGGTGGACCAATAAAATCTGTCATGTGAACGGACCACTCAGCCTCGAGCGAGAGCCAATAAAATCTGTCATACCAGCGGAACCACTCGCCTGTGCAGAGCCAATAAAATCTGTCATACCCGCGGACCACTCAAGCGCCGAGCCAGTAAAATCTGACACAGGCGGACATCGGCGAGCCAATAAAATCTCATACCTGGCCCGGCCACCAGCTCGAGCCAATAAAACTGTCATGCCTGGCGGCCACTCAACAGGCGGAGCCAATAAAATCGCTCGGACTCGGCGCCAGTAGAGCCAATAAAATCTGTCATCACGGCGGACCTCAACGCCTGTCCGAGCCAATAAAATCTGTCATACCTGGCGGAACACTCAACGTCCAGGCCGAGCCAATAAAATCTGTCATACCTGGCGGACCACTCAACGCCCAGGCCGAGCCAATAAAATCTGTCATACCTGGCGAACCACTCAACGCCCAGGTAGAGGCAATAATCTGTATCTCTGGGGGATGGGTACTTCGTAAGGTGGTTTTAGCATCACAACAATCTCATGCATAATCTCAAGTAACATGTAAGTCAAGAGTATATTACGTATGTGCTTAATCATCATACAAATATCACTTTTAAAAGTCAAAACTCATATAACACATTATAATTATAATTAAACCCAAGAGCAAAATAATAATAATAATATATGAATATTTCCTATAAGGATAAGACATGCCAACATGTGAGATTTCATGGAAAATAGGGGGGTAAAATGCAGGTTTTTAAAATATATTTCCAAAACTGACGAAAAGCACCCCATTTTCCCCTTTTTTTTTACCGAGAAAATTATTACTAACCTCACAAATCTCAGTCTTTTCTTTAACATTTTAACAGCCAAAATCCCTTAACTCCCAGCATTTTAAAACACCATTCAATCAATTATCCAAAAAACATTTCAATTAAAACACAATCCAAGCACAATTCCCACATACTGTCCAGCCCAGTACATGTGATATATTACCCAAAATAAAAAGACAGCCGAGACACACAACCCATGTTAAATCACCATTATTCACTTCAAATTTTTATGGCACTTTAGACACACTGCAGCAAGTTCCCATATATATATATATATATAAAGCATGCAACATGGAAGGTTCCTCATTTGACTAGATCTAGTGTTGTCTCACTCAAATATTGTACAGCGGAACATACAATGGCTATATGGATAATCTTAATCAACATGCAGCATGAAACATATTCCATTTAAATCTAATCTGAAGGCATTCCCACGCAAACTCATTCAGCTGATGCATGCAGAGTAACCCTTTAGTCAGATTTTTACTTATCATAATAAAAGAAAAAGCACACTTAAAACTCAACTTACTGCACATGTCAAAAAAAAAAGCCCTTCTCCAGCTGCTCACTTTCTTCCTTTACTAATTATCAACAATTCCATTTCATCTCTACCCAGATAAAACAAAATTTTCCAAGCATTTGACAATACGAAACTTACCCGAAACTCAACTCAGCCGACAACATGCAAAGCTTATTTGACAAATAAAACATCTCACTCAAATCACCATTCACACATACTTCCAAAAGTGATCCAGCCGAGAGCATGCAAGGTCATTCATCAAGCAAAAATGTCACTTAAAACACAAAACCAAAACACATTAAAGTTCAGCCAAAAGCATAAGAAAAACCAATTTAAACCAAACTTCGCAATTTTCTTAAACTTTCATCAAGACATTTAAAATAGAATCACAACTTAACATGCAAACATGGATTTAAGCTTTTGGAAGAAGATTTGATTTAATCCACTCACAAATTCAGCTCAGCCGAAACTCCAATGGACAGTCAAACACTCTCTTCTTCCGTACCTACACCCAAAAACTCAAGATCAAACACTCATTCTTAAAGTAAAGAAGAAACACTTAAAGAAATTGCTTCCTAACCCCATGCATGCACTTTCCGAACCCAGATTTTGGAGTGATCTGCTTCAAATTCCCTCCCTATTTTTGCTGTACTTCACTCACTCCTCTCTCACTTTACCTCTCGGTCTCCACTCTTACTCTACCTCTCGGCAGCTCTTCTTCTTCCTTACTCTCCTTTATTTTCCTTCTCTCCTTTCTTCTCTTCTCCTCTCGTTTTTTTTTTTTTTCTTCTGCTCTGCCATCGTTTTCTTCCTCTGCTCACGTCTTCTTCTTCTTCTTCTTCATTTTTTATATTTTTAGTCTTTCTAAATTTATGCTTCTGCCCCTAGATTACAGGTAATCCCGCTAAACCCCTACCACATCAGCTTTTCTTTCAAATAAACCTCCAGATTTTGCCCCTTGTAACATGCAAACCCAGCAGCTTCCTTTTCTTGCAATTTCATTCCCAATAAAACTTTTAAAAACTAACAGAAATCCCCTTCCATAAAAATAAAATCACACAGAATATGCAATATGTATTAGGATTAAAAACGGGGTTTCACAGTGTTGGTGAAGAAGGAGAAAAGAAGTTTCGAGCAGAAATGGCTGCAGTTCGTAGAACACATCACAGGAACTTGGTGCGCTTGCTTGGCTTTTGCATGGAGGGATCCAGAAAGCTTCTCATTTATGAATACATGAGTAATGGCTCTCTTGCAAATTTCATATTCAATGTTGAAAGGCGTTCCCCTTGGAAAGAGAGTGAGAATTGCACTAGATGTTGCGAGAGGAATCCTTTATCTTCATGAAGAGTGCGAGATCCAAATCATTCACTGTGATATTAAGCCCCAAGACGTACTTCTAGATGATTCTTGGACTGCTAAGATATGTGATTTCAGCTTAGCAAAGTTCTCAATGCCAAATCAATATCTAACGGATACGGGTCATAGAGGGAGTAGAGGTTATATGGCACCTGAATGGCAAACGAATGGCCTAACAACGGTGAAGTCTGATGTTTATAGTTTTGGATTGCTGCTGTTGGAAGTGGTATGTTGCAGAAGTTATCTGGAAGTGGTATGTTGCAGAAGTTATCTGGAAGTGAATGTTTCAACAGCAGATGAAGTGCTTCTTGCCACTTGAGTGTACAATTGCTTAATTTGTTGCTGGAGAGTTAAACAAGGTTGTTGGGGAGGAAGAAGTACACATGAAAACCCTGGAAAGGATGGTGAAGGTCGGATTGTTGTGTATTCAAGATGACCCGAATCTGCGTCCTGCTATGAAAAATGTGATCTTGATATTAGAAGGAGCTATGGATATACCAGTCCCTCCAATTCCTTCTATAGTTATCACTTGATAACTCGATTTCCATTACTTATCTTTTTGCCTTTCCAGAAACATCATTCCTGTGTCTCGTTCTATGTATCACATAGTATTTCTTGCTACTGTCTTTTTGATATTTTGGATTGGCACAAAAATAAATCATGGATGTGATACTGAGTTTATGCTAATATTACTGAAAACTGATAGGAAAAATTTGTTATACTCTCTCCTTCCTCTTATGAACTTGTTAATGATCCCAGTATGTCTATCAGTAACAAATACGATTAGCTGTATTGGCTTTTGCCTTCAATCATGATGAGCTGTTTGCATTGGACTGTTGTTCAGTCCTTAATTGGCCCAGTCAATGAAGTCTTTCCTTCACGTGTCCTTAAATAAAGTCAGTCAACAAGTTGTCACTCCTTAATTGGCCCAGTCAATGAAGTCTTTCCTTCACGTGTCCTTAAATAAAGTCAGTCAACAAATTTATTTTATATGGACGACTTTGTGAAAAATGAGAGAATGTTATATTAATATGTTTGATTAGATTAGTGAGTATAAATAATTAAGATATTTGGTTGAGAAGAATAAAATATTATCGATAAAAACTTTTACTGAATTGCCTTTCTTTTTTAATATCATTATAATAATAATATTATTATTATTTAAATAAATTCTTTAACCTCCTATATTTGAGAATTTAACTAAAATACCTAACAACAAAATTTAAATTTTAACAAAATACCTACACCCATCCAAGACCATTGCCGACCATTGGCCACCATTGTCGGCTACTAGCGGCAGCCACTGAAACGGCACACGGCCAACGAGATTTGGCCGGCCGTGCACCGTTTTGTCTATTTTTGGCCAAATTGAAGGCCAAAAACAGTCAGATTGCCATGGATCTAGCCGAAAATGGCCAAATTCATGCCAGTCTGGCTAGAAACAGCCAAATTGAAGGCAAAAAAACCCGAAAACAACCACAAACGGTTAGATTTGTTTTGGATGTTTTCATCCAGATCCATGATGATCTAGCTGTTTTCAGCCTTTGATATGGCTGGAAAGAGCCAGATCGACACACGGTTGACCAAATCCTGCTGGTCGTGTGTCAATTTGACGACTATTGCTGGTGGCCCACAGTGGTGGCTATTAGCCGACGGTGGTCTTTGGTGGCTGGTGGTATTTTGTTAACTTTTAAACTTTTTGTGGTTGGGGTGTTTTAGCTAAATTCTCAAATGTAGGGGTCTGGGCTAATTGTTATTTTATAGACATTTTAGAGCAATTTTGTCCGAAATGGCTTTTATTTAAGGGCAAATTTGGTAAAAAAAGATAATCCTAGTGAAAAAAAGATTAACACCCTTGGACTAGGTAATCTGATAACCCCTAAAATGACCAACAGTATTCACTATTGGGAATAAAACATTCCCGTAATCTTATATTACTGTCAAACCAAATAAGGGAATGTTTGGAATCAAAGATAGATAACAAGAGTTATATACCCACAGACCTAACCAAACACAACCTAAGGATCATGGTTTGATTGCATTTGAAAGAAAGGGAGAAATTCGATCTCCTTTGATAAGTTCTACATCAATAAAAGTAGCAATATTTTTTAGACACAATGCTTCTTACTAGGGGTGTTAAAAAAAATGCGAAAACCGAATCAAACCGGTAACCGAACTAGTTTTCTAATTATCCGAAAAACCAGTTCAGTTTCCGTTCAAGGAAATACATAGACAAAAAATTCAGTTCGATTACCTGTTTAAAGAAAATTTAAAATCGGTTAATCGGAACTGGTTTATAAAACCAGTTTTTACATTAAAATTAAAAAACCCTAAATCCCTAAATCCTTTTCTCTTTACTTTTCACTCTTTATGCATTTCTCCCCCACACCTTTTTTCACATAAACACACATTTCTCCTTAGTCCTCACCGATTTGCACTTTTCTCTTCCCTCTCAAAATAAAAAATAAGTTAAATTAGGGAAAAATCAAAATAAAAAAATAAGTTGAAGAGAAAATCGGTTCAAAACCAGTGAACTGGTTAACCGAAAAACCGGTTTTTCTCTTATCTAGTTCATTTTCCGAAACTAAAAACCCGTTTGGTTCAGAAAGTCAATTAGCTGGTTTGGTTTATTGTTTATAAATCCCCCTAATTCGTACAGATGGCTAGTAAAGTTTCCCCGAGTGTCTTTTCCTCGGAAACTAAGGAAAACTTTGTACTTTAGTTTAGGAGTAGTGGAAGAAGAAGAAGAGGAAGCCGTTAACTTCTAGTGATCAGAGGTATTTCGCACATCAGATAATAGAGTAAATGAGTTTATATTCCACTATCGAGTAAATACTTTTGGTCCTTGTGAGGTCCAGTAGAATCTGATAGTAACACTTAGGTCCTTGTATAAAAGGTGTCAGCTTTTATTATTATTATTTTTTAAAGTCTTAAATGTACCTAATATTTTCTTGTGCAAATAAAACTAAAAATTAATAGAATTATGAAAAAAATAAAACAGCTGCTAACTGAATTCTGGTAAATATTTGGAACAATTCCATTAATTTTAAGAAAACAAAAAATGAACAAATTAAGCGTATTTTAGATATTTACAATTTTTTTTTTTCAAAAAGTTTAGGGCCTATTTGGTAGATTATTTGAAATATGATATTCTAAAAACCTACTTTAAGTTGAGTTGAGATGGATTAAATAGAATAGGATAAGATTTTGAGTATATATTTGGTATGATATTTGAAAATTATATCAGAGTTTAATAAAATGCTGAATAGTTGCTTGGTACATTTTTTGAAAACATTTATATTTTTAAACCCTTTACAATTGTTAATTTACTAAACACCCCCCATAATAAAACTTTAAAAATGAACAAAACACCCCCAAAAATTGGTCAGAAATGACAAGATCAGCACACGCCCGGTACACGATTAGCCATATCCGACCGGTCGTGTGTAGTTTCGGTGTCAACAGCCAACGGTGGTTGTTAATTAGGGTGCTTTAGTTAATTTTTGAACTTTTACTATGGGAGGTGTTTAGCTAAATTAATAGATATAGGGGGTTAAAAATAATCTAAATGTTTTTAATTGAATAGAATATGATAATAGAAAACAAATTTCCCCCTCTTTTCATTTTCAATAGAAAAAATTTATCTGATTCGGATTAATTTTCCGAATAATGATCCCAATAAGTAAACAAGCACATATTCAGTTTTTTTTTTTTTTAATCCAAATAGGATAATAGAAAAATGATTCAAAAGAGTGAAACAAATGGGGGCTTAAACTTGATAAGGCCCTAAATGTTACTATCACATTCTGCTGGACCTTAGGCTATACCTCAAGGACCAAATTGGATTTCACTCTTCCACGATCTCTAATTAAGTCTTTGCATTGATTTTTGTGGATTTCTACTTTCATCCAATTTCCATGAAGTTGCCTTTCCATTTTCTATTTTACTATTTTCTAGGAAGATGCATGCCCTACCCAAAATTTTAAAACTCTTAAATCATATAAGGTGTTAGACTCAATACTCCTGAAGATTTGACTCAAGATCTCCATAATTCTAATTAACAACTTCTGAAGATTTATCCATCAATCTCGCAGATGTTGAAGCTGTAAAACAGTTTTGTAAATTTAAATTAGTTTGTTATGATCTTAAGCTAAGTCTGTTAGCAGGTTTTTCTGTATTTTAAAATTCAAACTTGTAACCAACACATCTATAAATACAAACGTTTGTTTCTGAGTTAGGTAATTCAGCCTACTCCATCAATTCTGTGTTTTATCTTACATAAGGGTTAGGAGCGAACAAAGGCACATGCCTGATCCAATCTCTGCTTCCGCATATCTTCATCTCTTCTCATAATGTCTTCCAACTCCAGCACTATTGAGTCCCTCCCTCACCCGAATACCAATATTCACACCCTTTCTCAGCCTGTTACTAAGAAACTCAATGGTACCAATTTCATGGCAGGGAGTATGCAATTCATGGTTTTTCTAAATAGCCATGACCTTGTTGGCCTTATTGATGGCACCATTACTACTCCTGCTGAAACAATTGAAGATGCCCCAAATCCAGCTTATGCAATATGGATTCCGGAAGGACAATTGTGTTAAAAGCTGGATACTTGCCTCCATTTCAGAGAAGTTGGTTGCTTCTCTCTATGGAACAAGGACAGGCAAACAGGCATAGGGATTCTCTACAGACCCAATTTGCATCTGCCTCGAGGTCTCGGGTTGCTTTACTCAAGAGACAAATTCAAACTTTGTCTCAGGGTAATAAAACCTGTTCTGCCTATCTTGATGAAGCAAAGGCTATTGCTGATCAACTAGCAACAGTCGGCAAGCCCATGGATGATCAAGATCTCATTTCTCACCTATTAGGTGGACTTAAAGTGAGTTACACTCCATTCATTACTTCCTACACTCTTTCTACTCGAAATGTTGATCTCACCTTGGAAGATTTTCAAGCCGAACTTTTCAGCTTTGAGACACTCTTAGAAAACCAGCAGCAAACTAGTGCAGACCCTCACTATGCCTTTGCTGCTCATAAATCTAAGATGCCTCCTTTCCACAAGAAACCACAAAGATCAAGTCAAGCTCCTCATTACAGACCAAATAGGCCATCAGCAACACCTCCTACTCGTGCCTATGATAATGGTAATAGCACTCCTTTTGTCCAACAGAACACTCGACATTCTGGAAGACCTGCTTGTCAAATTTGTGGTAAGACCAATCATATTGCTCTTGATTGTTATGAGAGATTTAACTATGCCTATCAAGGTAGAATTCCTCCTCCTGATCTTGCAGCCATGGCAGCCGAAACAAATGCCCAGTTTGATAACCAGGTCTGGTATGCAGACAGTGGCGCCAATGCACACATAACCACTAATGCTGAAAATCTCACAACTCAGCAACCCTTTGAAGGCAGTGACATGATCACTGTTGGGAATGGCACAGGTTTATCAATTAAAAACACTGGACATTCCTCTCTTTATCTCAATCAAACACCTTTTCATTTAAATAATGTTCTGCATTGTCCTCAAGCCTCAGTTAATCTATTATCCATTAATAAATTTTGTTTGGATAATGATTGCTTCTTTGTTTTAACTGGTTCTCATTTCATTGTCAAACAGAACCAAACCCAGAAAATTTTGTTCCAAGGACAGGCTGAGCATGGTTTATATCCGTTAGCTGGAAATAAAAGCTTCTCAAATAAGGTGCAATGCTTTGCAGCCAAACTAGGAGCCAAGACTACCAAAGACAAGTGGCATAGTCGTCTAGGACATTGTTTTGAATATGTACTCAATAAATTGTTTCAATCAGGCTACTTACCAAGTACTGATTCCTTTCAAAAACTCTCATTTTGTGATTCTTGCCCTTTGGGCAAAGCAAAACAGTTACCATATGAATTATCCACAAGACAATCACATGGTCCCTTAGACCTTATCCACTCTGATGTGTGGATTTCTCCAGTAAATTTAGTAGCTGGTTTTCAGTATTATGTCATTTTTGTGGATGATTTTTCTCGTTTCACATGGTTGTATCCAATGACAACCAAATCTCAAGTATTCTCAGTTTTTACTACTTTCAAAAATCTGGTTGAGAATTACTTTTCCACCACAATTAGGCAATTCAGCGTACTCCATCAATTCTGTGTTTTATCTTACATAAGGGTTAGGTGAGAGTCACTTAAATCTTTGACTCAAAACTATTGACACAAATCCATCCAATTGATACTTACCCCCCATTCAACTGATCATTCTTTAAAATTACGACCAATCATAACAATAACACTAAATTCATCACGAATTAACATGAACACCCAGCCGAAAGGAACCACACCCAGTACAAGCATCCCATACCCCAAGAACTGGCCAATCAATAACAATGACACCAAATTCACTCCACCCGGCTCAAACACACTAAGCCAAGGGATCATCGTAACTTCTTTTTAGGTTCCTAAAAATGGTCAAAGGAAGACCCAAAGAATAAGCTATTATTGGTCTTCTTCAAGCTTGTAAGATCCATAGCCCTTTCCCTAACCATACTCTTGATCACTCCTTAATTGTCCCAGTCAATGAAGTCTTTCCTTGACGTGTCCTTAAAGAGAGTCAGTCAACAAATTTGTTTTCTGTGGATGACTTAGGGTCATGGACTGAAGTCATCTGTCTGACAACTAATGGCTTTTAATATCTTCTCTTTCAATCAGAACTCTTAAGAAATTTCACATAAAACATTACAACTCTACCAGTCCCTCTAATAGCTTTTGCATTTGTAGTTTTACTGTTACTCAGCGTGATTTTCCAAGCTATTGTTACTCAACGCCAATCAAACCGGATAAGCCTAGGCTCTTCTTCATGCTCCTACCAGGGATCCCATTTCGTGGGATTCACCTTCTGGCCATTTTAAGTTTTGATTCTACAAAGAAGGCAATGGTTATTCTATCGGAATCTGTTTACAAACTTCTCCTGAAATCACCATCGTTTAGACAGCAAATCGAGATGACCCTCCTGTGTCATCAAATGCAACACTGACATTAACAATGGCTGGTAAGCTCATGCAAAGAACTAGCCGAGGCCCAGAAAAAACCATTGTTAAAACATTGGAGATTGCTTCTTTTGCTTCCATGGTTGATTCGGGTAACTTTGTGCTCTTCAACAACCGTTCTGATATCATCTGGTCTAGTTTTGACTTCCATACTGATACAATATTGGGAGGTCAGAATCTCTATTCGGGAAGTGAACTGTTTTCTAGTGTATCCAAAACAAATCACTCAAGCGGACGATCTAGGTTGAAGATGCAAAGTGATGGGAATCTTGTTTTGTATCCTATAAACACCATTGACCAGTTTGTAGATGCTTACTGGGCCAGTTACACTGTCAGCAAAGAATAAAATCACTTGTTTCTGAATTATACAGGTAAACTACTCCTTCTCAACAAAACCATGGCTAGAATACAGAGCTTGACCTCTGATTCATCTTACGAAGAAAGGCTCAACTGCTCAACCATTTACCTTGCAAGACTAGGCTATGGTGGGTTTTTTCGTTTGTTTGCTCATTACTTTGTCACTGAATCACGTACATACAACACATCCACCGAGCTTTGGTCAAAACCAGATAATCAATGTCAGGTTAAGAGTTTCTGTGGCTTGAACAGCTATTGCACATTGGATGACAAATTATCCGTCTGAGATGCATTCCTCATGCGGTCGATTGTTGATCCTAATCGCGCTTTAGTGGGTGTAAGAGGAACTTTACTGAAGAAAGCTGCAAGGATGTGAAAAACGGTAACGCTGTATACAATATTGTTCAAAGAAGTGATATTTTGCTTGAAGCATTATTTTGGATTAAAGCTGGAGTGATTGGCAAAGCCCCCTTTTGAAAAGGTGAAGTTTGAAAATCTAGTGCAGCGGTTCACGTTCTTGATACGTAGGCATCTGAAGTGATGTATTTTGGTGAGTTTAGCATGTATTTAGGTTGTCAACTTTGTATCAAATTAATGTGATGTAATCAAAGTTGCTAAGTTTGTGTGGTTAGGAAGCCATTTTGGACTAAAATATGTTTTATGGTTAGGTGCAATAAGGTGTCATCATGTATATATGTCTGCTGTAATTTTTTAGTTTAATACAATGCAATATTTCAGCTCTTTTCCTTTTCTTGCTTTTCATCCTTTTCTCTCCCGTAAGACTATATTCATGCTCATAAAACCAACAAGTGGTATCAGAGCTTCATTGATCTTAAGGGCCTGATAATATCATCCTTTCTTCTACATTTTCTCAACCCCTGTTACGCAGAAACCAGGTTCCAAGCACCACACAAACCGATTCAATGGCACAACCCTCAACCTCTCTATCTCCTCCAACCTTCAATGGGGATCAATATCACATTTGGGCTGTCAAAATGAAAACGTTCCTGAGAGGACAAGGATTATGGCAGTATGTTGAAGAGGATAAACAGCCACCGCATTGGGGCCAAACCCCAAACCCCACCCCGAACCGATTAGATTACATGATGAAGAAGCCACCAAATCACCTAGAGCCTTGTCCCATATTCATGCAGCTGTGACTGAGCAAGTATTCACTAGAATCATGGCATATGAGTCAGCCAAGGAAGCATGGGATAAACTCAAAGAAGAGTTCGGTGGCAGTGATAAAACAAAGAGCATGCAGGTGCTAAACTTGAGGAGGCTTTGAGATCTTTGAAAATGCGGAGTCTCAAACCGTAAAAGATTATGTGGATAGGTTGATGAATGTGGTAAACAAAATCAGATTAATGGGAGAGGAGATGACAGATAAAAGGATAGTTGAAAAGGTTCTTGTTAGCCTACCCGAAAGGTTTGAATCTAAGATATCCTCACTTGAGGATTCTAAGGATTTGACACAAATCACCCTCACTGATTTGGTGTATGCCCTGCAAGCTCAAGAACAAAGGAGATTATTGAGGCAAGAGGACACTACTGAAGGTGCAATGGTGGCTGGATTCAAAGGTAAACCAGGCCAGGGTGGAAGCAAGAGACCTGCGGGAGAAAAGAAAGGAAAGGAGAGAATGGGAAACTAGTGGAATAAACCGATTGGAGGGAAAGAATTTCCACCATGTGCTTACTGCAAGAAGAAGGGGCATAGTGAAAAGAGGTGCTGGTTTAGGCCTAATGTTCAGTGTAGATCATGCAAGCAATATGGTCACATTGAAAAGGTATGCAAAAGCAAACCAACTCAGTCAACACCGCAAGCTCAGTTGTGGAGGACCAAAGAACCAAACTCGATCCAGAGCAATTGTTTGTGGCCTCATGCAGTGTTGTTCAAGCTCAAAATGATGATTGGCTGATAGATAGTGGTTGCACAAATCACATGACAGCAAACTTGGAAGACTTTGTGAATTTGGACAAGTCTTACCATTCCAAGGTTAAGGTTGGTAATGGGGAATTTGTAGCTGTGAAAGGGAGAGGAGATGTTGCTGTACAAACAAAATCAGGTATCAAACTCATTTCCAATGTCTTGTATGTGTCTAGTTTAAGTCATAATCTCTTGAGTGTTGGTCAAATGATGGAGAGGAAATATGCCCTGCACTTCCAGGATCAATTTTGCACAATCTTGGACAGTGAGGGGAATGAATTAATGAAGGTTAGGATGATGGGAAAAAGTTTTCCCATTAGGCTGAACAAACCTGACATAGAAACACATGTTCTGAGTTTAGATGAGACTGACTTATGGCATAAGAGATTAGGCCACTTAAACTACCATAGCCTTAGGGAAACTCAAACCAAAGAATTGGTCTGTGATCTGCCCGAAATTGGTGAAAGCAAAACCATTTGTTCTACTTGTCAACTTGGCAAGATGAGCAGACTTCCCTTCCCTGTAAACAAGGCCTGGAGAGCTAATGAAAAGCTGCAACTTGTCCATACGGATGTGTGTGGACCTATGCAAATACCATCCTTAAATGGAAGCAAGTATTTTATCCTCTTCATTGATGATTATTCCCGGATGTGCTGGGTGTTCTTTTTGAAATTAAAGAGTGAAGTTGCAATGGTGTTTGAGAGGTTTAAAATACAAGTTGAAAAGCAATCAGGTTTAAGCATAAAGAATGTTAGAAGTGATAATGGGAGTGAGTATACTTCCAATGAATTTGAAAAAATCTGCGGGGAGGCTGGAATTATTCACCGGTTCGATTGTCCCACTATCTCCATGACAAAATAGAGTTAGTGAGAGGAAGAATATGACTATAATGGAGATGGCAAGGTGCATGGTTCTTTGAGAAGAGGCGCCTAAATCATTTTGGGCGAAGGCTGTAAATACGAGATATTTGCTTAATAGACTCCCTACTAAAGCCTTGACAAATCAAACACCCTATGAAGCTTGGTATGGATTGAAACCCTCAGTTAGAAATCTGAAGATCTTTGGGAGTGTGTGTTATGCTCTCATTCCAGCAGCCAAAAGAAGCAAGCTTGATGAGAAGGCTTTGACATGAGTGTTTATAGGATACAGTGAGCAGGCTAAAGCCTATAGAGTATATGATCCTGCAGCCAAGAAGATACATATCACAAAGGATGTGAGGGTGGATGAAAAAAGGGACCTCGGCCTGGGAGAAAAATGAAGCCCTGAAATGGGACGAATATAGCAGTCGATGCTCCGGTGGGACAGTTTGACATTCCAGAAGAGGCAGACTTGGATGATGATTTTCCAACCAGGGGAACAAGGTCCTTAACTGAGGTTTATGAGAGATGTAATGCAGCCATGATTGAACCTGCAAACTTCAGGGAGGCTGCCAAATCCGAAGTCTGGAGGAATGCAATGCAGGAGGAGATAAACATGATTGAGAAGAATGGAACTTGGGAGTTAGTTGACAGACCAAAAACCAGGAGAGTGATCCAAGTAAAATGGATTTTTAAAAGGAAGCTAAGGCCTGATGGTTCAGTGTATAAACATAAAGCAAGACTTGTTGTTAAGGGTTTTGCTCAACAACATGGTGTGGATTTCCAAGATACATTTGCCCCGGTTGCAAGACATGATACAATTAGATTGGTTCTAGCTTTGGCAGCCCAATTCAAGTGGAAAGTGTATCAAATGGATGTTAAGTCAGCTTTCTTGAATGGTTGGTTGGATGAGGAGATCTTTGTTGAACAACATGATGGATATGAAGTCAAGGGGAAAGAAGACCAGGTGTACTTACTGAGAAAGGCCTTGTATGGCAGCCCTTTCAAGCTCCAAGAGCTTGGTACAAAGAATCAATGACTACCTAGTCGTCTTGGTTATGAAAGAAGCCCCCAATGAGCATACTTTATATGTAAAAAGGAACAATGAAGATGTGATTATGGTTTCCTTGTATGTGGATGATTTGTTGGTATGGAAACAATGAAATTCAGGTTGAAGAGTTCAAGAAAGCAATGCACAAAGAGTTTGAGATGACTGATTTGGGAATGATGACTTACTTCCTTAGAATGGAAATCCATCAATCTCAAGATGGCATTTTCATTTGTCAAAGGAGATATGCAAATGAGATGCTTAAGAAATTTGGAATGGATGAATGCAAGTCAGTTGCCACACCTTTGGTGCAAAATCAAAGGCTATGCAAAGATGATGGAGCAACCCGAGTAGATGAGACAGTTATAGGAGAATGATTGGGAGCTTATTGTACTTGACAGCAACAAGGCTGAGCTGGTGTTTTCCATTAGTCTCCTATCAAGATTCATGAGCAAACCAAGTGAGGAGCATCTTAGAGAAGCCAAGAAGGTCTTGAGATTCATTAGAGGAACCGCAGATCATGGACTCTGGTTCGGGGAGGAATCAAAATTTCAGATTGATAGGGTATATGCAGACAGTGATTGGGGAGGCTCTCGTGATGATATGCGGCACATCAGGGGTATGTATTCCTACTGAATTATGGTGCATTCTGTTGGTCTTCCAAGAAGCAAGAAGTAGTGGCACAATCCACTAGAGGCTAAATACATATCAGTTGCAATGCATGAAATCAAGCTATTTGGTTAAGAAATTTGCTAGCGATATGGAAGGTAAAACAGGTTGAGCCTCTGAAATTTTCTGTGATAATCAATCGGCTGTTGCTATGGCTAAAAATCCAGTCATGCATGGTCGAACTAAGCACATAAAAATCAAGTTTCATGCGGTGAGGGAGGTTGAGCAATCCGGAGAAATCAGTTGACACACCGCGGAGGGAAATGCAATTGGTGACATATTTACTAAGTCCTATGTAGGTCCAAGTTTGAAGACATGAAGCTTAAACTTGGTGTCTCAAGCAAAAATATCAAGGAGGAGTGTTCAAAGAAGTGATATTTTGCTTGAAGCATTATTTTGGATTAAAGCGGAGTCATTACGGCGGCAAAAGAAAAGGTGAAGTTTGAAAATCTGGTCCAGGAGCAGCGGTTCACGTTGCTGATCGTAGGCATCTTTGAAGTGATGTATTTTGGTGAGTTCAGCATGTATTTAGGTTGTCAACTTTGTATCAAATTAATGTGATGTAGTCAAAGTTGCTAAGTTTGTGTGGTTAGGAAGCCATTTTGGACTAAAATATGTTTTATGGTTAGGTGCAATAGTGTCTGTCATGTATATATGTCTGCTGTAATTTTTCAGTTTAATACAATGCAATATTTCAGCTCTTTTCCTTTTCTTGTTTTTCATCCTTTTCTCACCCGTAAGACTATATTCATGCTCATAAAACCAACAAATATTACTTCTATGGAAAAGATTACATGGGATGATTATCCATATATAAAAGAAAGTATGTCAAAAGAAGATGGTAGAAAATCTTGTTTGGAGGATTGCAATTGTGATGCGGCGTTGTACAATTCTGGCTATTGCACAAAGCACAAACTTCCTTCGAAATCTACTAAGAGAGTTGACGATAATATAAATGGTTAGTCTTCCATAGCTTACTTCAAGATGGGCACAAGAGCTATCAGGAGTCATAATGGTTCCAATAAACTGGTACCACTACCATTAAAGCCTCAAACATTAATCAGAGTCACAAGCAAGAAGGCAGTGATACTAATTCTTCTTGTGACTATAGGCTTCATCTCTTGTTCATGTGTTTTCCTTGCTGTCTCAGGATTTTTCATATTCAAGTACCAGGTTGTTGAGTACAAATGGCTGCTGGACACAGGAAATTTTGGTTCAACTGATGAGTTTACTCTGTGGCCATTCTCTTACAGTGTGCTTAAGAGGGCAACCAATGGATTCAAAGAAGGTCTTGGCAGTAGCTCTTTTGGTGCAGTCTATAAAGGGGTCTTATACAACGGAGAAAAACTTGTTCTTTGTCAAGAGATTGGAGAAGATGATGTCGATGGTAGCGAAAGAGAATTCCATGCGAGATGCTCGTAATAGGTAGAACACATCAAAAGAACTTAGTTCGGTTGCTTGGTTCTTGCGGTGAGGACTCGAAGAGGCTTCGGTATATGAATACATGAGCAATGGCTCCTGGCGATTTCCTCTTTCATTCCGAAACATCCCCAGACTGGAACGAGAGAGTGAAAATTGCATTAGAAGTTGCCAGAGGAATTCTCTATCTCCATGATGAATGTGAAGTGCCTATCATTCATTGTGATATAAAGCCTCAGAACATTCTGATGGATGATTTTTGGACAGCTAGAATCTCGGACTTTTGCCAGTAATCTCGGACTTTGGTCTGCAAAACTGTTAATGCCAGACCAAAAAAGGACTTTCACATTGGTGAGAGGAACAAGAGGTTACATGGCGCCGAATGGTCTAAGAACACCCCATATCGGTGAAAGATGTTTATAGTTACGGGGTTGTGCTCCTGGAAATTGTTTGCTGTAGAAGAAACATGGAGATTGATCCATCGAAACCAGAGGAAACGATTCTTATTAATTGGGTTTATAAGGGCTTCATTAACAGAGAGTTGAATAAGCTTGTGCGTGGCCAAGAAGTGGATAAGAAGACTTTTGACAACATGGTTAAGGTGGGGCTTTGGTGTGTTCAAGATGAACCGGCTCTTCGTCCGTCGATGAAGAGTGTGGTGATGATGTTAGAAGGAATTATTGATGTCTCTATTCCTCCTTGTCCCTCTTCTTCCTCAGGGTAAATCTCATATTTATGTGATGGGTATTTTATAATAAAAATGATGAATTAAGCAATAGGCATAGGATCAAGCTTGAGTATGTAGACTTGTTTTAACTCTAAAATAAAGGAATCCCATGTAATAGAAAAAACAGTGAGAGCTACTTGCATTTGGTAGAATTGTTTCTGTAGTTCTTCTGCTTGAAGCCCTTGCTTATCCTTTGGATGCATAATGAAGATAGCAAGCGGTTAGTACAGATATACTTGGGCTGGATTATATTATATTTTTAAGAAACTAGAATTCTGAAACTTTCTTAAGGTCTTACAGCTATATTAAATGAATGAATTCATCTGCTTGTCCATTAATTTTGTAACGCTTTCATTACTCGGTAACCTCACAACGTACTCATTGATGAGAACAGATGCGAAATTTTTTCTGATTTTGGATAAGTTCACAAAACCAGACGAAATTAAAACCCTCACAGAAATTAGAGGAACAAAGCGATATGTTGCACCAGAATGTCATTAATCTATTTATGATAGTAAATGCAGATGTCGTAAGAGATCAAATGTTGCATCTGGGTCTGTTTCTTTAGCCCTTGATTTCCCTACCTGGAGAATTTACTTGTGAATTAACTTGTAAAAGACTTAAATTTCTTATCTAGTAAATATCAAGTAATGAATTAACTTGTCAACGACCTAACACAATTTAAAATGCTCTTGCAATTAAAATTTTATATCTCAAATGTGTTTCCAGGATTGTATTGAACTTTCATTTTAGAATTTTTAATGACTTGTTGATCTTGTGTCATATCAGCTTCAATAGACAGGTCGAAGTTGAGATAATTTATAGTATGACATCTGATGCCATACAGATCTAACATATAAAATTAGAATACAAATTCCTCTGAGTTAGCACTTTTTTTTTTTTTTTTTATCCTGCTGTAGATGGAATTCAAGCCTCTCACAATTTGTATATGGCCAGAATGAAGTTTCATCTGTTTCAAATTTGAAAGCACAAATTTAGATACTCAAGCTTTACTATATTGCCTACTACTTACAACATCAGTCATCAGAACATACCATGTTGAAATGAAAATACACTAAAGATACATAAACCAACAATACCCATATGAGCTAGTTATCTCTTCTAACATCATCACTAAACTCTTCATCGAAGAACAAAGAACTAGTTCATCTTGAACACACCAGAGCGCCACCATAATCGTGTTCTCCATAGTCTTTTTATTTACTAAGGGACAGGCTTATTCAACTCTGACAATGAAGTACTTGTAAACTCAATTTATAAGAATTTCTTCTGGTTTTGATCCATTAACATCAATGTTTTTTTTACGGCAAACAATAGCACAACTCCATAACTATAATAGGTATATTCTTAGACCCTTTGGGAGCCTAGAAACCTCTTAAAAGTCCTTGTTTGTCTGGCATTAACAGTTTTATCAGCTCAAAGTTGTAGATTTTAGCAGTCTAAAATTCATTCATGAGAATGTTTTGAGGCTTTCTGTCACTTCGTCATGAAGATAAATGATTCCTCTTGCAACATCTTGTTAAGCAAGAGACTTAGTCAACTCTCAACACAGCAGACTTATCACCAATGACTTCAACATCTGCAGCAACCTTATCAGCTCCAACAACTTGATTCCATTTTAAACTCTGCTTCCGCATATCTTGTACTTGATATCTGTTGCTTATTTCAAATGTATCTTATCATTGTAACAACCTAAGCTGTATAAATAAACCAATACATGGACTGGTCTTGTATTGAGGCCAGAACCCCTTTTTCATATCTTATTGCTTTTATGGTATCAGAGCATTCTGCTCACGCACGTCTACACTAATCCTTCAACCTTCCCTTTTTTTTTTTTTTTTCCTTCTCTCTTTTTATTTTATATTAAATGGCTGCCTCATCATCTATCAACTTTATTGCTCCCAATCTTAGTCAACTTGTTTCGGCTAAGTTGGATGAGACCAACTATCTGATGTGGTTGTCTCAAATTGTTCCAGTTCTCAAAAGTCATGATCTAATGGGCTTCGTGGATGGTTCTCTACCGTGCCCTGCTCAGTTTCTCATTGATGATCAAGGGAAACCAACAACTACTCTCAATCCTGAGTATCTCCTATGGAATCGGAAGGATGAATTTGTTTTAGGCTAGATTAATGCTACTCTTTCTGATAAAGTGGCACCATCTGTGTATGGTCTCAATTCAGCCAGACCTGCTTGGCTTGCCTTGGCTAACAAATTTGCTTCTCCATCTCGATCTCGCATTAACCACTTGAAGCGGCTCCTCCAAACGTTGAATCAAGGTTCCATGAAGTGTGCAGCTTATCTTGATTCGGCAAAGCAAATAGCAGCACAACTAGGAGCTGTTGGTAAGACCATTGATGATGATGATTTAATTGCTTATATTGTGAGTGGTTTGACTCATTCATATCACCCCTTTGTCACTTCTCTGTCCTTTGCCACCCGAGACAAAGCTCTCTCTTTTGAAGATTTCCAAGCAGAGTTACTATCCTTTGAATTACTTCTAGAAAGTCAACTCCATTCAATCCCAACTGAAACCAATAATTTAGCCCTGTTTGCTCCCAAATATTCCCAATAGCCCTACAATAGAAAGCCAAAATACCCCACAAATCCCACCTCGCAAACCTTCCAACCTCCATACTGCTCCAAAAAGCCTGCACCTAATACCAAATCTTATCCTTCTCCTCGACCAAACCACTCTCAACAAACCTTTAATACCCCACGCATCCCTTGCCAAATCTATGGAAAACTAAACCACCAGGCACTTGACTGTTTTCATCGCATGGACTATGCTTTTCAAGGTCGCCATCCTCCTACTCAATTAGCGGCTATGGTTTCTCACACTAATGCTACTCATGTTGCCGACGATCCTTGGTTCGCTGACAGTGGGGCTAATCAACATATTACAGCCAATCTTGAGCAGTTGACTCTTGCACAGCCATATACTGGACAGGAACATGTTGCTGTTGGTAATGGACAAGGTTTGAATATCAAAAATACAGGCTCCATCGTTCTCCATACCCTTGCTTCTTCTCTTAAACTTAGTCATGTTCTCCATTGCCCTCAAGCTTCTGCTAATTTACTCTCTATTAATCAATTTTGTCTTGACAATAATTGTTTCTTCATTCTAACTGCTTCTCATTATTTTGTCAAGGACAATCGAGCGGGAAGACAATCATTGGAAGGACGAGTAGTGGTGGACTTTATCCCATTAATTTGCAACGTTAGTTCTCAATAAACCACTTGCCATGGCGCGGTAGTAGGAGTCAAAGCATCAATTCCCGTTTGGCATTCTAGATCAGGACATGCTTCCCATGCAATTGTTATTCAGTTATTAAATAAACATTCTCTACCTTATGTTGGTTCATTGCATAATAGTGAAGTCTGTGAGCCTTGTCAACTTGGTAAAGGCAAACAACTTCCCTTTTTAAGTTCTCATCGAATAACAAGTTCACCTTTGGAACTTATTCACTCCGATGTTTGGTCTTGCTCATCTCAATCTCTTAGTGGCTGTCGTTATTATGTTCTTTTCATAGATGATTTCTCTCGGTTTACATGGCTTTATCCTATTCAAAATAAATCTGATGTCTATGCATGTTTTCTCAAATTTAAAGTTCTTATTGAAAATCAGTTGTCTTGCAAAATTAAGAACTTCCAAACTGATGGAGGTGGGGAATACATGTCTAAACCATTTCAATCATTTCTTGCAACCAATGGCATTCATCATCGCATTACATGTCCCCACACTCCTCAGCAAAATGGCACTGCTGAGAGAAAACATAGACATATTACTGAAATGGGATTATCCTTACTTGCTCAATCTCATTTACCTCTCACATATTGGGTTGATGCATTCTTGACTGCCATATACCTTATTAATCGTTTGCCTACATTGGTCCTTAACAATGACATACCTTTCTTCAAATTGTTTGGCAAAATTCCTGATTATATATTCCTTCGTGCCTTTGGATGTGCTTGTTATCCGCTTTTAAGGCCATATGCATCTCACAAACTCATGTTTCGTACTAAGAAGTGTATATTTCAGGGTTATAGTGCCAATCAACGTGGCTATAGGTGTCTAGATCCAGTTTCTCATAAAATTTTTATCTCTCGTCATGTGGTTTTTGATGAACTTACATTTCCTGCAAAGGATGTATTGAAGCCCTCACAACCTTCCACGGTGGTTACTTCTCCTGGTAATTCCTTCCCTATCTCCTTTCCTTCCAGTTTTAATTCTGATTTATCTCTCTCTAATAATGGATTTGATCTATCTCTTAACACTAATGCAAATTCATCTACCTCTCATAATTCTCTTGACCGAACCCCTTTATCATCTTCATATGATTTCGTTGCTCCAACATCCAGTTCAAGCCCAGATATTTCTCCATCTCCACCTCACTCCTTACCCGCACCTATAATTCCTCTTGCATCTCAAAGATCCCATCCTATGACCACTCGGTCTCAAACAGGCCATCTCAAGCCCCGCACCTTCCCTGAGTATAAGACATTCTACTCCACAAAACATCCTCTTAAGGCTCTCACCAGTATAACAATGCCCATTGAACCTCGTTCTTACAAACAAGCCTCATTAAGTCCTGAATGGTGCACGGCTATGCAAGAAGAATATGATGCTCTGATTGAAAACCATACATGGATACTTTGCCCTCGACCATTGAATCATAATGTTATTGATAACAAATGGGTCTACAAGGTTAAACAAAAATCCGATGGTCAGGTTGATCGACTTAAAGCCCGATTAGTGGCTAAAGGTTTTGAACAAGAATGTGGCATAGATTTCACTGAGACATTCAGTCCAGTTATTAAACCTTCCACAATTCGAGTCGTTCTTGCTCTTGCTGTTCACTTTGATTGGAATATCTGCCAATTGGATGTTTCTAATGCTTTCTTGCATGGTGTTTTACAAGAGGAAGTCTATATGAAGCAACCTCCAGGCTTTGTTCATCCGGATTTTCCTACCTATGTTTGCAAGCTTGAGAAGTCCTTATATGAACTCAAACAAGTCCCACGAGCTTGGTTCATGCACCTATCTTAGTCTCTACTTCAGTTTGGATTTACTTCCTCACCGGTGGACTCTTCATTATTTATTTATCATCAAGGAAATATTCACTTGTTCTTTCTAATCTATGTGGATGATATTCTTGTGACAGGCACGCATCCTTCTCTTATTGCTTCTCTTATTGCCAAGTTGCAACTGGAATTCAAAATGAAGGATCTTGGTTTATTAAATTATTTTCTTGGCATTCAAGCTCATCGAGACTCTACGGGCTTACACCTCCGGCAATCAAAATACATTGGTGATCTTCTCCATCGCACTAAGATGATTGGTGCCAAACCTTATCTCTCACCATGCTCCTCAGGACTAAAGCTTTCAGCTCATGATGGTGAACCTCTCTCAGCATCCCAAACTACTGAGTATCGCCAAACTGTTGGTGCTCTACAATATTGCACTTTGACTCGTCCGGATATTGCTTTCTCAGTTAACCAACTATGCCAACATATGCATTATCCAAGATCCACTCACTGGTCTGCTACTAAGTGGGTTCTCCGCTACCTTAAAGGAACAATTGACAACGGCTTATGGTATCAGAAAGGATCTCTTAATCTTCAAGCCTATTGTGACTCCGATTGGGCTGGTAATCCGGATGATCGTCGTTCAACTACAGGTTATGGTGTATTTCTTAGTTCCTGTTTAGTGTCTTGGAGTGCTAAGAAACAAACTGTTGTACCCCGCTCCAGCATTAAGGCAGAGTATCGGGCTTTAGCAATCACCACAGCTGAACTCTATTGGGTTAGAATGCTTCTCAAAGAACTCTGTATATCACTCCCTATCCCTCCCACAATTTGGTGTGACAACATTGGTGCATTAGCTTTAGCCTCTAATCTTGTCTTTCATGCAAGAACCAAGCATATCGAAGTGGACTACCATTTTATCCGTGAGAAAGTTCTAAATAAAGATATTACACTCCAGTTTATTTGTTCCCAAGATCAGATTGCTGATGTTTTTACAAAAGGATTAAGCACCAGGCGCTTTTGTGAACTTCGGAACAAGCTGCAAGTATTCCTACCCCTTCCAGCTTGCAGGGGAATGTTAAGCAAGAGACTTAGTCAACTCTCAACACAGCAGACTTATCACCAACGACTTCAACATCTGCAGCAACCTTATCAGCTCTAACAACTTGATTCCATTTTAAACTCTGCTTCCGCATATCTTGTACTTGATATCTATTGCTTATTTCAAATGTATCTTATCATTGTAACAACCTAAGCTGTATAAATAAACCAATACATGGACTGGTCTTGTATTGAGGCTAGAATCCCTTTTTCATATCTTATTGCTTTTACATCTAACTCAATTCTTCATTCTTTCACTCCAATCTGAGAACTTTTAGCACGAAAGAGGAGATCTACTAGGCAGCAATTGTTTATATATCCATATACCAGAATCCATGAAAGAGGGGATTTTCTATGCAGCCATTATTCTTATATTCATATACTAGAATCCTGTTGGAGTCTTCATGAAGGGGCTTGAGAAAGACCAACATCAGCGACAATATTGTGGATCTTTTCAAGAGAAGGCAATGACACTAGTTATGCTTATTTAATGCCAGACCAAACAAGGACTTCCACATTGATGAAAGGAACAAGAGGTTGCTCCAGAATGGTTAAAGAACGACTTAATATCACTATATCAGTGAAAGCAGATTTTGACAGTTACAGAGTTCTGCTTCTGGAAATTGTTTGTTGTATATAAAACATGGGCTCTTTTGGTGCAAATTTTTTGTTCTAGATAAAACATGGGACCTTTTGCTACAGTCTATAAAGGGGTCTTATACAGAGGTGAAAAACTTGTTGCTTTCAAGAGATTGGAGAAGATGATGAATGATGGTCGTGAAAGAGAATTACACGTAGAGATGAATGTAATTGGTAGAACAAATCAGATGAACTTAGTTCGGTTGCTTGGTTATTGTGCTCTGGACCCAAAGAGGGTTCTGGTATGCAGATACATGAATAATGGCTTGCTTGCTGATTATTAGATTTTGGTAGAGAAGAAGATTGCAGAAAGAGGATTTTTTTTCATTAATTACCAAATGTTATTGTACAGTACACTTAAGTAGTAGAAAAAACTAACTCACTCAACCAACTAAACTAATTCAGTTAACCACAGTTACATTTAACTAAATAATACTAAGTTAACCACAATTACATTTAACTAAATAATACTAATGAGGCAGACTTGAATGAGTTGAGCTGGGCTGTGGTATGCTGCTGTAAGCGACTGTATCTTCAATACTGATATTCTATTTCATTCTGAAACAGCCCTAGATTGGAACGAGAGAGTGAGAATTGCATTAGATGTTGCCTGAGGAATTCTTTATCTCCATGATGAACATGAAGCCCCTATCATTCATTGTGATATATAGCCTCAGAGTATTCTGATGGATAGTTTTCGGACTGCTAAAATCTCCGAATTTGGTCTGGCAAAACTGTTAATGCCAGACCAATCAAGGACTTTCACATTGGTGGGAGGGACAAGAGGTTACATTGTGCCAGAATGGTCGAAGAACATCCCAATATCAGTGAAAGTAGATGTTTACAGTTACGGGGTAATGCCCCTAGAAATTGCTTGCTGCAGAAGAAACTTAGATGTTCATGCATCAAGACCCAAGGAAATAGTTCTAATCAACTGGGTTTATAAGCGCTTCATTAACTGAAAGCCGAATAAGCTTGTCCATGAAGAAGAGTGTAGTGATGATGTTAGAAGGGATTAATAGGGTCTCTATTCCACCTTGTCCCACTTCCTGCTCAGGTTAAAATCTCGTTATATGGAGTTGTTAATTGCTGCATCTATACATATTCAGTGTATTTCCGTTTCCATTTATGTGATGTAAGATGAATATAAGCTCATGGCTTCAATTCAATAAATAAATTGTTATTTTCTGATGATACAAGGAATAGGGACGTAGGAATAATATTGTGAAATAAAAATTTCTTAATTTAACTTTAAAACAAAAGAAACTCATATCATGGAAGAACAATGAGAGTTACTTGTATCTGGTAGACTTGTTTATGTAGTTCTGTTTGCAGATAGTCCAGAAGCATTTTTTTACTCTGTTTTATAATGGAGGATTGCCTTTGGAATTAGAAAATTAAGCTGGTTGCAGTTATACTCTCTTTTGAAATGTGGTTAATACTTGGATGAAAATTTGAACTGATGCAAATGAAAGATTTTTAATGTTAGCTGAAAGTGGTTGGACTTAAAAGAATACGGCAATGGATATCTTTTTTCGCTATGATGAAAGAGTCCTTAATAATCCTTATATTGATCTAACTGGCATCTCTATTAAAAATACTGTTCGGCTCTCTCAACTTGTTTTACCCTGCCCCGAAATTACTTTCTAAAAATCCAGGTTTGTTTCCTGATATCAACTTTGCATATTACTTGCACCCTGTCCGAAAAAATTCTCTGTTCACTCTTGGATATGCAGCAGTCCCCTTACAGGTTTCTTCATTTGTAGCACAGGTTACTCTGATAAAAAGAGTGGAACTTTATTATTCCGTGAGTGAGCCTTTCCATGTATAATAAATCAGGCATCATTTGTTCCCGCACTTCAAGTTTGATTCCTGGTATGCTTCTCTTACAATGCTAGCACTCTCAAATTGCACAGAAATCAGTCCAGGTTTTGCTTCAGTTTTCCTTTAGGGAAACAGTTATAATTTCTTGTGTCTTCTACGAATAGACATTCTAGATTTCTGCTGTGGAATTCAGTTAACTAATTCGGGATCGATGTTGGTACTAAGAAACGAGGTTTTAGGCATGTAACGGGTTCTAATTGTATCTTTGATTTCACCGTGTAAAGCAGCAATTGAAAAATTTTAACTTGTTAGAGGTCTTGGTTTTGTAAGAGATTATTGCATGTTATTATTGTTGCATAAGTTGTGTAAGATTTTGTATCAGTACATTGTACAATAAAGCTATTCAATCAACTTGAAATTTTCTCTGTGATGATTGCATGCACCTTTCAATTTTGCATTTGTTGGAACTGAATGTTGATTGTTCTCATTTCTGTTCATAGTCGTCTGAGTTTATAGCCAAAAGTTCTTTCTTCTACCAAGTTTGATTAAGTTTTTCTATACCCTTGGTATTGTAGTAGCACCTGTTACATTATCTCGATAATGTAAACTTAAGACCCATACTAAGCCCGGCTCATTGCCATAACTAAGTAGGAGCCTTTCTTTTGTTAGAAGAATTAGAAAGTCTACTTGGGTCTTTATATTCTATAATTACAGGTGAACCTGCAAGTTGAAATTCGACAAAGTGCGAAGGACAAACTATCTTAAAATTGCTATTTTCCTCTTAGAAATTTCTTAGTGTTCTCTATTATAGGATTTGTACATTGAATGAAGTTGCAAGGTGAGAATGACTTAAATAGATTTACAGGCAAACCAGTGTATATAACTTGCAAATGATATCTGTTAGTAAACTCACACTGGAACTCATGCTCACCTTGATTTATTTCAAACAAAGGAGAGCTCGTTATCTGGATTATTGCGCCTCTCAATTGCTGGGTAAGGGCAAATTCTCTGCACATTTGGCAAGAAGTTCAGATTCAGATTAGTTTTAGTTTCTTGTATTACTGTTACTATAGTTTGGATGCTGGGGCAGTTTATTAAAAAGACATTTGGAGTTAAAATTTAATTAAAAGGGAGTTAAAATTTAATTAAAAGGCTGTGCAGTTTGTAAATGTTAACTAAATAGCCTTATTTTTTATTAAGCTTAATTATATATGATTAGGGATTAATTAGGATTAATGAATAATTGTGTAATCTTTTAAAAATTATAATATGTCGCCAAAGAGTCGAAAATCTTGCAAAGAAACCCAAAAACCTTCTTCTTCTTCCTCCCGCCGCGTTAACGCATTCCTCCGCCATTAACATCTTCTCCAACATAGATTCTCCTCCTCCTCCTCCTGAAATTTCGTCCAAGTATGTGTATCTCCCTTTCGATTTCATCTTTCGATTTACAAAGATCTGGGTTATGGTTTTGATTTAGCATGGATTGGGTTGGGTTATGATTTTGATTTAGTTGTTTAGGTTGTTGGGCTGTGTTCGATGTAATGGAATTTGAAATAAGTGAAATATATTGAAAATTTGTTCTGGGTATGATGGATCGATTGTAGGTGGAGATGAATGAAAATATGTTTTGGGCATGATGGATCGCTTAAGTGATCTAGCGTATCGCTTAAGCTATGTGGTAGGTCTGGTGATGCAGCAGATAGATCGCTTAAGCGATCATGTATGTGGCATAAGATCGCTTAAGCGATCTGCTAAAAGTTTGGTGTAGGAGCAAATCGCTTAAGCAATCAGTAAATGGCATAAGATCGCTTAAGCGATCATGGTTATTTATACTAGATCGCTTAAGCGATATACCTGGTCGCTTAAGCAATCGAGTATAAATAACCATGATCGCTTAAGCATGCACTAGACCATATAAGCGACTGTGCAGATTCTTTTTAAAATATTTTAACCCTTAATACAACATTTAAGAATATTTTTTTCTTGCATTACAAGTAGTTGGCTATTATTACACATGGGACAAGTTGTTTTGGGTGTTGAATATTTTGGTGAGTGGGTGGAGGAAGAAAGTAGCTGGAAGTGGATTGGGAAGAGCAAAGAAGTTATACCAATTGTTGTGAGCAAAGAGGTTAGTTTTGATAAGTTGATTGATGAAATAATTAGAATAGGTGATTTGAGTTGCTCGCGTAGTGATATAGTTGTGAAGTATGTTTTAAGCAGAGTTCTTGAACATTATAAGGTACCTCCTGCTATATTAAAGTCGGATGAAAGTGTGAAGTTATATATGATTGATGTGGCCGATAATGGTTCGAGGCCGATTTTAAGGGTTTCTTTTGTAGAAAAACCGGCGGAAATTGGTTTAAATGAAGGGGATAACGAGGAAGTAGGCGGAGATTTGCCTAGTTTTAATTTGAACTACGAGGCCATTGATTTGTTAGTTGAAAAATCAAGAGTAGACGGTGAATTAGGTGGTGATGAGGACACTGTAGAAGAGGTTGGTGATGGGGTGCAGAATGAAAATGTTGAGGAGGAGGACCCGTACATGTTCCCACAGATGTAGAGATTCCTTTAAATACAGATTATGCAGAAGGTGTAGATTATGAGGAAGAGAACACTATGGTCGTTTATGCAGGTTCAGAGGGGGCAATTGGAGGCAGCAGTGAATCAGCTCATGTTTTTACGGATGGATCGGAGTTGCGCATAGGGTATTTATTTGACAACAAAGAAGAAGTGGTAAGGAAGCTAAAACTTGTTGCCGTGAGAGGTCATTTGGAGTTCATCACCAAAAAGTCAAATTCATTGGCAGTGACGGTTGCATGTCGTGAGTGAAAGTGCAAGTGGCAGGTTTATTGTAAAAGGTTGGTAGAGTCCGAAAAATTTATTCTTAGCACATATACCCGTGAGCACACATGTGGTTTGGGATAGATTTCAGGTGAGCATCGACAAGCCTCCATTGATGTTATTAGACAATTTGTCAAAAGTCAGTTCGTTGAAGGGAAAGGTCCATCTCCTAAAGAGGAGCACTTCTAGCAAATCCAAATCAAGGATGATAGAGTTGCTAAGTATCTTGAGCATGATGTTGGTTTCGAGCGATGGAGTAGAGCTTATTTTCCTGGAAGAAGGTTTGATGTCATGACCACGAACATAGCCAAGTCCATAAATTCGAAGTTGTTAATAAAAAGAGAGTTTCCCAATAGTTGCACTTTTTGATGTAATCCAGAGGACATTGTCGCGGTGGTTCCATGAGCATCGTATGGATTCAGATAATTTTACTACAACCCTTGTTTCGTCAACTGAAAAATTATTGCGAGAACGTATGAAACTGTCAAATGCATTGTTTGCCTATCCTCTTAATGCTCAAGAGTTCACTGTGGGCGACTATAAGGTGGATTATGCCCTAGTTAACCTTGTTAGAAAAACTTGCAGCTGTAAAGTGCTTGACATTCAACGTTTACCTTGTCCTCATGCACTGGCAGCACTGAAACACCAACCGAAGGCGGATTTTGGTTCAAGAATTTACATGAAACTTTGCTCCTCTTTCTATATGGCAAATCACTACATGCTAGCTTATTCAGAAATGATATATCCAGTGCCTTTAGAAGAGTAGTGGGTAGTGCCGCCAGAGTTGGCTGAGATTATCATCCATCCGCCATTCAAGAAGACAGCAAAGGGGAGAAAAAGAGTTAAGCGTATTCCATCAGCCTTTGAGGTTCCTTGGAAGATGAATAAGTGCTCAATTTGCAAACAACTTGGCCACAAGAGAAGCAGTTGCCAGAAGTAATCACATGCATATCCAAAAAATTAGGTTCGAAGAAGGATGAAATTCAGGGAGTTGCCAAGGCCAACCGTTGATGAGTTATTGTTTTCAATTATTGATGTTTTAAATTTTATTGTTACATTAAATAAATCATTCTTTCTATTTAGTATTCTTCTTACATGGCATAAATATTTGTTGGGGATTTTAGTTCGGAATTAGGTTGTCAAATTGAGGAGAAAGTATGGAGTTAATATGTGTTGATAATTTTAGTTTTTCAAAATTCAGGAGAAAAGATGGAAAAGTATGTATTGCCCATGATCGCTTAAGCGACTAAGAGTATCGCTTAAGTGACAAAGGGTTGTTCATACAGGATCGCTTAAGCGATATCACTCATCGCTTAAGCGATCATGCACCTTAAAACATATTGATTTTTCCCATCACATGATCGCTTAAGCAATACCACGGATCGCTTAAGCGATCATGCACTTGGGCAGATATTTAATCTGCCCATCACATGATCGCTTAATCGACCAAGCGAAAAAGAGAGGAATCACTTAATTGATATAACGGATCGCTTAAGGGATCATGCACCTGGGCCGATGTTGAATCTGCCCATCACATGATACAGCTGATATCACGGATACAAGCGATCATGCGTCGCGATATTGAATCTACCCATCACATGATCACTTATGATCGCTTAATCAACCATGCAAAAAAGAGAGGAATCACTTTAGCGATATCACAGATCGCAGCGATCATCACTGGCGGCGATGTTAGGTCTATCACATGATACAACCGATCTAGGATACAACCGTTAGGTTGCTTAATCAACCAAGGGAAAAAGAGAATAATCGCTTCAGCGATATCACGGATCGCTTAAGCGATCATGCACCTGGGCAGATATTGAATCTCCTATCACTATCGCTTAATCGACCAAAGGAAAAAGAGAATAATCGCTTTAGCGATATTAGGGGTCGCTTAAGCGATCATGCACCTTAAAACAAATTTTTTGTGCAAATGATTTTGCAGTTACAACTTCGTACATAAAATTGTTAGTTGTTGGCAATTGTTTGATATAGACATAAACAGTCTACACCATATATGTTTGATATAGATGTAAAAGAACTATATGTTTAATTAAAATATAATAACGGTCATGTTCCACTGAAAAAATTGTACACCCTATATATTGCACCGTCTTCTTCTTTATCCATATCTCAACCCTAAAGCCATTTTATTGCTAGAAGTTTTAACATCTTTATGTTCCGAGAAAAGAAGAACAATATTTGTTCACTAAGCTTGCATGGTTACCTAGTTCTCTTCAACCCTATATATTTAATATAGACGTAAACATTCTACACCATATATGTTTGATATAGATGTACAAGAACTATATATTTAATAAAAATCTAATAACAGTCATGGTTCACTGATCGAATCATCAAACCAAAGATGTTAAGAGTTCGAGCAATAAAATGGCTTTAGGGTTGAGATATGGATAAAGAAGAAGACTGTTTTTGCTTGTGCAGATGGTTTTGCAGAGTTACATCTGTCTTCCATGTATATATTTTTTTTTCTTTTTTTGCTATTTGGTACAATCATGACCGTTATTATATTTTTATTAAACATTTAGTTCTTGTACGTCTATATCAAACATATATGGTGTAGAATGTGGCCATCTATATTAAATATGTAGGGTGTACGATTCGTTCAGTAGAACATGACCGTTATTATATTTTAATTAAACATATAGTTCTTTTACATCTATATCAAACATATATGGTGTAGAATGTTTACGTCTATATTAAATATATAGGGTTGAAGAGAACGAGGTAACCATGCAAGCTTAGTGAACCAAATATTGTTCTTCTTTTCTCGGAACATAAAGATGTTAAAACTTCGAGCAATAAAATGGCTTTAGGGTTGAGCGATATCATAAATAGGGAACATATCTTATTCTGGTGTAGAATGTTTACGTCTATATCAAATATAAGCACGATTAAGCGATATCATAAATAGTGAACATATCTTATCCTTCTTTCTTCATAACATAAAGGGTGTGTTTGGTTGAATATTCGTATCCATATTTCCAAAATGTTTGTTTGTTTGTTTAATTATTTAGTAAATATTACCTTATATTTCTAATTATTTTGAGGCCCTATATGTTTCTTAATAATCAAATACCCCCACAAGTATTTAAAATTTAACAAATACACCCCCACCTACCGAAATCTCACCGTCAAAAAAGGAAATATCGACACCTGCATCCTGCCAGAAAAGTGCGTTACGACGTCGACTGGTCACATTGACCACGGATGTTGCCGAAAAATACCAGATCTACGGCAGGTCTGGCCGTCGATCTGGTATTTTAAGGCCAGATATGGCCGTCATTTTGGCCTTTCCTTTTCCGGTGAGATCCAGCATGGATCTAGTGGAAAAAAGTCACATCGGTGAATTACCACCAACGGGATGTTTGTAGGTCGTTGTCACACATCCCAGCGACTCTTGGTCGCTTACGCGATTCAAGATCGCTTAAGCGATCTCTTACTAGGCAGAATCAAATCTGCCCAGATCTATGATTGCTTAAGCAATCCTCTAGGATCGCTTAAGCGATGAATCGCTTTAACTCTTGGATGCGACAGCGATCTCTTATTAGGCGAATCAAATGCGCGGATCTATGATACCTGGGCGATCCTATCAGTGTTAAGCGTAGAATCGCACTCTTGGAGGTACGCTTAATGAGTCTTGATCGCTAAAGTGATCTCTTCCGAGGCATCTGCCCAGATGAAGAATCGCTTAAGCGATCCATTGTATCTCTTAAACGATTCTTCCGAGGCGTCTGCCCAGATAAAGAATCACTTAAGTGATCCACTGTATCTCTTAAGCGATTCTTCTATTTCAAGCTTGGTCGCTTAAGCGATCATTTGGGGAAAAATCTTGGTCACTTAAGAGATATATGTGGTCGCTCATATATCGCTTAAACCGATCATGAGAAAAAGAAAAGAATCCTACATTTCTCCTGAATTATGTAATGATTTGTCTTTATAGAGGTAATTTTGAAATAACTGTGACTATGATACATTTCGACCTCAATCATTTTCCTCCCAAATCCGAAAAGAATAAGCAGCAAAATTAAGTCATTTATATCAATCTAATCCATCACAAATCAAAATGTAAGAGGCATCAATGTAATTGAAAGTTTAAACTTAAAATCATTCATAATAGTGGCCAAAACAGAATAAATCCTAAGCCATGTTGAGAAGTTTTCGATTTCAGTATAATCACTGTCTGAGATCATTGTTTGGTTAGCATGCCTTGCTAGCAGCCTTGATTGCAGATGCCGCCATTTTGAGAAGTTTTCAAATTCGGTATAATCACTATCTGAGATCATTGTTTGGTACCGTGCCTTGCCAGCAGCCTTCATTGCACATGCCTCATCCTGGCCACCAACCTTCATTGCAGATGCCTTGTCGGCAGCCTACTCTGACAGCCCAAGCCAGTTTCAAGTTCCTTCTAATTGTTTGCCAGCAACCTGCACAATTTTCTCTCTTCACAAACCCAAGTTATGGAGTGCAAGATTGAGAAGTTCACTGAGTCCGTCTATTTCGGTAAAGCTCTGTATAAGCATGACACCTGTAGCATCAGCACCACAACCCAAGTATAAACATGAACATCACATAAACTACAAAATTCAAAGTCCAAGTTCCAAACCTTTTGATTGGGTTGTGGTAACTCAAAACAGATCCATTTCCCCATGGAAGCACTCAACTGCCCAGCGCTCCCGAAAGATGGTCATTGTTTCATCATTCAATCTGTCCATCGGGGTATTGGTCATGTCGAACTGAATAAATTTCAGGGCATATGCCCCACAATCAGCACTGTAATAGGAAGAACACATTAGCATTAGAATCAACTTATTTCACAATTGTATTATGTAAGTTAGTTTTATACAAAATTTACCTTGATTCATTTGTTGGGACGAGAACGCGCTTGAGTGGCCACTTTCTCGTCAATGCTTCATCACCGAGGTGGTCAAACATCCCGTCGTAACAACGCAGGGAACAACGAACATTGGCTCCGGCTCGGAACCTTGCCGCTGTCTCGACAAATGGTTGGGTTACAGTCAAGGATCTTCAGCAACCTCTCATCTAAGAGCGAGCTGTCTAGTGCATTTCCTTAACCAAGATGATGCAGTAGACGCTCTTAACCTTTGCCCAACTATGGCCATATTTGGGCTTGTCCCCCATTACATACTGCATCATCCTATCATCAAACCTAAAATCATTAGGGACGTAGTCCAAGTCTTCTGTGCCCGATTGTTTTCGTTTGGCTCCTTTTGCTAGAGATGCACCAATGGCCTTTTTCAATAAATTGCGATATGTCGATACCAGCGTTTGGCCAAAGGCCATATCGATGATGGAACAATCGGGATACAGTAGATCACCATTGCTAGTTTGTCGTAGCCTCATCAGTGCCAATACCTCATCGATGTGCTGTATCAAATAAAAACAACATGATAAGTATACAATACCTCATGGAAAAGATAAGCAAAAATAAGGAAAATTAAGCGAAAATAACTCAACAAGTCATGAAGCCACCTGCCCATCATCAAAATCTCTCTAAACCATTCCCGAGAATAATCCCCGGTCTTACACTTTACAAGGGCATCACTTCAGGATGCATTGTAATAGGCATAGAAGGGTTTTTTCTTTTCCTCCTCTATTGGCCTATACAAATCGACTGTGGACTCCATTTTTGCTTGTCGGCTTCCTCCCCTTTCCTTCATTTGTACATCCCTACTTCCTTCGCCTCCCGCCTCAACCACCTTCATTATAACTGCCCCACTTCCTCCAGCAACCTCCTTAACCTCCTCAATTTTGGCTTCTTCCTCACTTTGTTTTTTTGTTTTCCTCTTAATTCCACGTGTTAATACGGTGTAAGACGATTTCACAAACCTACTCTTTCGGCTCTCTCTTTTCAGCCTAGGTTGCACTTCAACTGCCTTCAATACTCCACCAACTTCCTCCTCCACCCTAACAACTTTCTCTCCCACTTTATCCACTTTCTCTTCCACCCTTTTCAACTGCTCTTCCATCCTATCAAACCTGCCTTAAACAGCTATTGTAAAACTATCAAACAAACTGTTTATGAGGTCAACCACCTCACTCTCTTGACCCCCACGCCTCGGCAAAGCGGTACTTGTTGTACCGGTTTGTTGAGACATACAAACCTCTTCCTCCCTCCCCTCCTCTTCCTCCTCCTCCTCTCGTCGATTGTGGCTTCATCCTCCTCGGCGTCAACCACATTCTTAAGCAGTGGCCTTGCAACTGCCCTCACATGTGTGACCCCTTATAGCTCCTATTTCAGGCTGTCTATCCCTTCATCCATTTCATCCTCCAGTGCTCGGAAAGATGTGACATAGTCCTGTTGCGCTTCACCCCCAATAGCGGTGAGGAAGGGACGGACAACCCTCTACAATAAGAAACAAAATCAATCAGATTTAAGTGACATTTTAAAGCAAGTGCATATTCAAAACCTTAATCCTTTAATCTTACCCGAGCTGATTGAATTTCAATCTCTATTTGCTCATAATCCCAATGGGTACACACTGGTCCACCACCTTGCCGCAACATCCTAGGAAATGTCATTTGCTGCAAGAAGAAGACCTAATCCTCCCCCCTGCCTTAGCCAGGACAGGGATGGCCTCATACATCCAAGCCTACATTGTAAAAAAACAATCCATATCATAATTCAAACACATATATTAAAAAAAATATAACAAAAAGCTATTAATATTTACCTGCATTGCCCATGGGAAGCCAAACAAATTGTATGTGGCCTTTCTACCCTTCTTCGTCCATTGGGAGTGCTTTGACGCTATGTCTTTTGCTTGCAGGGACTCCATGGTTCACTTAAATGATACTTGTCCCCACGGATAAACATTAAAGAAATTCAAGTTGCTTACAAACATCACCCAATCAATATCAATGTCTTTTGTTGAGTCACCAACCATTAGGATTGAATGTAAGAACAATACCAAGCACAGTTTGAATGTCTCTGAATTGTTAAACTCACCATCTATTAACCTGTCCTCTAATTCATATGCCTTAATAGACGTGTTCTCCGCCAAAACCTTGTTAGCCAACCTTTTGGCTGCTGAACTGTCCTTTATTCCTTTTGCCTTAACCTCACCTGGCAATTCCCCACATCTTAAGCCAGTCACTAATGCATATTCCATCATCTCGAAATGTAGTGGCTTTCCATCCACCACGAACCATATTTCGTACTTTTTTTTGCTTTTTATTGAGTGTAGCAACATATAATGCACTCCCGACCCCCAAAATGTCTTTTTCCAATTTGTGTCCATATCCTAAAATTGAGTGAAACAAGTCTCTTTGAATCTCCTTTCACCATTCCTCAGTGTCCGTAAAATCCCCATTATTTTCGTTAAAACATCCCAACTTGACCTCATTGTCACCCGCATAGGGAAGTACGGTACTGTATCTTACACACTCCAACCCATACTCTCTAAAGTTTATGCTCCGGAAAATCTGTACAATCGATATAAACAGAATATCACCAAAAAAATTTAACCAAATCAAATATAAACAAAATACGCTTCGGAAGAATCGCTTAAGCGATGGGCAGATGATTCTGCCTCGTGCAAGATCGCTTAAGTGATATGAAATCGCTTAAGTGACCAAGAGTAAAAGCAAAGAATCGCTTAAGCGATATATAAGATCGCTTAACCGATTCGTCGCTTTTACTCTTGATCGCTTAAGCGATCTTGCACGAGGCAGAATCAACATCTGCCCATATCTTAGATCGCGTAAGCGATACAAAGTATCGCTTAAGCGATTCATCGCTTTTACTCTTAAGCGATCTATAATTGCTTAAGCGACCCACAGTAAAAGGGATGAATCGCTTTTACTCTGGGTCGCTTAAGCGATTACAGATCGCTTAAGAGATCTTCTACGAGGCAGAATCATCTGCCAGATCTAAGATCGCTTAAGCAATACTTTGTATCGCTTAAGCGATTCAACTCTTTTACTCTTAAGCGATCTATGATTGCTTAAGCGACCAAGAGTAAAAGTGATTCATCACTTTTACTCTAGGTCGCTTAAGCGATTACATATCGCTTAAGAGATCTTCTACGAGGCTGAATCAACATCTGCCAGATCTAAGATTGCTTAAGTGATCTTTTATATTGCTTAAGCGATTCATTGCTTTTACTCTTAAGCGATCCTAAATTGCTTAAGCAACCAAGAGTAAAAGCCATCAATCTCTTAAGTGATACAAAAGATCGCTTAAGCGATCTTAGTTCTTGTCAGATGTTCAGTATGCTTTGGACATTATCGCTTAAGCGATCCTACATCGTTTAAGCAACAGTACAGATACCTTTTCTTCGGCGGCCTCCTCCTCCTCCGCGGGATTCCTCTTCCTCGCCTGAATTACATGGAACCTCCTTTCTTTCTGCGAACCATTTTGCTTCTGTTCTCTCTCTTGTTGTGCCACCGTCATCTCCGCTGTTGGAACACCTTCATTGATCGGAACATCCACCGGAGCAGCCATTGAACTGCTTGCGCCGTTGGACTCTACGATTCGAAGAGGTGTTGGGTTTTCTTCGTCATTGTGAATGTCAACCATTGTTTTAAGAAAGGAAGAAGCTTTAGGATTGAATTTGGGTTTGAAAATTTGTAGGAATATGGACTGTTATCACCAGAAATTGTGCAGAATGCGTTTATGGTTATAGTTTGAAGAAATCGATTTTTGCCTCAAACGGTTTCGATTAAGCGATTTGAATGGGTGGGGCTCTTTTTCAAATTTCAAATTTTAAAAACTTTCATTAATTATGATTTTGTCCTTATACGTTTTAATCTTTTCATTTTAACCATTTTACATGTTTAATGGATCCTAACTGTGCCACGTCAACTTCTCTAAATTAAAAAGAAAATTAAGAACATTTTCAAGGCCATTTTTTTAAATCAAAACTTGAGATGGCCGGCCAGTTAAATTTCCTCTTTGGATGCCTGTGAACTCAATACTGTATAATGTTCTCTTTTTATGGGAGTTTATTAAAAAGACATTTGAAGTTTACATTTAATTAAAAGGCTATCAAGTTTTAAAGTGTTAACCTAAATAGCCATATTATTGATTAAGGGTAATTAGTGCTTAATTAGGATTAATGAAGTATTATGTAATCTTTTCAAAATTATACTATATTTCAACAAACCTGAAATTGTTGCAAACAAACCCAAACACTTCTTCTTCCTCCCGCCATTAACGCATCTACACCTCTGCATCTTCTTCTCTTCTTCTCTTCTTCTTGGCTTCGTCTACATCTTCTTCTTCTTCCTCCTTCCTGTACATCTTCTTCTTCCTCATTCTTCTATATCTCCTTGTTCCTCCGCCATTAACACTTTCTTCTTCCTCCACCATTAACATCTTCTCCGGCAAAAATCCCCCTCCTCCTCCTCCTGCTCTTGACATTTCGTCTAAGTATGTGTATCTCCTTTTTACATTTTATATTTAGATTTACAAAGATTTAATAATGGATGGGGTTTGGGTTATGATTTTGATTTAGTTGTTTAGGTTGTTGGGTTGTGTTTGATGTAATGCAAGTTGAAAGGAGTGAAATTTGTTGAAAATTAGTTACTGGGTATTTATTAGGGTATGATGGATCGATTGTAGGTGAGATGCGAAAATGTGTTAGGTGCGATGGATCGCAAGCGATCTGGTAGGATCATGTCTGACAAATGATCGCTTAAGCGTAGGGTATGTGGCATGATCGTTTAAGCAATCTGGTTAAAGTCTGTTGTATGGGAGCAGATCGCTTAAGCGATCAGTAAATGGCATAAGATCGCTTAAGCGATACATCAGACCAAATATGCGAATGTGCAAATTCTTTTTAAAATATTTGAACCCTTAGTACAGCATTTAAGAATATTGTTTTTCTTGCATTACAGGTAGTTGGCTATTATTATACATGGGACAAGTTGTTTTGGGTGTTGAATATTTTGGTGAGTGGGTGGAGGAAGAAAGTAGGTGGAAGTGGATTGGGAAGAGCAAAGAAGTTATACCAATTGCTATGAGTACAGAGGTTAGTTTTGATGAGTTGATTGATGAAATAATTAGATGAGGTAATTTGAGTTGCTCGCGTAGTGATATAGTTGTGAAGTATGTTTTAAGCAGAGCTCTTGAAAATTATAAGGTACCTCCTGCTATATTAAAGTCGGATGAAAGTGTGAAGTTATATATGATTGATATGGCCGATAGTGGTTCGAGGCCGATTTTAAAGGTTTCTTATGTAGAAAAACCGTTGGAAGTTGGTTCCAAGGAAGGGGATAACGAGGATGTAGGCAGAGATTTGCCTTGTTTTAATTTGAACTACGAGGCCATTGATTTGTTAGCTGAAAAATCAAGAGTAGACGGTGAATTGGGTGGTGAGGAGGACACTATAGAAAAGGTTAGTGATGGGGGCAGAATGAAAATGTTGAGAGGACCCAGTAGATGTTCCCACAGATGTAGAGATTCTTTTAAATACAGATTATGCAGAAGGCGTAGATTGTGAGGAAGAGAACACTATGGTCGTTTATGTAGGTTCAAAGGGGGCAATTGGATGTAGTAGTGGATCAGCTCATGTCTTTACGGATGGATCGGAGTTGCGTATAGGGTATTTATTTGACAACAAAGACGAAGTGGTGAGGAAACTAAAACTTGTTGCTGTGAAAGGTAATTTTGAGTTCATCACCAAAAAGTCAAATTCATTGGTTGTGACAGTTGCATGTCGTGACCGAAAGTGCAAGTGGCGGGTTTATTGTAGAAGGTTGGCGGAGTCGGAAAAGTTTATTCTTAGCACATATACCCGTGAGCACACATGTGGTTTGGGACATATTTCAGGTGAGCATCGACAAGTGTCTGCTGATGTTATTAGACAATTTGTCAAAAGTCGGTTCGTCGAAGGGAAATGTCCATCTCCTAAAGACATTCAGAGACTTGTGCGCACAGAGTTGGGATGTCTTTGTTAGTTCTTGGAAATCTTTGGAAAGGGAGACAACATGCACAAGATTTTGTGAGGGGCACGCCGGAGCACGGATACGCAGTATTAGAAGCGTACCATTATATGCTTGAGTTGACAAACCAAGGTAGCAAGACGGCTTTGAAGTGGGACAGGAATATGATGTTTAAATATTTTTTTGTTGCTTATGGTTCTGCTATGAGGGGTTTTGTAAACATGAGAAAGGTGCTGGCTGTTGATGGTTGCTTTTTGACGGGAAAGTATGGAGGTACATTGTTGGTGGCCACTGCACAGGAGAGAGAGAATCACACATATCCTGTTGCATGGTGTGGTGGACTATGAGAATGACGAGTCGTGGACTTGGTTTTTTCAGCAGTTATGTACGATAGTGCCTGACAGTGACGAGTTGTACATAATATCCGATAGGCACAACTCTATAAAGAAGGGGATTGCCACTATTTACGGTCAAGCATATCACAGATTCTGTATAAGGCACCTTGGTGAGAACATAAAACAAAAGTTTAAGTGTGTTGGCCTCCTACAGACATACTACATGACAGCAAAAGCTTATCGGGTTGGTGAGTTCAAGGAGCACTTCTAGCAAATCCGAATCAAGGATGTTAGAGTTGCTAAGTATCTTAAGCATGATATTGGTTTCGAGAGATGGAGTAGAGCTTACTTTCCTGGAAGAAGGTTTGATGTCATGACCACGAACATAGCTGAGTCCATAAATTCGAAGTTGTTAATAGAAAGAGAGTTTCCAATAGTTGCACTTTTTGATGCAATCCAAAGGACACTGTCGCGGTGGTTCCATGAGCGACGTACGGAGTCAGATAATTTTACTACAACCCTTGTTCTGTCAGCTGAAAAATTATTACGAGAACATATGGAACTGTCAAATGCACTGTTTGCCTATCCTCTTAATGCTCAAGAGTTTACTATGCGCGGCTATGGTCCGGATGCCCTAGTTAACCTTGTTACAAAAACTTGCAGCTGTAAAGTGCTTGACATTCAACGTTTATCTTGTCCTTATGCACTAGCAGCACTGAAACACCAACGGAAGCCGGATTTTGGTTCAAGAATTTACATGGAACTTTGCTCCCCTTTCTATATGACAGATCACTACATGCTAGCATATTCAGAAACGATATATCCGGTGCCTCCAGAAGAGCAATGGGTAGTGCCGCCAGAGGTGGCTGACATTATCCTCTAGCCGCCATTCAAGAAGACACCAAAGGGGAGAAAAAGGGTTAAGCGTATTCCATCAGCCTTTGAGGTTCCCCGAAAGATGAATAAGTGCTCAATTTGCAAGCAACCTAGTCACAAGAGAAGCAGTTGCCAGAAGTAATTAGGTTCGAAGAAGGATGAAATTCAGGGAGTTGCGAAGGGCAACCGTTGATGAGTTATTGTTTTCAATTATTGATGTTTTAAATTTTATTGTTACCTTTAATAAATTATCCTTTATATTGTGTATTCTTATTACATGGTCTAAATATTTGTTGGTGATTTTAGTTTGAAATTAGGTTGTCAAATTGAGGAAAAAGTATGGAATTAATACGTGTTGGTAATTTTAGTTTGTCAAAATTCAGGAGAAAAGGTGCAAAAGTATATATTGCCCATGATCTCTTAAGCGACTAAGTGTATCGCTTAAGCGACAAAGTGTTTTAAATAGCAGGATCGCTTAAGCGATACGGATCGCTTAGCGATCGTGCACTGGCGATTGATTCGCCGGGTGCATTATCGCAAGCGATCCACGATCGCTTAATCGACCATGGGAAAAAGACAAGATTCACTTAAGCATATCACGGATCGCAAGCGATCATACTGGCGGTTTGCACGCCAATCACATGATCGCTTAAGCGATCCATTGTATCGCTTAAGCGATTCTTGTGCAAATGGTTTTAAAATTTAACAGATACACCCCCGCCTACCCACGGTGCCAGATTCTGGCCATCGGAGCCGGAATCTTACCGGGAAAGGGTGTTACGATGCACAATGGTCGAATCTGGCCGATAGGGCCTCTATATGGCCTTTTCTAGCCAGATCGACCACGGATGTACCCGGAAAAAGGCCAGACGATCCGCCAGAATTGGCCGTAGACAAACGGAAAAGTCCAGATCTTGCCGTCTGCGATAGCCAAATATATGGCCGTTGTTGACCGTCAAAGTCAGACATTTCATTGAAAGTCCATGACGGCAAGATGTGGCCTTTTCAGACCACATCCACGGTGGATCTAGCCGGAAAAGGTCACAACTGGCCATTACCGGCCATTTCCGATCGTTTGTTGCTGTCGACGGTAGCCAGAATCTGGGAAGTTGGGTGGGTAGGGGTGTTTTTGTTAATTTTTAAATTTTTTCTTCGGTATTAATGAAATTAATTCACTTAATGGGTCGAAAATTAATTAAAAATATACTAATATTTCCTAAATAATTAAGCAAACAAATATAAAAATATACTGAACAAATCGTAAACCCCATATGTTTAGCATAGTCGTAAACCCTATAGGTTTCATACTGGCGTGTAAAAGAACTATATGTTTTATATAAATGTAATAATGGAACAGGTGCACTGAATGAATCGTAAACCCTATAGGTTCCATACTGACGTGTAAAAGAACTATATGTTTTATATAAATGTAATAACGGAACAGGTGCTCTAAACGAATCGTAAACCCTATAGGTTTCATATTGCGTGTAAAAAGAACTATATGTTTTTATATAAATGTAATAACGGAACAGGTGCTCTGAACGAATCGTAAACCCTATAGGTTTCATACTGGCGTGTAAAAGAACTATATGTTTTATATAAATGTAATAACGGAACAGGTGCTCTGAACGAATCGTAAACCCTATAGGTTTCATACTGACGTGTAAAAGAACTATATGTTTTATATAAATGTAATAACGGAACAGGTGCTTTGAACTATATGTTTTATATAAATGTAATAATGGAACAGGTGCTCTGAACGAATCGTAAACCCTATAGGTTTCATACTGACGTGTAAAAGAACTATATGTTTTATATAAATGTAATAACGACAGGTGCACTAAGCGAATCGCTTAAGCGATCTTTTACGAGCGAATGACAAGCGCCGACTATGATCGCTTGCGACCCATTTATATCGCTTAAGCGATTCTTCCTAAAAGACACATGGTCGCTTAAGCGATTTATGATCGCTTAAACGATCTTTCAGCGAATGACATCGCGGACTATGATCGCTTAAGCGACCTATTTATATCGCTTAAGCGATTCTTCCTAAAAGACACATGGTTGCTTAAGCGATTTATGATCGCTTAAGCGATCTTTTCCGAGGCAGAATGACATCTGCCCAGACTATGATCGCTTAAGCGACCTTACGTATCACTTAAGCGATTCTTTCTAAAATGACATCTGCCCAGACCTTGGTCGCTTAAGCGATCGTTTCTGGAAAAGTCTTGGTCGTTTAAGAGAGATATGTGGACAAACAAAAATATCTTATATGGACATACCATACATAGTAAATTGAAACTGCTGATGAATTATCTTATATGGACAAACAAAAATATATCCCAAATATCAGATCCAATTCTTTACAATGATCACACCATACATAGTAAATTATTTACAATTTCCTATACACTGCCTTTAATTTGGTTTTTGATGCCAAAGAGTTTAGAATCCACAGTGAATGGTATCAAGGCAGTCCATGCTTGAAAAGATGCCCACGACATCATTCTTCCCGATGCTTTCTGGCTCTGCACTAGCATCCAACAAATTCAAGATGATATCTACAAAGGCGGCTAATATGGTGCCTCGGTTGACTTTCTATGGAGATTGACCATTCCATCTTAGTGACCTACAGTGTAAAACACCATAATATGAGAAAGGCATGAATTAGAAAATAGCCAAGCCAATGAGAACAAATTAAATAAGCAGTTCTGACACAAAGTACACATCAAAACACCATTGAAAATGAACATGTATATACACCCTTATTGATAATTATAACAGGTATCACATAAACTCAACTAAAAAAACCCAAGTATGAACATCGACATCACATAAACTACAAAATTCAGCGTCCAACTTTCATACCCTTTGATTAGGTTCTGGTCACTCAAAACGGATCCATCTGCCCATGGAAGCAATCAACAGCCCAACGCTCCCGACAGTCTCTCATTGTTTGGTCATGTCGAACTGAATAAATTTCAGGGCATATGCCCCACATTCAGCGCTACAATAGGAAGAAGACATTAGCATTATAATAAACTTATAGAACAATTGTATTATGTAAGTTAGTTTTAAACAAAATTTACCTTGACTCATTTATTGGGCAGGTGCGCCCGAATTGGCCACTTTCCGGTTAGTACCTGATCACCCAAGTGCCCAAACATCCCGTTGTCACGCAACAGCCGCGGGAACAACCTAGACAGTGGCTCCAACTCGACCTCCAACTGCTTGTCTCGATAAATGGTTGGGTTGCAGTCAAGGATCTTCGAAACCCCTCCTACAGATGCGCTTGGCTGACTCTATCCGGTGCATTTGTTTGGCGAGGATGATCGGTACACTCTTTTAACAAAGGCCCGAATCGTGGCCATATTTGGGCCGATCCCCCGCTTACGTCTTGCATCCACGTCATCAAAGAAAATCTCAAGGATGCAGTCCGACATTGTCGCGACCAATAGTTTTCGCTTCGGTCCTTTTGCTACACCACTAGCAACGACATTTTTAATTAAAGTGCGATATGCCGAAACAAGCGTTTGCCCAAACGCCACATCGGTGATAGCACAGTCGGGATACAACAGATCACCATCACTAGTCTGTCGTAGCCTCATCAATGCCAATATCTCATCGATGTGCTGCATCAAATAAAAACAACAAGATAAGTATGGAAAACATAGGCAAAAAATAAGGAAAATTAAGTGAAAATAACTCACCGAGTCCTCAAGCCACGTCCCAATCGTCAACAACTTCTGAAACCATTCCCGGGGATAATCCCCTGTCTTACACTTTATATGGCCATCACTTCCTAATCCATTGTAATAGGCATAAAAGAGTTTTTTCTTTTCCTCTATTGGCCTATACAAATCAACATTTGAGTCCAATTTCCCTTCCCCACTTCCTCCCCTTCCTTAATCTATTTTTACATCCCCACAGCTTCCTTCACCTCCCACCTCCCCCTCCTCCATTATCACCGCCCTACTTCCACCACCAACCTCCTCAACCTCCTCCATTTCTGGTTGTTCCTCCATTTGTTTCTTCATTTTCTTCTTCTTTACTTGTGTCACTAACCATGTAAGGTGATTTCACAAACTTGCTCTTTCGGCTCTTTCTTTTCAAGCCAGTTTGCACTTCAACCGCCTTTAATTCTCCACCAACTTCCTCCTCCATTGTACCAACTTCGCCTTCCATTGTACCTACTTTCTCTTCCAGGTTATCCACTTTCTCCTCCACCCTTTTCATTGTTTCTTCCATCTTGTCAAACCTTGCATAACGACTGTTGTAAAACTCTCAAAGCAGGGCCTTTTATGAGGTCAACAACCTCATTCTCCCCACACCGATGTCTCGGCAAAGCGGTACTTGTTGTACCCGGTTTCTTTGAGGCATCTGAACCTCTTCCTCCCTCTTCTCTTCCTCATCCTCGGCCCCCGAGCTTCATTATCCTCGGCATGCGACATTGTCAAGCAATGGCCTGTGACTGCCATGCTCGTGACCCCTTTTAGGTCCCGCATTAGGTGGTCTATCTGTTCATCCCTTTCATCCTCCATTGCTCTGAAAGATGTGACATAGTCCTCTTCCGCTTCATCCCCAATAGCGGTCAGAAAGGGATGGACGACTCCTGCAATAAATAAAAATCAATCGATTGAAGCAAAATAAAAAAACAGCTGCATATTCAAAAGCTTAATCCTTCAATCTTACCCCATTGCTTGAATCTCAATCTCTAATTGGCCATAATCCTAATGGTTACAGCTCCCGACATGCCACCGCAACATACTAGGAAATTGCTGTTGCACATCCAAATTGTTGCTCCTCATCCCCACCTTAGCGAAGCAGGGGATGGCCTCGTACATCAAGCCTACATTGTAAAAAAACAGTCCATGTCATTATTCAAACACACATATTATAAAAAAATATATGAGAACTATTAATATTTACCTGCATTGCCCATGGGAAGCCAAACAAATTATACGTGCTTGGTTTAGCCTTCCCGCCCCATTCGGCATGCTTTAATGCCATGTCTGGTTTTTTCAGGCTCTTGATGGTTCGCTCAAATGATATCCGTCCCCACGGATAAGAATTAAAGAACTCCAAGTCGCTTACAAACAACAACCAATCTTTCTCAACAGCTTTTGTTGAGTCACCATAATAAGATAGAATGTAAAAACAATACTTTTATCTTCTGCATCTCGCAAGCAGCCTCCTTTTCTCTAAAACTTGTCCTGTAATAGACTTTGCCCCTTTCAAAACCTTATCACAAAACCTTATAGCTCCCACACTTGTCCTTATTGCGTCTGCCTCTGCCTTAGTTGGCACTTCCCCGCATCCTAAGCCCGTCACCAATGCATACTCCATCATACCAAACCGTAGTGGCTTTCCCTCCACCACGAACCACATTTCATTTTTTTTGTTGCATTTTACTGAGTGCATCAACATGTAATGCACTCCCACCCCTTTGGGGGAAAATGACTTTTTCCACTTTGTTCGATTCTTAAAAACGAGCGAAACAAGTGCGACCAAAATCTCTTTCACCATGCCTCATTCCAGCTAAAATGGCCCTTATTCTGTCAAAAACCTCCCAGCTCGACCTCACCATCACCCTTGCAGGGAAGTAGGGTACCTTCTCACTTATAGGCTCCAACTCGTACTCTACAATTTACGGTCCGCACAATCTACACAATCGATATAAATAAAATGTCAGCAACAAAAATAAACCAAAACCACGGTAGTCGCTCAAGAGATCTCAGATTGCTTAAGAGATCTTTACTCTACCTCATGCAAGATCGCTTAAGCGATTTTAAATCGCTTAAGCGACCAAGAGTTAACTGAGAATCTCTTAAGCGATACAACAAATTGCTTATTATATACGTGATTACGCCGGACCTAAGTCGCTTAAGCGACCAAGAGTAAACACTCATGATCGCTTAAGCGATCTTAGGTCTGGGCAGAATCATCTGGCCAGATCTTCAAATCGCTTAAGCGATCCATTTTATCTCTTAAGCGATAAAATGGATCGCAGTCAGCGATACAAATGATCGCTTAAGCGAAAGTACAAGCAATATTCCCAAACTACGTACCCTATCTTCGCCGGCCTCCTGCTCGTCGCCTGGATCCTCCGATGACTCCTCTAGCCTGAATTCTCGCCGGAATCCTCCTCCTGGCCTGAATTCTCGCCTGACTCCTCGTCTTTAGACTCGTTTTCTGGTTCTTCCCTCTGTTCTTGTGTCGTCGGCGTCTCCTCTGCGTGTGGACCACCTTCACTGGTCGGATGATCCACCGGAGCAGCCATTGAACTGCTTGCGCCACCGGAATCACGGATTCGAAGTGGCGGTGGGCTTCCCTCCTCATTGTCAGTGTCAATCATGGTTTTGGATTGAATTTGGTGTCAAAGTTTGCAGTTTCGATCGAAAATGTGGAGTGTATCGCCGGAAATGGCACAGATTTCGTTTAGGGTTAAGTAAATCAATTTTAGGGTTCAACAAATCGATCGAAAATCACGTCTATATCGCCGAAAATCACGACCGTATTCGGTTTAGGGTTCAAGAAATTGATTTAGGGTGCAAATTTGCAAGTGTTCGATCGGAAAAAATCGCGTCTCCCTTTCGTTCAAGAAATCGCTTTTTGAATTAATGAATTTCGATTAAGCGAGGTGAATAGTTAGTGGGGCTTGTTTTGCGAAATTTCAAAATTTAAAAACTTTCATTATTTCTGATTCGGCCCACATATGTTTTAATCTTTTCATTTTAACCCATTTTACGTGTTTAATTAATCCTAACTATGCCACGTCATCTTCTCTAAATAAAAAAAAAAATGATGAACAGTTTCAAGGCCATTTTCTTAAATCGAAACTTGGGATGACCGGGCAGCTAAATTTTCTCTCTTTTTTTTGGGACAAAATTAAAACACCCCGGCCCACTTTCAGGCCCCTTTAGATGTAGTGTCTTGCTGGCATCCTGGGCTAAGCCATTCTTGGCCTATTCTAAATCATCTATACACTTTTGGTTTTGTCTTGCTCAACACGCTAGCCCACTGCTAAAATATTGTGATTTTTCTCTTATCTGCCTTAAATAGTAGGGTCAAGAGTAGTGATGGCAATGGGCCGGGCCGGGACCGGGTACCCCTTGGCCCAGGCCCAAGCCCGACCTCATGACACAGGCCCAAGCCCGGCCCGAGCCCGCTACGGGTATGATAGGCAAAGCCCAAGCCCGGCCCAACGGGTTTTTTATAACCATAGGCCCGGCCCAAGCCCGCCTTTTTTAATAATATTTATTTTTAAATATTAATAAATTTCAATTTTTTTTATATTTTTAATTTTAGAAATAGTTTTTAAATATTAATTAAAGCTATTTCCGTAAATAATTTAAGCAATAAGTGAGCAATTAAAACTCCATAATATTTGATTATACTAACTTTTCAACTGTACATAATATGTTACGGTAAAATCTACTTTTATAAGTTGAACCAAACCCATCTAACTCATTTAAAGGCAATTTTAACATGTTAAACCTTCAATATGGGATGAAAATTGAGGTTAGGGTTTGGGAAAAAAGGATATATATATATATATATATGTGTGTGTGTGTGTAGGATAATATTGTAATTAAATATATAGTATAAGGGTAAATTAGTAAAATTAATACTAAAATTTTGGGACAGGCCGGGCCGGGCTGGGCCTAAAGATATACCCATGCCCGGCCCGTACCCGAGGTCGGGCCTTAAAATCAAGCCCAGGCCCAAGCCCAAGCCCGTCAACCTCGGGTAAAGCCCGCCCGCCCTTTCGGGCCGGGCCGGGCCGGGTACCAAAATGTTGGGCCCATTGCCATCTCTAGTCAAGAGAGTGGGTCTCCTTGATTCGAATCCATGACTTCGCCAGTTCAATTGTAGGATATTACAAAAATAGTTTAGTAGCAATACCAAGTCAAGTCATCTTGGGTTGGACAAGAGACATTATCAGGCAATTAAAGCCTAGTTTACTTCAGGTTTTAGTTCAGACTATATACAACATCCTAAGGGATGTCAATTGTGGAAATTTATCTTGGTTAGCCCTACTCTAGCAGAGGAAAGTTTACGGAATGTGAAAGTCATTAAGTCATGACATTTACCACTGTAATGCGCGGCCCGCTTCTCTAATAATGCTGGCCCTCATTAACTGCTCACTGATGTCCTGTGGCTTCAGTCATCATCATCAATCCTGGTTTTCTTCCATGTTCCTACAAGGAAATAGTCGTAATTTCTTGCGTCTTCTATCAGCTTTGAAACTTAGTTAACTAGTTAACTAATTATTGTTATCTCTATTCAGATTAGTTTTATCTAAATAGATATGAGTGTTAGTGTTCGATTTAATTGTTTAGTGTTAGGATTCCTAGTTTAATTGTCAATTTATATGTAAGAAAAAATTACGTGATTGACAAGTTCTCTTCCCCCTATTGTTGTTAGCTTGATTGTGTTTAGTATCCTATTAAAATGAAAATTTCTTACATGTTTGATGTTATAAGGAATTACTGATGTCTCTATTCCTCCTTGTCCTGCTTCTAAATTTAAGAAACTATTGCATAATTGCTTAATTTCCGGGATGGGGACTGGTTTGGCTTGTTTTTAGAAAAATGGGGACAATATTTGTCACACACCTCTTATAAAACGTATGTCAAGATCTTGTGTTAATTTAAATGATAACATTCAAAGTACGGGTGCACACGCTGGCAGTGCCTTGCTCAATTATTTATATGAATTATGGCATTATTAAAATGTTTTGGCTATAAGGCCCAATCGGCAATAATTATAAGGGATATTAATTATATATTTAGGAACAATGTTTGTATGAAATGATAGAAAAAAGACAGTTTTAAATTGTTCAATTTAGGAATATTTAATGGTGATTTGTTGTTCTAAATTGAACTATTTAAAATTGGTATTCGTTTTCTATCATTTCATACCAACTTTGTATCTTAATCAATCTTGTATTGACACGTAAATTGTCACGTCATTTAAGATACAAAATTGGAATCCCGAACTTTATATATGTAGCCTTACTGAAATCAATATCCCTAATTATAACCCTGGTGGAGTATAACTCAGAATTTGAATTTGAATGTCCAAGAGCTGAGAGTCTCAGACAATTAAGATTACAATTAATACTAAAGTGGAATTTAGTTCTAGTTATGAGGAATTCAATTTGATAAAGATATAAGAAAACAAACTGTAATCTTCTGATAAGTTAAGTGGTAGGCATAGGAATAAGTTTGAGTATGTAGATTTGCAACTTCTAAATTTAAAATAAAAGACTCCCATGTCATATAAATACAGTAAGATGTTTCTGTAGTTTTGTTTTGCAGATGGTCCTGGAGCATTCTTCTTCTATTTGAAGCCCATTCAAATCTTTTCGATGCATAATGCACCAAAGATTTATGAAATTAGAATTCTAGGACTTTAACTAAGGTCCTAAAACTATTTGAAATGAATGAACCAATGAAATGTACGGTGAATTATACAGTAATTCAAATCTCTAAACATATATGTAGAAATGTAAATGATTCCTTAAGTTACAAGGAAAGTCATGTCTCTTTAGGATTCATATATCTTTGCAACTAAACTGTGATTTGTTCTTGCAATTAAAATTCTATATCTCAATCGCTTTCCCAGGATTATATTAAACCTTCATTTTAGAATACTTAATGACTGGAATTGGAGACTTCAATTTGAAAAGGTCTTGCAATTAAAATAGTCTTATCTATTTCCTTACTCCATTTTGGAGGAAAAAAACAGATTTGTACATATAGCTATCTGTTCTTATTAGTCTTAAATGAGCTTGTGATTTTGTTCTTTTGTGATCAAGTTAGAAATACAGGATTACTCTTTCAAAATGGCTTCCATCTTATTCTTTCTTCTGCTCTCTACAAATTTTCTGGCAACAACTCAACAAGGGCAATTCAATATAAGTCTAGGCTCTTCTATAACTCCCACTGGAAACTCCTCCTGGCTATCGCCTTCTGGTTTATATGGTTTTGGCTTCTATCAGAAAGGAAATGGTTTTTCTGTTGGAATTTTTATTGCAGGAATACCTCAGAAGACTGTTGTTTGGACAGCAAATCGTGATAACCCTCCGGTTCAAGGAAATGTTACCTTGCTTCTTACAGGTGGAGGAAGACTTGTTCTTCAATCAGCAGATGGGCAAGAAATATCCATAGTAAATAGTCACGAACCTGTTGCAAAAGCATCTATGTTTGATTCAGGGAATTTTATTCTCTATAATTCGATCGGGAGATAATATGGCGAGTTTTGGAACCCGACTAATACAATATTACCGGTCAAAGTCTCTTGGCGGGGAAGAAGAGTTGAGTGTTTGAAACCAACCAATCGCAGGGGATCTTTTGTGCGAAGATGCAAAAGCGATGGAAATCTTGTGCGGTACCCGCCCAAAGGATACTCCGGATGAAGCGGCATATTCTTATTATTCATCTTTTACGATAAAAGAGGTAAAAATGTGTCACTAAACCTTGATGTCGATGGCCATCTTTACAGGTTAATTCTCTTGGGTTCATTATAAAAGATCGACTCAGGGAGGCTATTCTACGAAGGAACAATCTATTTGATGAAAATTGACACGGATGGGATCTTATTGTATTCGTTTAAATTAAATCGAAACAGTAGTGTGTCGATTGTATGGGCTTCTTCGGTTGATAAGTGTTCCTCAAAGGGTCTCTGTGGCCTAAACAGGTATTGTGTTAAAAATGATCGAGATATTTACTGTCAATGTCTTCTAGGATATTTAGTTAGTGGAGAGGGAGGTGTCAAAAGAATTTCTTGGACCGAAGCGTGAAAGCAAGGATGGAAATATCAAATACTTTGTTGATAGAGTTGCAAATACCACGTGGGAGGACGCTTCATATTCCATTCTGTCATTGCCAACCGAAGAAGAATGTGAAAGGGCATGCTTGGAAGACTGTAGTTGTGAAGCTGCGATGTTTAAAGATGGTGAATGCAGAAAGCAAAAGCTGCCTCTGAGATTCGGGAGAAAACTTGAGAGCGAATCAAACTTAGCTCTCATCAAAGTCGGTGTTTCGAATTTTGCAGGTGCCCCAGGAGAAGGGGATGAGCCTAAAAGAAGCAAGAAAAACAGCCAGACAGATTTATTAATTGTCAGTGTTTCACTCTGAAAGTATTGTGAAGCCAAAAACGGAGCCGTTTCACTTAAGTATATTCAAGCCAAAACGGGGTCGTTTTGTTTAAGACCATTACCAAATTTCAGCCGTCAGATCAAGACAGATCCAAGGGCTAAGAATTACGAACGCAGACATATATAAAGAAGAGCAACAGTGATCAGGATAGACGAGTTGTTCATTGTCAATCGGGGTATTAGGGTTTGAGAGAGGGAAATACTGGGGTTGGTTTTTTCTACTGAATCTTTCTGGGTTAATCTGGTTAGTTGAGAGAGGGTTGCGTTTCCTTCCAGAGGCTTGTATTTGTCCTCTGTTTCTTGCAGATTATAGAAAGATTAGTGAGTGATTAGGCCTTGGTTGGGTGTTAGCCTGTTTCGGCGATTTGTTGTCTTATCCTTCTTGTAATCGTTGAATATCTTCTTAGTGCTGTGAGTGTCCGTATTTCGGAGCTCAACGTGGATGTAGTCTATTCAAGATTGAATAGACGAACCACGGTAAAATCGTGCCTTGTGTTGTGTGTGTGATTCTTTGATTGTTAATCTTGTTTTTGTGATTATTTCTTTTGTGAATTGCTTGTTAGGCTTAGGTTATAACAGTGGTATCAGAGCTAGAAAGTTCTAAGGGGATTTAGGGTTAGAAATCGTTTGGTCTTCGTACAAATTCTAAAATTAGGGTTTGTCAGATTTGGGGGTTTTTCGATTTCAAGATCCTAGATCGTTAGGACTTCAGATCTTGCTAAGTCTTGGGGTTAAATTCGTGAGATTGAGTTACAGACACAAGGAATCGATGAAGTTCGTACAAATTCTAAAATTAGGGTTTGTCAGATTTAGGGGTTTTCGAATTAAAGGCTTATAGGGCCTTAGGGTTTTCGAATTGGTCTTGAATCAGGTCGAATTGGTTGGTCTGGGTCACAAACAAGAGTCAAGGGAAAAAGGTCTAGGTCTTGTCTAAGGGTATTTAGGCTGGAACACCGATGCTTGCCTTAAAAGCTACTGGCGATGGTGGCGAATTCTGGTATAACAACGCCACGTACCCTTTGACGGTTTTTGCTGTGTTAGTCTTGTCACTTTAGTCCTATTTGTGTCTTGCCTTGTGTGATATAGTTTAAGGGTGTTTAGGCTGGAACACTAGTGACTGCCTTAAAAACTGACTGGCAGTAATTGGCGAATTCCGGTATAACAACGCCACGTACCCTTTGAATGTTCTGTCCTATTACTACAATACAATGAGTACTACTCGTATGGAGATCTCCCAATATGATGGGAAGATCGACTTTAATACATGGAAAAAGAAGATGAAAGCCCTTCTTTCGCATAATAAAGTTGGGCTTGCCTTAGAAAAAGATGCCACTAAGTAGTCTGAAGAGAAACTGAAAAAAAAGGCTGAAGTGGATGAGGAGGCCTACAATCTGATCATAATGAATCTCGATGCGATCTGCGAAAGGTTGATGGCATGGAAACACCGCTCACACTCTAGCGTAAACTCGAATCCCTTTATTCCTTACAGTCTGCACCAAACTTAGCATTTCTTAAAGGAGCCCTATTTTCTTATAAGATGGATGTTACTAAGTCTGTAGAAGAAAACCTTGATGAGTTTCTTAAGATGACATTAGTATTGAAAGGTACAGATCAGGAGTTGGGAGACTCCAGTCTGGCAATGATATTGTTAAATTCACTGTCTGATGAGTACTTGGTGGTGAAGAATGCTTTACAATACACTGGGATAGTTCCCAGTGTTGACCTGATTATAACAGGTCTAAAATCTAGGGAATTGGAGTTGAAAATACAGAAAAGGAATGGGAATAACCTGTTTGTCAAAGGTAGATCAGATCCAGGACAATCAGGAAGGGATAGCAATAGGAATTTCCAACAACACATAAACCCTAGAGCTAAGAAAAAGGGGAAGAATAACAAGTCTAAGGGAGAAACTAGGAAGTGTTTCCACTGTAATAAACCTGGCCACCTTAAGAAGAACTGCTATGATTGGATAAAGAAACCAAAACAGCACAATACAGAGAGTAACTTAGCTAGCACTAGCACTGGCATTGAAGTCTCAGAAGCCCTCACTGTCTCTAACCACACTAGCAATAAGGAATGGGTTCTAGATTCAGGGTGTACTTTTCATATGAGTCCCAACATTCAATGGTTTCAGAATTTTAGGAAAGGAGAGTTAGAAACTGTCTTCATGGGCAACAATCACTCTTGTAAGGTTCAAGGCATAGGAAACATAACCATTAGGTTGAATAATGGCAAAATCATAATGTTAACCAGAGTGAGGTATATACCTAACCTCAAAAGAAACCTGGTCTCCTTGGGAACTTTGGATGAAGCTGGATGTAGTTATAAGGCAGAAAAAGGATCCATAGTGGTGTACAAGAATAATGAAATATTACTTGAAGGGGTCAAACAAAATGGAGTGTACATTCTGTGTGGTCAACAACTTGTGCTCTCACTGTGAAGTCTGCTTTATCATCTACTAATCTGAATGCTGCAGAAAAATGGCATCTGAGACTTGGCCACATAGGCCAAAAAGGTATGACAGTGTTAAGCCAACATGGCTACTTTGGTAAGGAATCAATATCTGATTTAACTTTCTGTGAAGTTTGTGTGTTGGGAAAACAGCACAGAATGAGTTTCCAAAAGGGAACTCATCTGGCTGAAAAAATGTTGGATTATGTTCATGCAAATCTCTAGGGTCCTGAAAAGGTCAAAACACATGGAGGGAACTGTTATTTCCTCTCCATTGTGGATTACTATAGCAGAAAGGTATGGGTGTACCCACTTAGGTCTAAAGATGAAGCCTTAACCAAGTTTAAAGGTTGGAAAAACTTGGTTGAAAACCAAGTTAACAGGAAGGTAAAAACCTTTAGGACAGACAATGGCCTAAAATTCTGTAATCAGGAGTTTGACTCTTATTGTGTAGAAGAGGGAATCTTGAGGCATATGACTGTTAGGGGAACCCCTCAGCAAAATGGAGTTGCTGAGAGAATGAACAGAACCCTGCTTGAAAGGGTTAGATTTCTCTTATTCACTGCTGGTCTACCAAAAACTTTTTGGGGGGAAGCATTAGGCACAACTGCTTACCTTATAAATAAGAGCCCTTCTAGCTCAATAGACTTTAAGTGCCCTGAAGAAAAGTGGTCTGAAAAGAGACCATCTCTTGAACACCTAAGAGTCTTTGGATGTGCTGCATATGCCCATACCAGAGATGGAAAGTTAGAACCAAGATCCCTCAAGCGTGTTTTTTTTAGGATATCAAGAGGGAACAAAGGGTTATAGACTGTGGGAAAGGGCTGAGGGGTTAGGGTAATTGTTAGTAGGGATGTGATTTTCAATGAAACAGTTTTTCCTTGTAAATCTGGCACTAACAGTGCAGGTAGCTCAAAAGAAGAGTCTGAAACCTCAGGAAAAACTGGGACAACTCAGTTTGAGGTGGAGCCTGAGACTAACCCTGATCAATACACCCAAATAAATGATCCTGACCCTGTTGAAGATCAACCACATCATAATCTAGAGTAGGAGGGTGAAGATTACCCTACTGAGACTGTTGAAGAGGATCAGTAGGATAACCTGGCCCAATATCAGTTAGCCAGGGACAGAGTCAAAAGGGAAATCAGACCCCCTGCAAGGTACAACTATGCTGACCTGATTTATATAGCACTCCTAGCTGGGTCGAAATACATCGATCAGAACCAGATACCTATGATGAGGCACAGAGTTCAAGGGATAGAAAAGAATGGCTGGTTGCTATGGAGGAAGAGATGGAGTCATTGCACTCAAACAAAACCTGGACACTAGTTCCAAAGCCAAAGAATCAAAAATTGGTGGAGTGCAGATGGTTGTACAAACTGAAAGAAGGGGTAAATGAGTCTGACCCACCAAGATTCAAAGCAAGGTTAGTAGCTAAGGGCTACACTCAAAGAGCAGGTATTGATTTCACTGAAATATTTTCTCCAGTAGTTAAATTTAAAACTATTAGACTCATGCTAGCAATTGTAGTTCAACATGATTTAGAGATAGAACAAATGGATGTTAAAACTACTTTCTTGCATGGTGAGTTGGATGAGAAAATATTCATGAGTCAACCTGTAGGTTTTAAGGATAAAAAACTGCCTGATTATGTATGCTTACTGAATAAATCTCTGTATGGACTTAAACAGTCCCCTAGACAATGGTACAAGAGATTTGATGCATTCATAATAGGAAATGGATTCACTAGAAGCATGTATGATAACTGTTTCTATTTTGCCTGTATGAATAACATGCCAATCTACCTTTTGTTATATGTAGATGACATGTTAATAATTAGCAAGTCCATGTCTCAAATTAATGCATTAAAGGCCAAATTGAATACTGAATTTGATATGAAGGACTTAGGAAAGGCAAAGAAAATACTAGGAATGATGATTGATAGAGATAGAAGTGCACATACTCTTAAACTGCATCAATCCTCATACTTACAAAAACTAGTTTTAAAATTGGGTCTGAATGAATCCAAAGCTGTGACAATGCCCTTAGCAAACCATTTCATACTTAGTAAGTCACAGTCTCCAAAAACAGAGTCAGAAAGATTGAAAATGGAGAATGTCCCTTATTCTAATGCCATAGGTTCTGTAATGTATTCCATGATATCCACCAGACCTGATTTAGCATATGCAATATCACTATTAAGCAGATTCATGTCAAACCCTGGAAATGAACACTGGAATGCATTAAAATGGCTAATGAGATATATTAATGGTACTGTTCAATTGGTTTAATGTTCTGTAAAAGATATGCATCACTTGATCTGGTGGGGTATGTAGATGCAGACTTTGCAGGTGATAGAGACTCTAGGAAGTCCACAACTGCCTATTACTTCACATTGGGAGGAAACTGTGTTAGTTGGAAAGCTCAGTTGCAACCTCTGGTTGCATTATCCACTACTGAGGCTGAGTATGTAGCAGTTTCAGATGCATTCAAGGAAGCAACTTGGTTGCAAGGAATCCTGAAAGAAGCTGATCTGTTGAATGGCACAGCAACAGTCTACTCTGATAGTCAAAGTGCCATTCATTTGAGCAAGAACCCAGTGTGTCACGAACGAACTAAACATGTGGATGTAAGGCATCACTTTGTCAGAGACCTGATTGCAAAGGGATAGATAAATCTGTTGAAGGTACCCACTGAAGATAATCCAACGGACATGGGAACAAAAGTGGTGACCACAGCCAAGTTCAAGCATTGCTTGAACCTGCTTCACATTAAGTAAATACTGCCCTTCGGAGCTGAGAAGAAATATGGAATAGCTTACTGCACTAAAAGGAATAAAGTTGGCTTCAAGGTGGAGACTGAAAGTATTGTGAAGCCAAAAACGGAGCCATTTCACTTAAGTATATTCAAGCCAAAACGAGGTCGTTTTGTTTAAGACCATTACCGAATTTCAGCCGTCAGATCAAGACAGATCTAAGGGCTGAGAATTACGAACGCAGACATATATAAAGAAGAGCAACAGTGATCAGGATAGACGAGTTGTTCATTGTCAATCGGGGTATTAGGGTTTGAGAGAGGGAAATACTGGGGTTGGTTTTTTCTGCTGAATCTTTCAGGGTTAATCTGGTTAGTTGAGAGAGGGTTGCGTTTCCTTCCAGAGGCTTGCATTTGTCCTCTGTTTCTTGCAGATTATAGAAAGATTAGTGAGTGATTAGGCCTTGGTTGGGTGTTAGTCTGTTTCGGCAGATTTGTTGTCTTATCCTTCTTGTAATCGTTGAATATCTTCTTAGTGCTGTGAGTGTCCGTATTTCGGAGCTCAACGTGGATGTAGTCTATTCAAGATTGAATAGACGAACCACGGTAAAATCGTGCCTTGTGTTGTGTGTGTGATTCTTTGATTGTTAATCTTGTTTGTGTGATTATTTCTTTTGTGAATTGCTTGTTAGGCTTAGGTTATAACACACTCATTCATTATTTTGACAATTTCTGGAGTCCTTGTTTACAGAAATCGAGTTCACGATTATAAAAGGATTTCAAGTAAAATTCAATTAAATGAGGATGTTGGTCCAAAATCATTTACTTACTATGAACTGTTGAGTGTGACTAACAATTTTAATGAAGAGATTGGTAGAGGAGCATCTGGGACAGTTTTCAAGGGGGAAATATCTCATGCTCAGAAGGTTACAGCTGTTAAGAGACTAGACAGAGTTTCAACTGAAGGAGAAAGAGAGTTTCAGACTGAGATGAAAGCAATCGGCAGAACGAATCACCGGAATTTAGTCCGATTACTTGGCTACTGCCACGAGGGGCCTAACCGGCTCTTGGTATACGAGTACATGAGCAATGGCTCACTTGCAGATCTACTCTTCACACCAGAAAAGCAACCGTGTTGGGATCAGGAGATGGATATTGCTCGCAACATAGCAAGAGGTCTCATCTACCTCCACGAAGATTGTGAAACTCGGATTATCCATTGTGATATAAAGCCTCAGAACATTCTCATAGATGAGTATAATTGTGCAAAAATATCAGACTTCGGATTGGCAAAACTTCTTAAGCTTTGACCAGACCGGAGATCGCTTCCGGGATTAGAGGAACAAGGGGCATGTTGCCCCAGAATAGGCATAGGAAACTACCACGTGACAGTCCAAAGCGATGTTCTGATTTGGAATTGTACTCTTTGAGATCATATGTTGCGACGATGTGTTGTTGGACCCTCTGTGAAGAGGAAGCTATTCTTGAAGAATGGGTTTTCCATTGTTTTCAGGCTAATGTGCTGGGAAAAGTTGTGGGTGATGAAGATGTTGATAATTTGCTGTTGGAAAGGATGGTTAAAATGGGACTTTGGTGCATCCAATATGAGCCATCTCTCCGTCCTTCAATGAAAACGGTTCTATTGATGTTGGAAGGCATAGTTGATATCCCACTTCCTCCGAACCCCACTTCTTTTTCTAGTGTCCTTTAAAATGTCTGTGCTTGCAATAATTGTAAATTTTATGGAAGTTGGTTCCCCTTGCAATATTAATAATATCTATATTCAGCAAACATCTTCTTTCATTGATATAATTGAGATATTCTTTGACCATTCTGGCGTCACGTAACCTCTTGTTCTCCTCGCTAATGTGAAAGTCCTTGTTTGGTCTATTATTCACAGTTTTTTGCTGGACCAAATCGGAGATTTTAGCTTTATGTTTTGATGCTTTGATGCTTTATGTTCTAATTTGCTTCCCATTCATCATGGAGATAAAGGATTCCTCTGCAACATCGAAGTCATTTCTCACTCTCTCATTCCAATCTGGGGACCTTTCAGCATGAAAGAAGAGTTATGCTAGTTTCCATCATGACTATTTTAGTACTATATAATATAAATTTTTCAACCGTTAAAAGCCAATCAAATTCTTTCCGACTAGTAGACATCTATTATTCTAATATCATGGAAAATAGGTGGAGTTTAGAGATAAACAATTTCGGTTAACAGAGACTTCTTGACTTCTGGTCCAATAGAAATTCCTCCCAGTGCAGCACCTTACGTTAAAAAATATATGGAAGGTTGGGACGGCAATTTTTCTGAATCCTCCAATAGAAATTCCTCCCCCAGAAGCCGCTTACATTAATAAAATATACAGATGGTGAAGACGGCAATGAAGTGTTGAAAGGAGAATACTATAAACTTATTGTTAAACAGGTTGTAATCTAGAAGAATAAGGGATAAATAATTATCAAATTCTTTTTCTTTCACTTCTTTTTTTTTTTTTTTCCTCTAAGCGTAAATGTTCAGTTGCCGGCAGATAGATTTTGGTCTCCAGAGTTTAGCCCCTTCACATGAAACATGAATTGAATGTGGTGATTCGAACTTTAGACCGTCTTGATACCAATTTAAATTGTCAGTCTACCTTAAAACTTAAACTAATAGGTGAGGGAATAGTGTTAATACAATAAACCAAAGTGGTTATTTTGGAGCACAAACCATAGTCAAGCACATATGAAAGCGCAGCTATGACTTCATCTTTGTTTTGGCCAGTCTGCAGAATCAGTTTACCTTCCGTGTTAGAAGGGATTACTGATGTCTCTTGTTCCTCCTTGTCCCACCTCCTCCTCATGCTAAAATCTCATATATATGTTTAAGCTGTTGGTGCTTATGTACTTTTTTCTTTATATTTACTTCAAATTAGTTTGTAACCCTTTCAAAACAAATTTTCTGGTTTCACCCTTATTGGCTGGTATGATATTTACATTTTGGTTGGCCATACCATAAAAATTTGATTGAGTCCTATTAGATATTGGTGGTAAATATTAGGGGTGTTCAAAAGAACCATTCAGAACAGGAACCGTTGGGTACCCGGTGTTTGGTTCTGGTTCCTAGTCAGAACCGATTGTCAACGGGTAGGTTCCAGTTCCAAAAATCTGGAACTGACACTGTACGGTTCCAGTTCCGGTTCCTACAGTCAAGAACCAGAATCGGAATCGAGAACCAAGACTGAAATGAAATATTATTAAAGAGTGGGGGGTTATTGTAATTTACCTGCCACATATAAAAACTTCATATTAGGGCAAAAAAATTCATTTTCTTTCTTCCCTTCTCGCGATCTTCATCTGCTCTTGCTGCTCTCTGTCCACTCACTTCTGATTAAGGTAAAACTTCAGCTTTTTTTTCTTTGCAAAAAATTTCATTTTCTTTCTTCCCTTCTCTTGCTCTCTGTCCACTCACTTCAGATTAAGGCAAAAACTTTAGCTTTTTTTTTCCTTTAATTTGCTTGGTTTTGTGAAATGTGATCCTTGGAATCTAGAAGAAGACACTAAAGCACTCCAATTTCTTAAGGTAATTTCCATTTCTTTCTTTTAATTTTATTTTTGAATTTTAACTTGATCTACAGATCTAGAGTAACTTAATTTCTGCTGTAGAGTAACTACAAATCTAGGTTTGTTCTTTTTGTAGAGTAACTTCATTTCTGCTGTACACACTAAAGAGACGAGTTCATTTCTGCTGTAGAGTAACTTCATTTATGATGTACACTCTAAAGAGACGAGTTCTTACAAAACGGTAGAGCTGTCCTCCCACACTAATATAAAATTTATTCTACTTATTTTGGATTTGGATTAGAAACAGAGAAATTTGTCTTATGAACTTTCACATGTTGCCGTGTATAACTTACGCACTAACTTTTATAGAGATTTTGAATGCTTATTTGGATTTTTTTGGTGTGTCTGATAGCACATATTTGGATGGAGTTTGTTAATGGCTATGCAATTTGCCATTAACAGGATTGTATACTCTGCTTGGATTTTGGAAGAAAGGTGCTTTTTTTTTTTTTTTTAACATTCTGGCATTGAACAATACTAGGTAAACGTGTTTTTGAGACTTTGTAATTCCTCCTGAGAATAAACTTCTTCGTAAATTTTAGATTTCTTATAGCTTAGCAGTTTAATTTTGATGATGATGAGATTGTGTTTAGTGTACTGGAAATGCAAAAGTGGTAGGTGTTTATAAAGAAAGAAGGAGAAGAGTAGAAAGAGATACGTGTCTTTCATGCAGAGTTTGTGGGATTGGTGGCAGATTTTTGTTTAGACACAGTTGAGTTCTGGTGAGAAATATTCGATCAGTTTGTGACAAAGTCTTGCTGGAAGACCCATTGTTTTAGCTTTCATATCTTTTTATCATAATTAATCTCTTTTATTATACCTACCTCAACAATTTCTTACTTTAGCAAAACCAAAATAAAAAAACAAAAAATCCCATGAAAAAAATCTTAGCTTTATATAATTAGCTCTTGTTTGTGGGTCCATTTTATTTCCTGTTATTCTTATCTTCTCCATTTCTTTACTGCAAAGTTACATTCTTTATTCCATTTCAGATCTAAACATTTCATTTGGTGCTTCTTTTTGTTAGTATATATGCTCTTTTTATTTTTGAATTCCCCTTTTGAGTTTTAATTGCTTATATTCTATCCCCGTTTGCTTTCTGGACTGTTTTTCTAAGGTGGGTTGGTTCAAATTTTAAGGTATTGGTGGGGTGCATGCATGTCTACAATTCTTGAGTTTAATAATGATGGTGACTATGGGTTTAAAGATTCAATGAAGTCGAAGAAAATAAGATGCTAAACACTAAAGCAGTTTTTTATTTCTTGATGGCATAATATCACATAAACATTATGTTTATTAAACATTATATGTATTTTAAATTCTTTTGAAATTGAACTTGGCAAATTTTTTTAGGAACAATGTCAATAAATAGAGAGAAAGTTATAACTTAGGTAACAAAATAATATCAATCTTTTATATTCATATTTAGTTAATTTATCCCAAATTATTTTGTTCAATATTTTGAACTTACTAATTAATTTTCTTGTATTTGTTTTATAGAAATTAATGCACATGAGGCGAGCAATTTAGAGCATGGAGCATGAGATATTTTTAATTTTTCATATTTGGATGTTGTTAATTGTTATGTTACTAATTTTATATGTTATGTAATTTCATCGTTTTAGTTTTGGAGTTTATAATTTTGAATTTGTGATTTTCAACGGATTATTGTAATATTTTAATTTTGAATTTGTGATTTTCAATAGATTATTTTAATTTTGGAGTTTGAAATATGAAATTTATAATTTTAATTTTGTTAATAAGTGCCAAGTGGGGGGTATTTATAAGTTTTTAAGAGTTTTTTTGTCATTTTAAAAACTTGGGGGGATAATGAAAAAATCAGGTACCCGAATCGAAGCTGGACCAAAATTCAAGGAACTGGAACCGTCAGTTCCGGTTTCGGTTCCAAAAGTCAAGGAACTGGAACCGTCGGTTTCGGTTCCTTCCAAAAGTGTAGGGTACCTGGAACCGAACAACCCTAGTAAATATATATGATTCGGGTTCTCTATTGATAAAATAAATTATCTAAAGTTATGAGATGAGTTTCTTTAAAAATGTTTTTAGGATGTTTGGTTACATTGGAAAAATACTTATAAGATTTAAAATAAGTTATCTTTACGTTTATTACAGAGGTATACAGGCACAATAACCGAGCCTATGGGTGAAATCAAGTCGAGTATCTAGCTACTCGAACTCGACTCGATTGCTACAGTGTCGAATTTGAGCCTAACCGAGCTTGAGGAATCGAGTTCGAACTCGATACTTGAAATTAGAATTCGAGTTCATATAATTGAGCTTTAATCGAGTTTAACCAAGTTTAGTTGAGCTTTTTCATCTTAATCAAGTTTTTCGAGCTTTTTGAGTCGAGTTGTACAGTGATTGAACTTAACTTGAATTAGTATTTGAGCTTTTCAAGCTCAAGCTCGACTCGACTATTGTCAAGTCGAACCTGATCCAATGTTGAGCCAAGCTTGAGCCGCTTGGCTTAGATCGGTTTTCGCCCCTAACCGAGCCCCTCTCAGCAACTTGAATACAAGATCCTTGAGTATAATTAACCTTAATAATTGAAAGGACTTGTCATTCGACCACAAGGGAAGATGTAAGAAACTCAAAATTTGAGACACTACTAGAAGAACTTTTTGAATTTAAAATTTTTAAAATATGAGTATACTCATTTAGAAATTTGACTTCATATTTCTTGCATATTAAAACTTGTTTTGATTATTTAAAATTAGGAAACTATTATAAATTTTTCTAACCAAACAATTAGTAATTCTAATAAGCTTTATTTAAAAAAGTCATACCATAAATATTTAACATACATTGATTGGCTTATATTCTTTTAAAGTTAAAAAAATGCATATAAATTCCCAACCATTAATCAAATTTATAAAATTAATAGTTAGAAAATAAAATTTAATAACTCATAATATTTACAATAAAGATTTATTCACAATCCAATGTTACAAACTTTCTCTCACAATTTCGACGTGACAGTTCGTAATTGGACAGGCAGATTATTGTTGGACAGCAGAATCCATTGTGAGCTGTCGAGTTGATTAATTGAGAATTATCATATCAAAGTTGTGAGAGAAAATTTATGAGAATGAGTTGTAAGTGTAATATTATTCTAATTGTTATTTGTTAAATTTTTAAACCGATAATTCTATTTTTACTTTATACATTTTACGCGCGCGCGCACACAAAAAGAAAAAAAAAAAAAACAAAATTACGCTGTGCAATCCACCTGGGCATGATCATTGGAGGATCCCAGTATCCCACTTCTCAACTCTGTACACTTACCGCACTAAATATTCCCCCGTTCCCAAACTCGAGAAACAGAAATGGCGCCGGCGAAAAAAGGGAAAGCGAAGGCGAAATCCGTCGAGTCAACTCAGTCCTCGCAAGCCTCCACTAACAAAACTCAAAACGACAATCTCCCTTCATGTATTCGCGTCGTTTCGTCCTCTTCTGTGGCCATCACCATCCACGCTAAGCCCGGCTCCAAAGTCTCTTCCATTACAGGTCCGTATAAAATTTTTATTATTTGATTTTTTTTCTTTTTCATCTTTTAATTTTAGTTAGTGTGTGCTAATATCGTTTTTTGATTCGTAGATGTGAGTGATGAGGTGGTGGGAGTGCAAATTGACGCGCCGGCGAAGGACGGTGAAGCGAACGCGGCGCTTCTTGAGTACATCAGCTCGGCGAGTTTTGTGTATAGGTTTTTAGTGGAACTTTTGAGTGATTTTCAAATTTCTGTTTTTGCATAGAGATTTTTGAATGCGAAAGGGGATATTGAGAAAGTATTTTATGATTTCTTTTGAAAATCTTATAATGTCAATTGTGTTTATCTTTCCTTGTTAATAGTCCAAGCTACGAACTTCACTTTACATGACTTGAAAGCATGATTGGACAAGTAGACAAGAGAATTAACCCTAAACTAAGCACATCCTTAAGAACATTTGATGTAGAATCTGTAGGCGGGCGGTACTAGGTGATAGAAGATTATAATTCGACTGGATGCACCTTGACATTGGTCTAAAATAATGTGTATTATTGTAAATGGAGTAGAAGTTTTTACTTGGTAATTTTTTTGGAGTAGTCTTTTAATCTTTTTCCCCTTGCATTCAATTTTTTATTCCTTATTTATGTTTTATGGATGATGAGAAGTCATGTTTAATTTAAGGGAAATTCATAATGTCACTCTTTCTTGTTACAGGTTTTAGGGGTGAAAAGAAGGCAAGTGTCCATAGGTTCTGGATCTAGATCAAGAGACAAAGTTGTGGTTGTGGAAAAGGTAACTCCACAAAATGTTTTTAATGCTTTGGACAAAGCGTCAAAGTCCTAAACTAATATGGAGAAATGAGAGATCTGTTTCTGTTTGCTTGAATTTCTTTAAATATAACATCATCCTGAGAAATTTTGGGATGATTCTATCAGCAGTTGACTCTGAAATACTGGCTGCATGATGATTGGAATGCTTCAGATCGGGTATTGATTGTCATACTTTAGCTGCAAATAGTTATCTGTATAAATTAGAGTTGTCACTACAAGAGTTTCTTTTTGCAAGTGACTTTTCATTCTGTAATTTAGTTCTTTTTATCATGGCTCATCTACAGTTTTCTTCTCTGCATTTTTTGGGTTGGATTTTTTGTTTTAATATATTGGAAGGATAATACAATCAACGCTTGATTATGTCACTATGGTACAATTATCCATGGCTAGCTTGTAGTTTCTTACCAAGTAATCTGCTATGGCTTTATATTGGAACCACAACTTTTTTTTACATATTCATTATTATTGTTGATGAAACCTCAATTAAAGTCATGAATAAGCATTTTTGTTCTTTCAGGACAATTTTATTGTTGAAGTTAATTTCATGTTCATCCTGGTGGAGTATTTTTTGTTTCATACTTTTTCAGTGAATATGATTGAAGCTTCCCGCAAACAATTTTTTAACTAATAAACTTATGGATTAATAGACTAAGTTCCCTTTCACACTCATTATTGCAGAAGCTTAGTGTGCAGCTATCTGCAGCGTCTCTCTCAACCATCGTACGCAGCCATTCAAACTAGAGTTAAGCGTTGAAAGCCACACAAAAGTTGCCATAAGAAGATTTCCCTTTCTGTGAAGCACCAGCATGTGCAAACTCTCCTTAAGACAACCAAATCCCAACTAAGTAATTCTAGACTATCTCTCTGTTTAAACTCTTTATTTATTTATTTATTTTTTTTTCATTATTTTTTTTGAGAGCTTTATGTCCAAATTGAAATTTCTAGACAGTTTGAACAGAATTGGAGAAAATCATAATCTTAGAAAGTTTTGATGTGTAGAGAAATTTGACCAAGTGTCTGACATTCTTGGCCTATGTTGCAAACTTTGCCTCCCATTTTCTTTTTATCCGATATTTTCGTTTCTCAGATGAAGTTAAATGATTTCACTCAATCCAGGAACATATTATAGATATTAATTTAATATCAGAATTACAAGACAACTGAATTTCATGAACATCATTTCCTACACCCCATATGCAAAATGCAGAAAATTGAGAGAAGACAAAGTTGATTCCTTTTAGTCTTAGATTTTTCTTGTATTTGGACGAAGAGAGTTGTGACGCTGGTCAGGTTAGGTTTGTTTTTTCCTTCATTTTTGTTGAATAGGAGGTTGGGTTAGTTTCTGTTTAGAAGCAAGCATCTTTAATATTAGTTCACAGGAACCCACTCATAGCATTCCTGAAGAAAGGAAGTTACACACATCACAAACATCCTAGGAATAAAATAGGGCAAACCCAATTGTTCATCACAATTTTCAATTATTAGAAAAGCACACACATTTTTAAATGGCACTAAGAGAAGAAGTTGGATTGGGAGGTAGTGGAATATCTACTATGTCTACCAACATCAGTAGAACCTTCTTCATTGAAGGACGAAGTGATGGCTCATACTGGATACACCAAAGTCCCACTTTAACCGTCCTCTCCAACTGTAGCTTGTCAACATCTTCATCACGTACAACTTCTCCGAGCTGCCCAGCCTGAAAACAATGGTAAACCCACTCTTCAAGAATAGCTTCCTCCTCAGAAAGGGTCCAGTCCACACTCCGTCGACAACATATGATAAACATCTGCTTTGACTGTAACAGGTAGTTTCCTGTGCCATTCTGGGGCAACATACCCCCTTGTCCCTCTGATTCTTGTAAAGGATCTAGTCTGGTCAGGCTTCAAAAGTTTTGCCAATCCAAAGTCTGATATTTTTGCACAGTTATACTCATTCATGAGTATGTTCTGAGGCTTTACATCACAATGGATAATTCGGGTTTCACAATCTTCATGAAGATAGATGAGCCCTTTGGCTATGTTGCGGGCAATATCCATCCGCTGATCCCAACAAAGTTGTTTTTCAGGTGTAAATAGCAGATCTGCAAGTGAACCATTGCTCATGTACTCGTATACCAACAGCCTGTTAGGCCCCTCGTGGCAGTAAAGTTCCGGTGATGAGTTCTTCCAATTGCTTTCATCTCAGTCTGAAATTCCCTTTCTCCTTCAGTTGAAACTCTGTCCAATCTCTTAACAGCTATAGCCTTCTGATTGTGAGATGTTTCCCCCCTGAAAACTGTCCCAAATGCTCCTCAACCAACCTCTTCATTGAAATTGTTAGTTGCTTCTAATAGCTCTGAGTAAGTAAATGATTTTGGACCAACATCCTCTTCTAGTGGAATTTTACCATTAGTGCAAATGCTATTATATTTGCAAACTTGGTTCCTGTAAACGAGGACTCCAACAACTGGCAAAATAGTGAATGTAAAAGCAGTCAGTGAAACACTTACAATTAAGATATCTGTTTGATGCTCTTTTTTGCTTCCTTTATTGGCAGCACCTCCTTTGAGGGCAAAATGCAGATGTTAAATTAACTACTTTGATTAGGATTATGTTTGAATTTCCCTTCTGTTGGCTCCCGTATCTCATGGGAAGTTTCTGTTTTGTACATTTTCCATCTTTGAACATTGCAGCTTCACAGGAACAATCTTTCAAACATGCTTGTTCACATTCATCTTTGGATTGTGATTTCAGATTGGAATATTCACTATCCTCCCACGAAATATTAGCAACTGTCTCAATGTTGTACTTGATATTTCCATCCGTGCTATTGCAACTTTCTGGTGAGAAAATGTTTTGACAGCCTGAAGCTTGGCTTCCCTCTTTAATGCTTGCATATCCTGGAAGACATTGACACCTGATTTCTTGATCATTTTGAACACAATACTCATTAGGGCCACAAAGGCCCTTAGGTGAACACTTATCATCTGAAGAAGCCCATACAATTGACCTATTGTTGTTCTGATTTAATTTATATGAATAGAGTCGGAAGATCCCATCAATATCAATTTTCATCAGATAGATTGTTTCTTCTGTAGAATAGCCTCCTGGTGTAAGATTTTTTATATTGAAATCTGTTGAATTGAGCAGGTAAAGGTGGCCATCGACAGCCAGGTTTAATGACACATTGTCATCCCTTCCGGCTGTATGAGATAGCCAATAAGCATGCTTGCCTCCGTCTGGATTAACTGTTGGGTACTGGACAAGGTTTCCATCCTTTTGCATCTTAAGCAGGAAGCTCCCGGTTGATTGATTGGTTCCGAAACGCTTGAAACCATCTGTTGCCTTGCTAAGAGTCGTTGACCTGGTAACAGTGTATCAGTGGGGTGTACAAAACTCTGCCATATTATCTTCTCATCAGAATTGTAGAGAATAAAATTCCCTGAATCAAGAATAGATGCTCTTGCAGCAGGTTTAGAAACTCTCACAATGGATGTCTCTTGGCCTTCTCGTGATTGTAGAATGAATCTACCAGCACGTGTAAGGGTCAAGGTAACATCAGCTGGAACTGGAGGGTTGTTGCGATTCGCTGTCCAAACAACAGTCTTCTGAGCTATTCGAGCAATAAAGATTCCCACTGCAAACCCATCCCTTTGCTGATGGAATCCAAAACCATATAAACCAGAAGGCGACAGCCATGAGGAGTTTCCGGTGGGTGTTAGAGAAGAACCCAGACTTATATTAAGCTTCTGTCGAGTTGCTACAGATTTTGCGGAGAGCAGAACTAAAAGTAAGACAACAACCATTTTTGTAGAGTTATCGCCTATGTTAGAATCCTGAGAAGTGAAGGACTAAATAAGTTTATTTAGTACCGGTGGGAACACATTATTTTACAAATGTGGCCTTTGCTTTTCCCAATTGGTATTTACAAAGTAGTGAGACCAGTCAAAAGATTTTTGTGCCTTCTAGGAACAAACCCAAGTGACATTCTATGTGATTATATTATCAGGGTGGCTAACGTTAATGGAAAATTTGTTGGTCTTTCAGGCAATATAAAAATGGAGTGCACCTCTCAGGAATTTTCACTTTGTGGACTCAGGTATTTGGGGATTATATTATTAGGTTAGTCCTGTCTATTTGGGCTGCTATTATATGTGATTAAATGGAGCCGTGTTAGAAGGTTCCATTGCCTTTGATTGTGAGAGTATTAGAAGACAGAAGTCTTCACTTCCAGTCAACAAGTCTTTTAAGGTATTCTAGCAGAACCCTGGAAACACGTCGGGTGAATGTTTTCTGTGCATTAAATTTTTTTCCTGAATTTCTTTGGGGGCAATGATATTTTTTAATCTCTATTTCTTTTTGGTTGGGTAAATTTCAGGGCATGACTCATGAGGAGAAACTGTTAAATAAAAAAAATAAAAAAAAAACTATAATACTATTCTTCCCAAAATGCCGCATTAACATGTAAATAAAGTAATAATTTATTAAGTAATATGACAATATCTATATATTGATAGATCGTTTGGGAGATTAAATTTAGGATAAATATTTGGGATGATTAGTATTACTAAAACTATAAATTAACATCTGAAAAGAGTTGATGTAATGAGTCTTACCCATCAGGAGAAATATGAATAATACACAAGTAACATTCAAATCAATGAAGTACGCTGTAATATATATATATAAAGATGGTATTTAAAAATAAAATAAAATAAAAAAGCCTTTACAATCCAAAACTAAAGGTACATTAAAAAAAAAAAAAAAAAAACAAAAAAAAAAATTGAATTAGTCAAATCGATATTTAGGATGAATTAAACCTTTTTTTTTTTTCTTTATGAAGGATGTTTGAATCAACTTACGTGTTCTTCAACTAATCTTTCAAGATTCAGAAATTAATGATCGAATCAGCCTTCAGTGGCCATTCATATTAGTCACCACACTAATGAACTAAACGTTTTTTAGTAAGCCCTTATGAATTTCTAGGAGATCCAGTAGAGGAGTTACATGCAAGACCAATGTTATTGTTAGCTAGTCTATTTATCCCATAGCCAAAAGTTTGTATGAATAAAGGAAAAATTAATGATTTTTAGATTCACCAAAAAAGAATGAAGATTATTAAATGAGAGGAAGGGGAACATAAATCCACTCCTTAAATTGCATAAATACATTTGAAATAAGCAAAACTAAAAGTAAATGTAAATGGAAAATCTATTGAGTTTCATTTTCTTTTCCAGGTTTTAGATGCAAGTTAAAAAAGAAGTAGGATTTGGAGGAATTGGAATGTCAACAGTTCCTTCCAGCATAAGTAAAACTTTCTTCATCGAAGGGCGCAGTGATGGCTCATCAAGAATGCACCAAAGTGCAACTTTGATCATCCTTTCCAATTGCTTTAGATCAACCTCTTCATTACCTATGAGTTGCCTCAACTCACCAGCATCGAAACATTGGTAAACCCAATCTTCGAGAATAATTTGATCCTCTAGAAAGGTTTGGTCCATACATCTTCGACAACATATGATCTCTAACAACATCACTCCAAAACTATAAACATCTGCTTTTATTGTCACGGGTAGATTTCGATGCCATTCTGGTGCAACATATCCTCTTGTTCCTCTGATTCCTGTAAAAGTGTTAGTTTGGTCTGGCTTCAACAGCTTCGCCAATCCAAAGTCAGCAATTTTCGCACACCTATTCTCATCCATGAGTATGTTGTGAGGTTTTATGTCACAATGGATGATTTGTGTTTGACACTCATCGTGTAAATAGAGAATCCCTCTTGCTATATCGCAAGCAATGCCTATTCTTTCGATCCAATTAGGTTTTTTTTCGGGTGTGAAGAGTAGATCAGCAAGAGAACCATTGCTCATGTACTCGTATACCAAAACCTTGTTGGGTCCATCAAAGGAATAACCAAGCAAACGAACTAGATTCCTATGATGGGTTCTCCCAATTACCTTTATCTCAGTCACAAATTCCCTCTCCCTTTCAGCTAACACTTTCTCTAATTTCTTGACAGCTACAAACTTTTTGCAATGCATCATAGTCCCTTTATAAACTATACCTGAAGATCCTCTGCCAATCTCTTCCTTGAAAGCATCAGTTAGTTTCTCAATCTCTGCAAAACTAAATGATATCGGAGCAATGTCCTCACAAAACCTGAAATTACCATTTCCAGGAATTCTTTGGTATGACCAGACTTGATATCTGTGAATGAAAATCCCGGAGGTTGCCAAAATAACAAATATAAAAGCACCAAATACACTTAATAAAATTATCAAATCCTTTCGGAGGCGTTTCTTCTCCTCTTGGGGCGCAATGTCACCATCGGAGGATGCAATTCCTACCTTGATGAAAGCAAAGTTGTTTGATCCACGACCCATATCTCTTCTCCCAAATCTCAAAGGAAGCCTTTGCATTTTGCACTTACGATCATCGCCCTTGAAGAGCGCAGCTTCGCAATTACAGTCCGCCAAACATGCTTGTTGACAGTCTTCTTTGGTTGTTTCTGACAGATCAAAATATGAAACATCTTCCCACAGAGTATTCTCCAATAGTTGAATCTTGAATTTGACAGGTCCACGCCCGTCGCTGCAACTTTCTGCAGTGAAATCTCTTGCGCACCCAGAAGTCCGATTGCCTTGGTTAACAAAGGCAAATCCTGGAAGACATCTACAATCAGCTTTTTGATCATTTATAACACAAAAGCTGTTAATGCCACACAGACCCATAGGATCACACTTATTTTTCGAAGATTCCCATAAAGCTGACCATGTACCATTTTGTTTCAAATTGTGTGAATATAATCGAAATATCCCATCGGAATCAACTCTCATCAAATAGATTACACCCCCTGTTGGATACCCTCGTGTAATATTCTTTATATTCAAGTCAGTGGCGTTAAGCAGGTAAAGATGGCCATCGACATCAAGGTTTAGTGTCACGTTATCACCCTGCCCGTATGTACCGGACGCCCAATAGGCATATGGAGCTATGTCATCAGTATGCGTTGGGTACTGCACAAGGTTTCCATCCTTTTGCATCTTAAGACGGAATTTCCCGGTGGAAGGATTAGTTTCTGAAACACTTGGAAACAACTCATTTCCCGCCAGAAGACGTTGAGTTGGCACAATAGTATCAGTTGGGTAATCAAAACTCTGCCATATTATTCCCCCACTATAGTTGTAAAGCACAAAGTTTCCAGAGTCAAGCATGGAAGCAGAAGAGGCAGGCCCGGAAATCTCCTTCGCGATATCAGTAACTAGGGCTTGTGTGGATTGCAAGACAAGCCTGCCTTCAGTATTCAACAGTAAAGTAGTGTTTCGAGGAACTGGCGGATCATCGCGGTTCGCTGTCCAGACAACAGTTTTCTCAGGAATTCCGGCAAGAAAAATTCCAACTGCATAGCCATTGCCTTGCGGATAAAATCCAAAGGCGTAGAGTTTAGAACGTGAAAGCCATGAGGAGTTTGTGGAGGGTGTTAGAGAAGATCCCTGGCTTATATTAGACTGTCTTTGTTGAGCAGTAACGCGAAAAGATGCAAATAAGATGAAGAAGAAGAAGAAGAAAGAATAGATTAAAAGAAGAAGAAATCTCTGCATTTTTTATGTGGAAAAATGAATTATGATTGTAGTGAATGGATTCGGAGCTAAATAATAAAGAAGATCCCGGAATGCATATTTGTAAGATCAAAAGTCTCCCAAGTCAAGTCGCTCAAAAGACTTGGACTTTTCAATAGTCACCCATTACCATTCAATATTATACCTAGCACTCGTGGTATGGTGACTTTTTTTTCTTCTTCTCTAATATTTCTTCTCGCAGTTTTCTCCAACTGTTATATCAGCATCAAGAAAATGGATTATTCTAAATTACAAATCAAGTAAGCCAAACTATATACTCTGGAAAAATACTTTTATGTATTTCTCTCGTTATGCTCATATAACATGTTCTCATTGGAAATCGAACTATAATATTATGGATAGAAAACTTTGAAGTAATCAATGTTCTTAACCTTTGTAGAGCTGTCTGTATCATTTGAATTTGAAAATTGATTATACGGTAATTGGAAGAATAATGCAGCTAGAGATGCTCATTGTCAAAAGCTAATTTCTACACTCACTAATTTAATATTGCCACTAACGTAACATTTCTAAGTCTTCTCAGTTTTCTCTAAGTCAATTACACGGCTTCTAGGAAAGCTGATTTTACGTACCCAACCTGCTAACACGGGATTCAGATTTTGCACTGCCTACCATCTTTATTTGTTCATTTCTAGGAAAAGAAATAATTACATCCGACAGTCTTATCACTACACTGTTTGAGGTGTGGATGTGTTTTAATTAAAAACAATGCTATACGTTTATGATGAATTATTTTTACAAGTCAAGATAATTTTAAAATCCAAACTATTGTTTATTACCCTAGTGAACCTTTGTTAATATAAAGGAACAAAATTTTGTGGTTAAGATTTCATCTTTTAACCGTGATCAACATAGTAAACAATGGTCTTCATTTTAAATAAATAAGTACATCTACACCTAAAATTTTTAAATTATAAATATAAGTGTATAGGAAATTCCAATAATGTTCGTTTGATTCAAAAAATATTATATTACTGAGAATGTTATATTGAGAGAAAGATAAATTACCTTAGAAATTACTGAAAATGTTTTATTAAATGTGTTTGGTTGGAAGGAATAAATTGATGAGTGTTTGGGGATTATATTATTAGGCTAGTCCTTTCTATTTTGGCTGCTATTGTATTGTGATCAAATGGAACCGTGTTAGAAGGTTCAATTGCCTTTGATTTTGAGAGTCAACATCTAGAGTATTAGAAGACAGAAGTCTTCACTCCAGTCAAAAGTCTTTTAAGTATTCTATCATAACCCTGGAAACACGTTGGGTGAATGTTTTCCTGAATTTCTTTGGGGGAAATGAGATTTTTTAATCTCTATTTCTTTTTTGTTGGGTAAATTTCAGGGCACGAGGAGATACTGTTAAATTAAAATAATAATAATAAATAACAATAATACTATTCTTCCCAAAATGCCGCATTAACATGTAAAAAAAGTAATAATGTATTAAGTAAGATGACAATATCTATATATTGATATATCATTTGGGAGGCTAAATTTGGGATAAATATTTGGGATGAGTAGTATTACTAAAACTATAAATTAACATCTAAAAAGAGCTGATGTAACAAGTCTTACCCATCACAAGAAATATGAATATTGCACAAGTAACATTCAAATCAATGAAGCACGATGAAACAACATTTTCATCGGGATATATATATATATATATATATATATATATATATATATATATATATATATATATATATATATATATATATATATATATATATATATATATATATATATAGTATTAAAAAGGAAAAAAAAAAAAAAGCCTTGACAATCCATACCAAAATTTATATTACAAAAAGAAAAATGAATAAGTCAAATCAATATTTAGGATGAACTAAACATTTTTAAATAGGGCAATACTACACTTATAGAAAATGCTACACCCACAACTTCTTTTCACAAACTTCCTCTTACAACTTCAACGTGGTAGCGCACAATTGGTAAGCTCGCAATGATTCCCACTTGGTTAGCAGTAATTTATTAGGTAGGACCTAGGTGAGAACCATTGCGAGCTTACCAGTTGTAACGCCCAACCTGGAGGTGCATGATTTAAATTATGTTTTATAGCCCTTAATTAATTTTTGTTAAAGTGATTTTAAGAGAATATGAAGAAAATGTCTTAAACTTGCATTAAGGGTAAAATGGCATTTTCACTCAAAATTAGTTGAAAAAGTAGGGAGTGAAAAAGGATAGAATTTTATAGAGAATGCATTAAAAATGAGGGCATTATGGTAATTGATTAAGGGACATAGATCGAATTTTCAAGAAAGAGTAAGGGAAAAATGAGAAAGTGTGTTTATAAACTAAAGTGTTAAGGGTTTGAAACCTTTATTTCCTTCATTCCACCGCCACACTACTCCCCCATTTTCTCTCAAATTTTCATTGACTCCTCCAAGGATTTTGAGGGCTTTTGAGTGATTTTTATAAGGTTTTGATTCTAGGCTTCAAAAGGTAAGAACTTTTGCTCTTTATCTATGATTTATTTGTGTAAAAGTTGAGTTCCTATGAAGTTTATGCTTAGGGTTAAGAAAAGGTTTGAATCCAACAAGAGTATAGAGCTTAAGAGAGACTACTCAAGCATAAGGTAAGTAAATTCCACTCAAAATCTAACTCAAGTTAAAGTTTAAGAATTTAAGTGAGTAGAGATTTCTTTTAAGTATGCATATGTTATGATTATTGAGAAATTGAGATGAGATTGATGATGAATTATGCTTGTTGTTGGATATATTTGAATATGAGAAGTGTATGTGATGGTTTGATGATGGGTTGAAATTGGAAGAATTGGAGAATTTTTTTTGGAGTGTGTTTGCCGTGTAGGTATGGTGATGAGATAAGAGAGTTTTTCTCTCAATTTGGATGGTTTAAGAAACAAATAGAATGATAATTAAATTAGGGTTTCTATGTGTACATTTCTTGTTTGATGAAATGCCTCAGAGAAGTATCAGTTTGGGTAGAAACCTTAATTTTATACAACATTGCATATTTGCATTTCATGAGTGCATTAAGTAAGAAATTTTAAGCATAAGCCATCCATATGCATATAATTGTGTATGTGTAGAAACTTAAGAAAGAATAAAGAATGAAGAAGAAAGAATAAAGAAGAAAGAAGAAAGAATAAAACACTCTAAGAATAAAGAGAAAGGAAGAATAAGCATTAAAGAATTAAAGAAAGAAAAAAATGTTAAAGAAGAGAAAAGAATAGGTTGTGCGATGGGGAACCGTGAGTGCTAAGAAGAAATTCCCATATACACACCACCTTAATTGAGTGGCATAAGAAGAAGAAGAATTGTACGACTCGTAAGGGTGTATGTGGATGAGGGTTGTACCAAGAAGAACCCCTACATGCACGCCACCTTAATTGAGTGGCCTAAGAAGAAAGAAGAATTTGTACGGTCCGCAAGAGTGCATATAGATGAGGACTGTACTCACTCACACGGCCAAGGTTCCAAATCCATGCATTAACCGAGTCCGATCGGCAAAGAATAAGAAAAGAAAGAATAAGAATAAGAATAAGAATGAATAAGAATGAGAAAAGAAAGAATGAGAAAGAGTAAGAATAAAAAAGAATGAGAAGGCTTGAACAAGCAAAGAAGAAGAAAAGAAATGAAAAACAAGAAAGAAAAGAGAAGCTTGGGCAAGCAAAACAAGAAACAAAAGAAAAGAATAGAAAGAAAAGAAAAGAAAAGAAAATGGAAAAAGAAATAGAAAGAAGAAAGAAAATACATTTTTGCATTATTGCATATGCATTTCATTCATGCATATTACCATGAATTTCATCATGGTTAGAAAGAATTGAAAGAATGGGAAGAAAGAATAGAGAGAAAGAAAGAACAGAGGGAATTAGAAAGAAAGAAAAGAACAGAGAGAATTAGAAACAGAGAAAGAAAAGAGAAAGAGTTAAGGAAGAAAGAAAGAAAGAAAGAAGAAGAGAATTAAGTAAGGAAAGAATTAAGAAGGAGAAGAGTTAAGGGATTTACTTATTGAGCATTTTATGCTCACCTCGTCGTTTTCCCATATTTTTGTAGGAGATAAGTGAGCAGCGGTCGGAAGGACGTCGAAAAGCAGAGAGAATTGGCATTATTGTCCACTGTTGCTGAGTTTTTACATTGTTGTTTTGACATATATTTTGATATATGTAAAAAATTATATTTTGTAAGTAAAGAAAAATTTGGGCCCAACTATTTTCATATACTAATTATGTATGTTTTTATTGTATATGTTCTAAAGTATACTAGTAGAAAGAAGTCATTACACAAATTGTGCACTATCACGTCGAAGTTGTAAGAGGAAGTTTGTGAAAAGAAGTTGTTGGTGTAGCATTATTCCTACACTTACAACCTCACAAACTTTTTCTACGTGGCAACTTAATCTCACAAACTCTTTCTCACAACCCTTAAGTCTCAGGGTTTTGCTGATAAATTTTGAATTTTGGGAAATTCATCAAGTACCAAAATCAATAAAGTCAAGAATCTCAAGGATGCCATCATTTACCAATCTCTTAATTATATTAATAGAGATATGATCTAATCTCCTATGCCACAATATGGAGGGTTTATTATTTATAACACTATGCTAAATGCCAACATTATTACCATGCATAGTTGTAAGGTTATAATAAAGTGTATAATTTAAATGAAGTTTAAATAACCTGTAATACCCAAGATGTCAAAGGTATGTTCCTAATTCAAAATAGTTATTTAGATGTTAATTTTATGTTAAAAAGCATAAAATCTAACTAAGGGTAAAATAGTCGATTCATTTGGAACGGTATAAATCAATTATTCATATAAAGGTATTAAGGCCAAAATAGTCATTTTGCCTATGGATAAGCATTGAAAAAGTCAAGAATGAGTAGGCTTAATTGCATTTAATGGACATTAATTAAGTAATAATTATGTTTAGTGTGAAATGACCAAAAGGCCCTTATATGAAGAATTAAGGACTTATAAGTTATGCAATTAAAATAATTGGGCCAATAGTATAATTTTGGAAAATAAATGAAATGTTTTTCTATAAATGAGAGGAAATTCGTTCAAGCCAAGGGAGAGAGCATTTCTTCAACCTTTCTTCCATTTTCTCTGAAATTTTCCATGAAACAAGCCTTCTCTCTCTAAGTTTTAAAGGAGTTTTGCATAATTTTTTAAGGAGAACAAGATGGGAGCCTTGGATCTTCAAGTTGAAGGGTTTAAGGTAAGGATTAAAAACCCTAGTTTTGATGTGATTTGAAGACTTGAAGTACATATTGAGGTATAGTGTTATATATGTAGGATTAAGGTGCAAAAGAAGACAAGGCAAAGGATTTGTTGGAGGAATTCTTTAAAAAGGTAAGGAAGAACCTCCCATGACTTTAGGGATTATGCTGGGGTTTGTAGATTTTTATGAAACCTTAAATTAAGGCTTTAAGGCATAGAATTATTTGATGGCAAGTGTAGTTGAACTCATTTATTCTACTTATTGCTATTTATGTTTTATAAGTTGTTATGTTTGATTGAAGAAAATGAAGTTTGGATGCTGATTGTGGCAAAACTTGTAGTATTGGAGGCCACATGGTGTTGAATGGTTGCTATTAAAAGTGTTGAGGTGTTGTTTGCATTAGCTTACAATGTTATAACAATAATGGATGATTATGGGAATGAGATTTTACACTTCCTTTAAGATGTTAAAGACTATTAAGGGGAGGTTTATTTGATCCATAAGTTGACCTATTGGTTAATTGTCAATAGGAATTGATGTGGCATAGTTAATATGAAAAATTCGGATTTGGTAAGCTTAGGGGTTATGTTAAACATGCTTCAGTATTTTGACCATAACTTGAGTTATAAAAATCGAAATGAGATGATTCTTTAAGAATTAGAAAGTTAAGACATAGCCCTATAACTTTTATTTTTATGCCAAGAGCCAATTCATTTGAGAAATAGATGGAAAATGACCTGAATTATAAACTTCTGGTTATTAAAATTTAAGATTTAACATAATCAATTCTTATGATTATGAATTGATTATTAATGTATTATTGTAATTATGCCATGTACTAATGTTTACCCATTAGTTAGATGATCTTTGAAAGATATACATAGTCATGATGTCAATGCATGATTAATGTTATGAAATGGCATGAAGATGCAATGTAATACATGTTTTAAGATGATGTATGTGAGCAAGAGGTAATGTAAATGGATTGATAATCCATAGATGACCTAAAAGTATTAAGCTCACCAAAATATGTATTTATATGCCATAAGATGTTAGAGATGCATATAGACATGATGGGAAACTTGTAAGGATATCCTCGTATACCATTGAGGAAAGATGAATATATGCTTTCGATGTTAAATAATGCGTAAGCACGCCTCTTGATGATATGAGCTCTAGATGAATTTGAGGCTAGATGATATGAAGGGCTTAAGACGCTAAGAAAAGTCCGATCAGCTACATGTTAAATGCTTCATATGCATTTAGTTGCACTGCATGAGTTATGATGTTATTTACATCATGAGATGATTTATACTCATGTTAGATGATATTTAGATGTTATATCATGACATGTAATGTGTGTGTACTATGTTTACATACTTATTTGTATGTTTCTACATTGATATTCATATAGCCATGGGATAAAATGATGAAAGACATATGAAATAGAAAGGAAAAAAAAAAAAAAAGGGAAAGTATCCCTAGATGTAAAAGATAAGTGGTGTGTTAACAAATATGTTTAAATAAAGGTCAAATAGCACATTTAGAATGCAATGGATCATTCCTTACTTAGCGATTAGCACTCGCCCTTTCATTGTTGGTTGCTTTGCAAGTAGACCAGAAGTGAAGGATGTTAGAGACAACGGGACTATACGTGAGGGGAAGTGATTTATTGTCATCTTGATGATTTTTATCTTGATGTAAATAATGTAAATGATAAATGTTTGTGAAACGCCTTTGGAAGCTTCCACTTATAAATATGTTTTAATTGTGTAATTTCCGGATAAATTCTTAAAGTTTCTGAATTATAAGTTTGGATCCTGCTTGACATTTTATATGCATGTTTTGGATATTATTATTATTATCCTTACATATGTTTTTTCTAAATACAACTCGTTCTCCAGACATTTATCCCTGGATTCTCATTGAGGGAGTTTTACATAACCCATCATCCAAAATACCATTACCAATAGGAACATTATCTTTATACAAATGAAGGGAAGTACCAATGAAATTTAAAAGTAAAACCATAATGTTTGTTAGTTTTCTTTGGTTTGAAGAAACCATGCACAGTATCGGCAACATGGATTGTAAAACTAGAATCAATTCACCAAGTATTACGAGAAACACGAACCATATTAGATTCAAAACACAGTAAAGAGATGAGATTACCTTTTTTTTCAAGCCAATGTTTGAATTGGGGACAAGTCTCTTTATATGTCATTTATTCTTGCAAAAGAAGCATTTGGCATCACCCTTATTAACTTGATTAAAAGGCCATTTTTCTTTCCCTTTCTTGGATGGTTTCTTGCCATGAGTCGCCAAACGTGCACTTTTGATCCTTTTTTTATTCAACTCCCTTCCTCTAGTACACACATGGTCAGGAGTTCATTAATTAACCATTAATCCTTATGTGTGTTGCAAGAGATGTTGAAAGGTCCATAGTTACATGGGAGTGAGTTAAGGATGAAGTGAACAGAAATGACTCAGACATCTCAATCTCAAACAATTTCAGTCAAGCAGCTATGTCCTACATCTTCATGAAGTGCTCGCGCACACCTTTGGTACCATTAAATTTCATGAAGCACATTTATTTTTTTGTCATCAGGGTGCTCTGTTATAGCTTGTTACAAGTCTCAAACTCATCCTCTATAACTTTGAGATATTCTTTCACTTTAGCACAATCAGTGATAGATCCATGAATACTTTTCCCAATATGACATGTGATAAACATCAAACTCAAGCGATTGGATCGCTCCCAAAGATCATATGATGTTTTTCTCATCTTGGGTGCTTGATTCCGTGGGCTTTGGTAATTCATCCATCCAAAGTGTCAAATCAAGATCCATGCACCCTAATGCCAAGAGAATTTTCTCCTTTCAAAGAACATAGTTATCACCATGAATAATATAAGAGAAATCAAAATTCAGAACAAATAAAGTTTGAACAACTGCAAAATGAACAACAAGCTTACTGAAACAGCAATGAAGCCAAATATGGATTATTTATCCATGTAAATTAATCCAAACAATTAAATCAACATGTTATTATAATCTTTCCTGTGGGCACTGATTATAACACATAAGCAATTTAAATTATTTCATGTTGGGACTAGCATTTTATCCTTAAAAAAATAAAAAAAAATTATAGACTTATGGGCAACTAGATTTTTTTATTATTATTATACCCCATCCTAATTAAACACTTAAATATAACAATTAGCCTGTGGGGCTGAATTATTTTATTTTCACAATTAATTATAATTATTGATGTCATTGACTTTATGTGACTAAACATAATGTCACTAAACATTTTCATAATTAATAATGCTGTAGCTATTCCTTAATTACTCAAATGTAAACTTAAGTATGACAACAAAAGAATTAATTAAACATAATGTCAATTATCAATCCTTTATATTTAGGAAAACTGAAGTATGCATAGAAAATTAATTATGCATAAGAATCCTAAATAAAGAAATTAGTAATAATCTTAAAATGACGGAATAGAATGTAAAAATGAATGAAGTCCAGTGGTCAGGATGTTTGATCTTAACTCAGAAGGCTTGGGTTCGATTTTGGTCAATAGAGTTTCAGCTGCTCAGCGAAACTGTTTAAAAGCATTCAGTGCACATATGATATAATTTTCCTTTTACATCACACAATAAAGGTCAGGCGGCCTGATTGGTTAATCGGTACAGTTCACTACTTTACTTGGAAATCGCAGGTTCAAGTCCCAAAACCATCAGATTTACTTTAAATTTTTTTTTTTTTTTTTTTTTAACAAGTCAAGACTTATGGAAAAGTTACAAGTCATTTCTCTCGGCTCCAGTCATACTCAACCTTTGATCGGGTTTGTAACCGAATACCCGACCGAAAATTACCCACTTTATACCCAAAACTCCAAATTGCAATATTTCAATCATTTTAATTCCCTTCTTTTCACAATCCAAAAGCTATTTTTCTCATATTTTATAAGGAATTAAATTACCCAATTAGATTTACCAAAAACAATTACCAAAATTAAATATGGAATAATCATAATCGATATATTTGGAATTATATAACTATATTGCAAATAAACACATATTAGATACTAGCCAATCGCAGATTCGCAATTACCCATAAAACTAGAATAAGATTTTAACATATAATTCCAAAATTGCTAAATCAAAACCCAAATTAATATAGGTAACTTGCTCAAAACCATAATTCCCAATTTCAATCAAACACATTGGAACTTGACATACATATATTCATAAATTAAATTGAAAGGCAATGGATACCAAACTAGAGATATTGCTCTGACACCAAATAAAAACAATATATTATCTATTTAATAAATCAAAAGTGGAAGTCTAAGAACATACCTCTAACCATAGCAATTAATTTTCAAATATTGTAGGAGACAATTGGGATTAGTTCTAGTCTATCCAAGATTTTATTCCATGTATATATAGATAATCACAGAGTTTCTTGTAGACTAGTGGACCTATTTCTCCTCTGAGTAATATTTATTTTTATGTAAAAATATTACATAATATATATTTCTTCTTATCCATCAAAGAAAATGTTGTATATAGGAAAGTTATCATTGATACTGATGAGAAGTTACAAGTAATTGATGTGAAAAGTTATTAATAATAGTAACAATAATAGTAATAATAATAATAATAATAATGGGCTACAATAACATACAATTTCTGCATTTTTGTGTGGAAAAATGAATTATGATTGTAGTGAAAAATAATAAAGAAGATCCCGGAATGCATATTTGTAAGGTCTGATGACTTTTCTTCTTCTCTAATTTTTCTTCTCGCAGTTTTCTCCAACTGTCATATCAGCATCAAGAAAATGGATTATTCTAAATTACAAATCAACTAAACCAAACTATATACTCTGGAAAAATACTTTTGTGTATTTCTCTCGTTACGCTCATGTAACATATTCTCATTGGAAATTGAATTATAATATTATGCATAGAAGACTTTGAAGTAATCAATGTTCTTAACCTTTGTAGAGCTGTCTGAGTCATTTGAATTTGAAAATTGATTATACGGTAATTGGAAGAATAATGCAGCTAGAGATGCTCATTATCGAAAGCTACTTTCTACACTCACTAATTTAATATTGCCACTAACTTAACATTTCTAAGTCTTCTCAGTTTTCTCCAAGTCAATTACACGGCTTGTAGGAAAGCTGATGTTACGTACCCAACCTGCTAACACGGGATTCAGAATTTGCACTGCCTACCATCTTTATTTGTTCATTTCTAGGAAAAGAAATAATTACATCCGACAGTCTTATCACTGCACTCTGTTGACGTCTATGGTGAGTTATTTTTACAATTCAACTTTATTTTAAAATCCAAACTACTGGTTATTACTCTTGTGAACCTTCTACTGCCGTTTGTTAATATAAAGGAACAATATTCAGTAAAATTCATTAAAATTTCATCTTTTAACCTTGATCAACATAGTAAATGATGGTCTTCATTTTAAATAAATAAGGAGATCTAAAATTTTAAAAATTTAAATATAAGTGTATAGGAAATTCAAATAATGTATATGCAAATTGACAATTATTCACTTCAATGCAACACAATGTCCATCCTCAACACTTCTCTATGTTTATCATCAAATTCGTTAAGCACCAAGATAGATGAATTTAAAGTACAAAGGATACTTTTGTCCCTGAAGAAAACCATTTTTTGGAAACATATACTGATACATAAATGAAAAAACTCTGAAAAATTTAGTTACATTTTACTTTCCACAGTAATAAAAATGTAAATGCTAGAACACACAAATAAACACAATGACCTAGATGCAACTAAGATAAGAAGTGGGATTAGGAGGTATTGGAGTGTCAACAGTCCCTTCCAACATAAGTAAAACTTTCTTCATCGAAGGGCGAAGCGATGGCTCATCAATAATGGACCGAAGTGCAACTTTTATCACCCTCTTCAATTGTTTAAGTTCAACTTCTCCATTGCCTACTAGCAAACACAACTCACCCGTCTCAAAATACTCGTAAACCCAATCCTGGAGAATAATTTGATTCTCTGAAAGATTCAGGTCCATACTTTTATGACAACGTATGAGCTCTAGTAAAACAACCCCAAAACTATAAACATCTACTTTTGCTGTCACAGGTAGATTTCGATGCCATTTTGGTGCAACATATCCTCTTGTTCCTCTAATTCCTGTAAAAGTATTAGTTTGGTCCGGCTTCAACAAATTTGCCAATCCAAAATCAGAAACTTTTGCACACATATTTTCATCCATGAGTATGTTTTGAGGTTTTATATCACAATGAATGATTTGCGTTTCACACTTATCATGTAGATAGAGAATGCCTCTAGCTATATCACGAGTGATACCCATTCTTTCAATCCAATTAGGTTGTTTTTTAGGAATGAAGAGTAGATCAGCAAGAGAACCGTTGCTCATGTACTCACATACCAAGACCTTAGTGGGTCCATCAAAGGAATAACCAAGCAAATGAATTGGGTTCCTATGATAGGTTTTCCCAATAACTTTAATCTCAGTGAGAAACTTCTTTTCCCCTTCAGCTAACACCTTCTTTAGTTTCTTCACAGCAGCAAACTTTTGACAATTTATCATATTCCCTTTATAAACCGTTGCTGAAGATCCTCTACCAACCTCTTCCTTAAAACCTTTAGTCAGTTTTTCAATCTCTGCAAAACTAAATGATATAGGAGCTATATCCTCGCAAAATGTTACACTTCCATTTCCAGGAATTCTTCTATATGACCAGACATGATATTTGTGAATTACAATCCCGAAAATTGTCATAGTAACAAATATTAAAGCAACAAATGCACAACTTAGTATAATTATCGTATCATTTCGGAGGCCTTTCTTCTCTTCTTAGGGCACTATGTTACCACTGGAGGATACAATTCCTTCCTTAATGAAAGCAAAGTTGTTTGATCCACCATCCATATCTCTTCTACCAAATGTCAAAGGAAGCCTTTGCATTTTGCACTCACGATCATCACTCTTGAAGAGGGCAGCTTCACAATTGCAGTCTACCATACATGCTTGTTGACAGTCTTCTTTGGTAGTTTGGTGCAAAACAAAATATGAATTATCGTCTCAGAGAGTGTTGTCCACTAGTTGAATCTTGTATTTGACAGGTCCACCCCTGTTGATGCAACTTTCGTCTGTGAAATTTCTTTCACACCCAGAAGTCCAATTGCCTTGGTTAACAAAGGTAAACCCGAACACATAAACACTCGCCTTTCTGATCGTTTAAAACACAATAGCTATTAAAGCCACACACACCCATTGGGGCACACTTATTATTCGAAGATTGCCACTAAACTGACGATGTGCCATTTTGTCTCAAATTGTGGGAATATAATCAGAATATTCCATCTGAACCAATTTTCATCAAATAGATTTTTTCTCCTGTTGGAAATACTCCCGTTATATTCTTTGAGTTGAAGCTGCTTGAATTTAGTAGATAAAGACGGCCATCCACATCGAGGTTTAATGTGACATTATCACCCCACCCATCTGTACCAGACGCATAATAGGCATATGGAGTTGTATCTGGAGTATTTATTGGGTACTGCACAAGGTTTCCATCTTGTTGCATCTTAAGACGAAATTTCCCCGTGGAAGGATCAGTTTCTAAAAAACTTGAAAACAACTCTACCTCCGGCTGAAGGCGTTGAGTTGGTAAAATTGTATTTGTTGGGTGACTATAGACGTAAAAATCTACTTGTACGGAAGGGGGGTCTGATCCCATGAGGTTGAGGCCACTAGCGATCCGCTGTACCTGCACACGTAGAAAAACAAATGCGTGAAGCGAACGAGAAACACCAGGAGTGGTGCTTGCCATAGGCACTCCGACGCTCAAGTCAACAAGGCTGAAAGAGGCTAGTATAGTAAGGGCTAGGGAGTAAAGAGGTTACCGAAAGTCTAGTCGGAGACTGTGACTACGGCAGCGATGTAAAGCTCTCAAGTAGGAGCTTCGGATGTGAAGGTGTAATGTAGTGTCCTCTGTGAGAGAGCTGGCCTTTGTTTATATAGTGACTGTCTGGTTTCCCAATCCTAGTGGAAGTAGAAGTCCTAATGTGACTCTGATGCAAACCCTAGAGGAATTAGGGCCGTGGTAAGCTGCCTTTCCTGTGTCCGGATAGGAAGGTGATTTTGATTAGGAGAGCAACTTCGAGCAGGAAAGTGTTCTGAACAGGAAGGTGACCTTGAATAGAAGATTGCTCAGGAATAGGAAAATATTCTGAGGGCCATGGGCGAAGGCACTGGATTCGCCCATGGACCTAGGAAATGGGCCGGGATTGAGAGACTCGTACCCAGGTGGTTTGGGCCGGCTGTATCTTATCCCAAATGGACCTAATCCAGATCGGGATTGGGCTTGGCTTCTTCATTGTTAGGCCCATTTTCCTATTTGGGCCAAGGACGATTTTTGGCCCTAACAGTTTGTCCCCCACTCTCTGAGTTAAGAGTTTCTTAAGTCAGAGAGTAGGTAGCGATCGAGGAGAGCTCGGTCTTTCTTCGTGGACGAACGATTGTCGACGAGGATAATTTGATTATTGCAGGTAGACTACTGGTCGGTGTTGTTCGGTATCCGTACATGATCCGGAGTATGCCACCAATGCAAGGTGGTGTGGCTGATCGGTGTGAGGGGTTGAAGGGTAAGAGAAGCAGGCTTCGGAGCATACACGCTCATTCGGTACATCCAACCGACTAGAGAGGAGATGAATCTACAGTTTGGGTGTTCGCTCGGCATGCCAGGTCGAGTGAGGTAAGGAGTTTATTAATCTAAAAATTTTTGCTCGGTCGGTATGCGTGGACGATCAAGTGGATGAGATACACGGACCTTGACCAAAGGTTGTCCATTCATCCGCTACGGGAGGATGAATGGGCGAGGCCTCCTTGTTCTGAAGAGGGCTCGAAATAGGCCGTTCCAAGCTGATCTATCGATCGGTCGGGCCTTCTGAGCTGGAGAAGCATGGGACACTTTGAGTGCCTTCAGGAATCAAGGGTTAAGCTGGTCAAGAGGGGCAGGAGATCGAGTGGAAAGGATACGCAAGCTTCGACCTTGGTTATCTGCTCGTCTGCTATGGAAGAACGACTGGGTGAGAGCTCGAGCTGGATCGTTCCCAGTCGATGGACCAGTCGAGGGGGCCTCCTGAGCCTGTGACTCATGTAAGTATGTTGGGTCAACTGACAGGCGCGTGTTGACTCGGTCGGTAGGTCTGGGCGATCGATTCAAGCTTTCATACGTCGTTGTAGTTTCCCAGGCGTCATGGATGCTTGCCACGTGTTTGGCGGGGATCAGATCTTTGTTTTCGAGGCGGGAAAATGAAAAGGAGTTTTGATCTATGGCCAATCGCAGGCCGCCACATGTCCTCGTCTGTCAGTTTTCCCCTTTAAAAATGAATGGGTGGACTGTTAATCTTCTAGTTCGCATTTTTCTCACTTTTTCTGAACCAGAAAAATTTTCTTTTCTTTTCTTTTCTTTTCGTTCCTTCAATTTCATTCCGGTTCCTCTTTAACAACGACGGCTTTCTGTCTGCAGTCTAGTGCTTTACGGTAACTCCTCTTCCCTTTGGAGTGATTTTTTTTTTTTTGTTCGTTTTTGTTGTTTGATGGGTTTTGGATGATAAGGTGAAGTTTTCTGAAGACTTGAGTAGTTTTTGACTGGTTTTGAATAGTTTAGGAGTGTTGGCATTTTGGTTTTCTAGAATAGGCCTGAATTTTTGGATTTTTTGGTGAGTTTTTGGCATGTTGGCTGGTTTTTTGGTGTTTTTTCGGGTGTTTTGGACGGAACCGAGAAGACAAAATCGTAGTTAAGCCTTATCATGGCTCGGTCGGTTTGCCCGACCGAATCCAGTGTGACTTGAGGTGAAACTTAGGTAGGACGTTCGGTCTAGAGGGGCGTGCGGAGTGGATTAAATAGGGTGATCGGTCGTCCTAATCGGATGGGTGATTTTGGGTCGCTGTGTCAGTGAGCCAGGTTGAGTGGGCCGTAGGTTGAGCTTGAAGATGAGTCGATCGCCTGGGGCGAGCGAAGTGAGACTTGGATCAGGGATTGGTTGGGTCGGTAGTGAGGGTGAGTGACAGCTGGGTTTTATACCTTGTTCGGTCGGTAGCTCAGGCCGAGTGGTTGTTTGACACTTAGAATTTTGAGTTGGGGCCAGGCTAGAGTCGTTCGATCGGGTTGGACGATCGAGCCAGCATGTCAGACATCGAATCAGCTAACTCGAGTGGGATTGTTACGGGTGCAGGGGATGAATATGAGCGTGCCCCTACCATAGTGATGATGCCTGAGAGGAGCGTTCTGGCGGGCGTACCGATTAGAGTTAGTGTAGCTACCCCAAGTACGAGTACTCCCAGCCCGAGTGGTTCGGGTAGGCATGGGGGGAGTAGGGAAGACCCTGAAGGAGTTGGTAGTCTATCCTCTTCTGATAATGGCTCTAAGGAAGAGCCGAGCCAATAGGACAGTGGGATTTTGACTAGAGACTATCCGCCCGTGCTGAAAGATAGTCATGTGTGGCGCATCCGGACCTTGTACCACATTCCGAGTTCGGTTGATATCCAGACGCCGCGGTCGTACGAGTGGGTTGATTGGGAGGCAAAGGGCTGGATCAGTGTTTACAAGAAGTGGTTTCACGATGGGTTGAGGCTATCCGTCCCTCGCCTCGTGTGGGAGGTACTGAACCACTTCATGATTACCCCGTCTCAGCTTATGCCGAATGCTTGGAGACTGCTAATGGCTTTGGAAGACCTCTGTGTTCGGAACCAAGTGAGGTTCGGGCTGCACGAGCTACTGTATTTGTACTTCTTGAAGGAGAACAATAAAGAAAAAGGTCGGTATCTGTTGAACTTAAGGCACGATCAATCTCACTTGGTGACCGACCTACGGTCCAGTTAGAAGAACTGGAAGGACCGATACTTCTACCTAAGAGGGCAGGTTGTTTTTGGAGAGAGGGGTCAGGGCGAGATCCCGATCGGCTGGCGAGCTACTGGTGAGAACTTAGTTGTTTCTATTGTGCTTTCGATTACTAAATCTTGATTGTGTTTTTTGTTTGCAGAGCTTGAGTTCAATCGGGCTGGGTAGAGCGGAGACAGCTTGGACGTAGCGACCCAGAAAGTGCTAGCCATCCTATTGGAACATAGGGACTGGCGAGTAGTGCTAGCAGAGTCAAACCTAAGGACCAGCGTTCTTTGGGCCAGAGTAGAGGCGATTCAGAGAGGTACTCCCTTCCCCATGCTGAAGCAGACTTGGGATGTGCTTTTGAGTCGATACAACAACCATATCATTTTTGGTGAATCTGGGCTGAACCCACTAACCGTTGGAGAGTTTGCACTTGCAGAGTCACTTATGAAGAAGTTGACCGTCCCGAGTGCGAGCGAATCTATCGCCCGGCGTCGCGAGAAGAGGAGGAGGGAGTCTTTGGCTAGAAAGGATAGGAGGGTGGAGGATGTACTGGTGACACCACCCCCACCAAGCCGTTAGCCTACTACTAGAGCAGGGTCATCCCAAACTGCGATCTTGGATGAGGAGACCGAGACTATCACCCTCCGTGTTCCAGCTTCTGCGTCAACTTACTCTGATGCAGCCTCTATGGGCAAATTGGCTGATTCTTTTCTGTTTTCGGTCAATGAGAGCCGTTTGAACCAGATGGGGGCAGGCACCGCCGTAGACTGGGGGGTGTCCCGCTCTTTCCAGGTAAGGCAATGATTTTATTTGATCTTGCTTATCACGGTTTGTACTAATGACTATTTTGTTATGATGGCATTCACAAGCAGTTTGGACATGAGGAGGTCCGTAGCGGCGCAGAAAAGAGGATTCATGATGTGTCTAAGGCAAACTCCAGTCTGCGTCAGAGGGAGGCGGTAGCCTAGAAGGCTACAGGAGAGCCAGTAAAGTCTAAAGGCGGCTAAAGATGAGTTAGAGAGGCTGAAGAGAGAGTTAGCTGAGAAGACTGTTCAGATTGCATCCCTGAAGGAGCAGTGTCTCTCCATTGCTGATGATGCCATTATCAAGGCGCGAGGGGAGCTCATGCTTGAGTATAAAGCCGGGAACACTTCCCACTGGAATTCGAATGAGGACATCCAGCTTATGCAGGAGATGTTAGAGGAGGGTGCTGAGCACACTGAGGAGCAGATGCTCGATTTTTCTAGTCAGTTGGGACCATCAGTCATCGAGGGCGTGGATGACCAGGCTGCAGGGACGGGCACTGGTGCTAGCGACGGGGTAACCGAGTCAAAGATGGGAGAGATGACTTGCATCAACGACGCTTAGCTTTATTTCTGTTCACTTATGTGTTTTGGGGCCTGCAATGCCCTTTCTCCGCGTGTGTGCCTTTTATTGTATTTTGAACTAAGCCGTTTGCGGCTATCTATATTGTACTCAGTTATTCTAACTTTTGATGCTTTCTTCATGGATGAATGAGTTGTTCATTTTTTCTTCACTTGTAGATGCACCAAATTGTGTTTGTTGCTTTAGCGTGGCCCAGCGGCTAAGGCATGTAAGCCTTATGTTGGGCTAGTTTGGTGCTTTTCGTATTGCTGATGTAAGAACCATTCATTCGGTCTAGCCGACCGAGTACGAAGTCTCTTGGATTGGGTGAAGTCAACTCGGAGGTGCGAGTTCTTGGGTCGTTTGGGTCTAACTCGAAGGTGCGAGTTGTAGGTCGGACTGAGCCGATTTGACGGTGTCTCTTCATGGATCCGGCAGTGCCGATCCGAAGGTGTGATAACGTGGATCGAGCAGGGTCGATCCGAGGGGTGATTCTGTGGATTGAGTAGGGTCAATCCGAAGGTGTAATTCTATGGATCGAGCAAGGTCAATCCGATAGCGCGATTCCGTGGATCGAGCAGGGTAGACCCGAAGGTGCGATTCCATGGATCGCAGGGTCGACCCGAAGGTGTTCTCGTGAACCGAATGGGGTCGATTCGAAGGAGTTTTTGTGACCCGAGCTTGGTCGATTTGAAGGTGCGAAATCGTGGATCAGACGGGGCCGATTTGAAGGTGTAAACAACAATCGATTGACTAGAGTCGATTTGGAGATGTAATTTCGTGGACCGAGCATGGCCGATCTGAAGATGTTAAAAATAATTGATTGACCGAAGTCGATTCGAAGGTGCAATTTTGTGGATCGGGCATGGCTAATCTGAAGGTGTTTAACAATAATTGATCGACCGTAGTCGATTTGGATATGAAAGATTTCTGAATAATACTTCATTAATATTTAGCCATGAGGCCGACTGTCCGAGGGGAGGTGGATAGGCCCACTCATCCTTTTTAAAATAAAAAAGGAAAACAGAAAAAAGATAAGTTCACCTAGAAGTAGTAACGCTGAGGTGAACGACATTCCAACTGTTACTGATGTCTTTACCCTCGGGGGTCTAGAGTTTATAAGCACCCGTCCCTGCTTCTTTGGTTATCTTGTAGGGGCCTTCCCAAGTGGGCCCAAGTTTGCCCGAGTTGATCTCCTTGGTGTTTTGAAAGACTTTGCGGAGGACCCAATCGCCTATCTTGAAAGTTTGGATCCTCACGTTGCGGTTGTAATGTCGGGCAGGCTTTTGCTGATAGACCGCATTACGGATGCTCGCCCGTTCGCGTAGCTCGTCGATGGTGTCCAGATTCTGGCAAAGGTTCTGCTCGTTTGATTCCTCGTTCGCCCATTGGTGCTTGGTGGACGAGACTGATACTTCGGCTGGGATGACTACTTCAGAACCGTAAATGAGGGAGAATGGGGTCTCGCCCGTTGACAAGAGAGCCGTGGTTCGGTATGACTAGAGGACTCCGGGTAGCTCATCTGTCCATGCACCTTTGGCTTTCTGTAACCGCTTCTTTAGTGTCTGAATGATGGTCTTGTTTGACGACTCGGCTGGCCATTAGACTAGGGGTTGCGGGGGGTTGAGAAGCTCAATTTTATCCTCCACATATCGCATAAATCCTGAAGCCTGTGCTGATGAACTGGGATCCATTGTCGGTGATGATCTCTCTTTGTATCCCGAACCTGTAGATGACATTATTCCAGATAAAAGCTTTTACCTCTCGGTCTCTGACTTGTGCAAAGGCTTTGACTTCAATCCACTTCGTAAAGTAGTCTGTCACAGCTAACATGAAGACTCGATGTCCAAGTGCAGTAGGTAGTTTTCCCACGATGCCCATTCCCCACTTCATAAAGGGCCAGGGTGTGAGGATGGAATATAGTCGCTCTGGTGGGAGGTGTGAGACATGAGCAAACCTTTGACAACTGTCGCACTTCTTCACATAAGCGACCGAATCAGCTTGCATGGGCGGCCAGTAATATCCAGCAGTTATCACTCGGTGTGCAAGGCTGCGTCCCCCAGCATGGTTTCCACATTCGCCTTCATGTAACTCAGCCAATACACGTTGGGCCTCCTCTGGGCTTGTACACTTGAGGTAGGGGCCTGAGAATGATTTTCTAAGGAGTTGGCCCTCATGTATGGTGAATCTGGCGGCTTTTGCTTTTAGCCGTCGTGCCTCGTTCTTGTTAGCAGGGAGTTCGTCATGCTCCAAGTATTTCACTATCGGAGTCATCCAGCAGTCGGCTAGTTCAACTCCCATGGCTTCCTCAGGCGGCTTGTTTGGTTGTTCGTCCCAGTTGGCTAGCCATTGCATGAATAGTAGAGGGATAGACGAGGGGGAAGAGCATTTGAGGGCTGAGCCGAGATTGGGAAGAGCATCAGCGTGGGAGTTCTCCGCTCTGGGGACTTGGACGATGGAAAACTCATCGAGTTGTGCCTGTAGCTCCTTGACTATGCTCAAGTAGGATGTCATCTTCGAGTCGCGTGCTTGATACGTGCCTTGTAGTTGATTGACCACGAGCTAGGAGTCAGACTTCACTTCTAGTTTCTTTGCTCCAATTTCTTTGGCTAAGGAAAGTCCAGCTATGAAGGCCTCATATTCGGCTTCGTTGTTCATGCACTTGAACTCACACCGTATTGTCTGCTGGATGATGTCTCCTTCTGGCATGACCAGTACCACTTCAAGTCCGCTTCCATTTACGTTACTCGAGCCGTCTACTAAGAGGGTCCACTTGGATGGTGATCCGCCGTTCATGCATAATAACTCACTTTCTGCTTGGGTGGTGGTATTCGGGGTGAAATCAGTAATGAAGTCGGCCAAGGCCTGGGATTTGACGGCGGTGCGAGGCTGGTATGATATGTCAAACTCACTGACCTCTACTATCCATTGCAGGAGTCGGCCTAATAGTTCTGGTTTGTGCAGTATCTTCTTGAGTGGGAAGGAGGTGAGTACAACTATTGAGTGACACTAAAAGTACGGCATGAGCTTCCTGGATGCATGGATGAGGGCGAGGGCTAACTTTTCCAGCTGACTGTATCGCGTTTTCGCGTTAAGGAGTGACTTACTTAAATAGTAGATCGGTAACTACTTCGTTTCTTCTTCCTGAACTAGTACTGCGGATATAGCTGTCTCTGAGATCTCTAGGTAAGAGTAGAGCTTCTCCCCGTGCACAGGTTTGGATAGGAGCAGAGGGGAGGTAAGATACCTTTTTAACTGTTGCAAGGCTTCTTCGCAGGAGGCGGTCCACTCGAACTTCTTGGATTTCTTGAAGGCATGGAAGAAGAGATGGCACTTGTCTGCGGACCTGGAGATTAAGTGGCTCAAGGCAGTTACACGTCCTGCGAGGCACTGGACATCTTTCACATAAGTTGGAGACGGTATACCAAGGATTCCTCTGATTTGGTTGAGGTTGGCTTCTATCCCTCGCTGAGTCACCATGTAGCCCAAGAACTTTCTTGACGAGACCCTGAATGATCACTTGGATGGATTTAGCTTCATGTTGTACTTCCTAAGGACAGTAAATGCTTGGTTGAGGTGGTCAAGGTACTGTTCGGCCATCGGTGACTTGACGAGCATGTCGTTGATGTATACCTCCATGGTGTCTCCTAGGTATTCGGCGAACATTTTGTTGACCAGCCGTTGGTAGGTGGCTTCGGTGTTCTTCGGGCCGAATAACATCACCTTATAGCAATAGGTTCCTCTTTCCATGATGAAGGCTGTCTTCTCTTGGTCGTTTGGGTGCATCAAGATCTAGTTGTATCCTGAGAAAGTATCCATGAAACTAAAGAGCTCGTGACCTGTGGTTGCATCGACCATCATGTCGATATGTGGGAGCGGGAAGGAATCTTGGGGCAGGGTTTGTTTAAGTCTGTGAAGTCGATGCATACTCTCCATTTCCTGTTCTTTTTCTTTACGACCACGACATTCACCAGCCATTCTGGGTAGTGGACCTTTTTGATCATAACGTTGCTCAGTAGCTTCTCGACCTCTTCGTTGACAATTCGGTTACGCTCTGGTGCAAATTTCCTTCTCTTCTGTTTCACAGGTGGGTGATCTGGGTCTACCTTGCGCTGGTAGACCATTGCTTTCGGACTGAATCCAATCATGTCGATGTGGGACCAAGCGAAGCAGTCTTGGTTCTGTTTGAGGAATTTTATCAGCTTTTCTCTTGTCTCGGGCTTGAGGCGGGACCCTATGTGTGTCTTTCTCTTGGGGTCGTTCGGATGTATCTGTACCTCATCCAACTCTTCCATAGATGGTTGATCCGGATCGGTCGGTGGGGTTGGATGAGACTATAATTGCTACGAAGAGTTACCCTTGCCTTTGAAGGTGTTCTTGTAGCAATCCCTGGAAGTTTTGGGGTCGCCCTTGATCTCTAGTACCCCTCACTTGGTAGGAAATTTGATCGTCTGGTGGAAGGTAGATGGGACTGCCTGCATATCGTGGATCCAAGGTTGGCCCAAGATGATGTTGTATGGCGAGGGGTAGTCGATTACCAGAAAAATGGTCTGTTTATTGACTCCTCTAGCGTAGATAGGGAGGATGATATCCCCGATGGTGTATTTTTACTCAGAGCTAAAGCCAACTAGCAGCGTCGGTCGCCTGTTGATGTTTGCCTCTTCTAGTCCCATGGCCCTCACTGTTTCGAGGAATAAGATGTTTGCTGAAGAGCCTCCATCTACGAATACTCTTTTCACTAGGATGTTGGCGACCTGTAGGGAGATGACTAGGGCATCGTGATGAGGAGCGACCAGGGTGACCGGCTCGTCATCTTCAAATTGAATTACCTGATGAGTGTGCAACCGTGAGGCCGGATGGATGGACTGGACTTCATGGTGGTGGTTGGCTCTGGCATATCGCTTGGCTGATGAGTAACTTACCCCACTGATCTCTGATCCTCCGGAGATGAGCGAACAGAAACCTTTCGGTGTAGGTTCTCGCGGAGGTGGTGATGGTTCTTTTGAACTCTTATGGCTGATGGTGTTCTTCCCCTTATCAGTTAGTAGATCCCGGAGGTGTCCCCTCTTTAGAAGTGCAGCGACCTCTAGTCGTAAAACGATGCAGGCTGCGGTGTTGTGCCCATGATCGCTGTGGAACTCACACCATTTGGTCTTGTCTCTCCTTGCCTCGGGATTGAGCTTGCCCGGCCACTTAACAATGGATCCCATTCCTTTCATAATCGCGACGAACTGGGTTGGCTTAATATTAAGGCTGTACTTGGGTATTTTGTATCAATTCGATCCGAACTGTCTACTTTTGGTTCTTGTTGGCCGGCGATCATAAGGTTTCCTGACTCTGCTCGAATTACATGCTAGGGGTTGGTAGTGGTGCTCCGGTGGCCTATGCTCTGGTTTCCCATCATTCCGCCTTGAATCGAATCTGGAGTGAATTGCTCGATTTATCTCATCCTCCTCCCATCTTATTTGGATCACTGCCCGGGCCAGGGCGTCTTCCATTGTTGTGCATCCCAGCTTTGTAAGTTCTTTGTATAACTCTCCGTCCGGGAGGAGACCTTTCTTGAAGGCATCTACGGCTGTCTTAGGGTTGCATGCAGGGATGAAGATCTTCTCTTTATTAAACCTGCTGACATACTCTCTCAGTGGCTCACCCCTTCTTTGGTATACTCTGTATAAGTCGGCTAACAGCTTCTTGAGTTTCTTGCTACTGGCGAACTATTCCACAAATGTGTCGGTTAGTTGAGCGAATGAATCGATGGATTTGTTTGGGAGGTTCGTGTACCACTGGAGTGTCTGGCCGGATAAGCTTAAACCAAAACTTTTGCACATGCAGGCTTCCCTAAGCGGTCGGGGTATTGAGATGGTGAACATCCGCTGCTTGTATGAGGCTATGTGATCATCCAGATCGGTTGTGCCGTTGTACATTTTCATGTTAGGGATAGTGAACTTCTGAGGCATGTCGGCTAGGGCGATCTCATCCATGAAGGGTGAATCCACGTAACAATGGGGCCTGCTCTTCTTGGTTGGGACCGGCATTCCTGGAATGGCGTCGCATCACTGCTTCCATATCGGCCAATCTCTTGGCTAGTACCTATTCCATAGGAGAAGGGGACGCCACTAGGTCATCCCGCATGATCAAGTTAGCCTTTGCATTAGACTTTGATACATTCCGTTGGGTCATCCCTCTTGGGGTAGTCTGACGAGTTGTTCCTTCGTGCGTTCCCTGGTAGCATAGATCTTCAGTCATTCCTTCCGGTTGGATGACTCCCATGGTAACTGTTCTAGTGTTTTGCCCTACATGGATGGTCAGGGGAGTCCTCTGATAGTCATTCGGTTGGTCAGGATGGATAGGCTCGGGTGCTGTTTGTTTAGTTTGGCTGTTCATCCCGCGAGGATGAACCGAGCCGAGTGGAGTATACGTTGGGATGGTTGGCTAGATGTAAGGTGGGATGGTTAGATTGAGCTGGTCTTGGGGATGAGAGCTTTCTGCCATTGGATCGTCTTGATCTTAATGTTGGGATGAATCGGCTGAATGATGTTCTACAGGCATATCTTTATCTTCATGAATCAGGACAGAATCGTCGACCGCAGATGGGTTTAAGGGATGCAGCCTTTTACCAGAGACCAAGGGTCGGTGCTCTGGCGTAAGGAGAGGTTGCATGGACGAAACAAGGGTACAGAACCGATTGGGGGGTGCTTGGCCGGGCAGGAACTCTAGATCATTGAATTGACTCACCTTGTCCTTGAGAGATTGGTTTTCTGACCTGATGGATGCATTTTCAGTCCGGATTGCATTGTTCTCGGCTTCCAGTGCGGCTACCTTGTCCGAGTTCTGTTGCATGAGAGCGGTTAGAGCTTCCAGTTTGGCCTCGAGCCCGGGGTTAGCATTGTCAGAGTTTTCAGCCATGGAATGTTCCTCTGCGTAGCAAGGTTCATCGAGCCGAATGATTGCTAGAGGCCCCATAGTGGGTGCCAAACTGTAGACGTAAAAATCTACCTATACGGAAGGGGGGTCTGATCCCGTGAGGTTGAGGCCACTAGCAATCCGCTATACCTGCACACGTAGAAAAACAAACGCGTGAAGCAAATGAGAAACACCGGGGTGGTGCTTGCCGTAGGCATTCCGATGCTCAAGTCAGCAAGGCTAAAAGAGGCTAGTATAGTGAGGGCTAGGGAGTAAAGAGGTTACCGAAAGTCTAGTCGGAGACTGTGACTATGGCAGCGATGTAAAGCTCTCAAGTAGGAGCTTCGGATGTGAAGGTGTAATGTAGTGTCCTCTGTGAGAGGGCTGGCCTTTGTTTATATAGTGACTGTCTTGTCTCCCAATCCTTGTGGAAGTAGGAGTCCTAATGTGACTCTGATGCAAACCCTAGAGGAATTAGGGCCGTGGTAAGCTGTCTTACCTGTGTCCAGATAGGAAGGTGATTTTGATTAGGAGAGCAACTTCGAGTAGGAAAGTGTTCTGAGCAGGAAAGTGACCTCGAATAGGAGATTGCTTTGGAATAGGAAAATATTCTGAGGGTCGTGGGCCCTGGATTCGCCCATAGACCTAGGAAATGGGTCGGGATTGAGAGACTCGTACCCAGGTGGTTTGGGCCGGCTATATCTTGTCCCAAATGGACCTAATCCGAATCGGGATTGGGCTTGGCTTCTTCATTGTCAGGTCTATTTTCCTATTTGGGCCAAGGACGATTTTTGGCCCTAACAATGACCAAAACTCTCCCATATTATTCCTCCACTGGAGTTATAGAGCACAAAGTTTCAAGAGTCAAGCATGGAAGCAGAAGAGGCAGGCAAGGAAATGTCAACTATATCAGTATCTCGACCTTCTGTCGATTGCAAAACAAGTTTGCCTTCAGTATTCAACAGCAAAGTAGCATTGCTGGGGACTGGTGGATCATCGCCGTTGGCTGTCCAGACAATAGTTTACTCAGGAATTCCAGCTAGAAAAATTCCAACCTTATATCCATTGCCTCGCCGATAAAATCCGAAGGCGTAGCGACCAGAACCTAACAGCCATGAAGAGTTTCTGGTGGGTGTTAGGGAAAATCCTAGGCTTATATTAGACTATGTTTGTTGAGCCATAACAGTAAATGATACAAATAACAAGAAGAACGAGATTGAATAAATTAAAAGAAAATGAAATCTCTGCATATTGTGTATGTGGAAAGAAAAATTTTGAATTTAGTATGAGGGTTTGCAGCTAAATAATAGAGATGATCCCGAAATGCATATTTGTAATATCTATGAAACTGAAAAGTCTACCAAGTCGCGTACTCAAAAGACTAGGACTTTTCAATGGTGAACCAGGCTTGCCATAATCATTCAATATTATACTTGTGACTTGTAGTATTGTTACTTTGCTTCTTCTTCTCTAACTTTTCTCTTCCCAATTTCGCGTTTTTCATTTCTCAATAAATAAATATTCCATACAACACATTTTCTTATTTTATAAAACTAACTTGTTAGAATGTTAATTAATTAAAATTCATTGCCTAAAACTACTATTTGGTCCTTCGCTTTTATATATTAGTTTTATATAAAATTTAACTGCTGAGCAGTTTCTTAGCAGTTATCCCTAGCATAGTACAAGAAAAATGGCTCTCAGCGTCTAGCAAAATTAGACACCGATAGTAAAATTTAGACGTTAAATGTCTTATGCGTCTAAATTTCGTAGTCGCCATGTAGTTGCAGAATTGTTGTTGCAAAAAGTATGGGCGTCTAAATAGTAGGTTACACGTGCGAATTTTTTTTTAGCGACTAGCAAATTAGTTACTAATTGCTAATTGAAATAGTCCTTCGACTTAGACGCTAAATGTGTAAGGGTAATTTGGTAAAATTGTGACGTAGTTGTCTTTGATGGAAAGACTTCTGCGTACTTTAAAAAGGGGAGCAGTTACAAGTCCCCAATACACGCAAGTAATTCTGATTTCCTGAAAACCATCGTTATGAGAATTACAGTGCATTGGAAGAGTCTATAATCTTTGAAGAAGACAATAACAATTAGTGATTAAATTTCACTTCTGTAAATCTCTGTGAATACATGAACATGTATATGAATAATGATATGAATATATACATGTTGATTCTGAGTGATTTACATTACTGATCTTAAATGTGGTATCAGAGCCTTTCTTTTACTCTCTGTCTGGCATGTACTTGTTTGTTGCAAATATAGAATATATTGCATAAAATTGTGATTTTTTTTAATATTAAAACCCATAAATTTTATAGGACATAATTTCTTATATAAATCATATATGTTTTTGATTTTGGTATCATTGGAATCCTTGTTGAAAGAGCTTTCCAACGATATATTATTTGTCAAAAACGAAGTTGTGGTTGCAAAGTTATGCTAGTTTAAAGTTTTAATAAAAATTATTGTTTGGGTGATTTCAATAGCCACTTACGGTGCCGATTTGGGATGAAAATGTCATTTGAGATGTCACCGACATAGGCCATACGTGAACATTTAAGTTTCCCCTCTAAAACGCCGAAAATGGGTTAAAAAAGTTGTAGAAATTGGGTGAAATCCACCCGATCAAGGACAAAACGGGTCAAACTAACTTGGTCAAAGTCAAAGGTCAAACTAGGTCATTTCGACGCGGTCAAACTTACAAACGACCCGATGGGTCAACCTGATCCAGTCAAACTGGGTAAACAAATCGGTCAACAGGTCAATCTAGGTCAACGAACAAGGTAAAAGGTCAACTTGACCTAGTCAAATGGGTCAAACTGGCATGCATTGACCGTTGGCGCGTGTATGCACGTGAAGGTGCGCGTGAGAGCGTGCAGGCACATGGAAGGTGTGTTTGGGTGCGTGTAGTGCATGGGAGGGTTGTGTCGGTGCGTACGAGCATGTGTTGTCTTCTGGAGGTGCGTGGAGACACGTGGGCTACTCGTGGTTGAGTCATGGTGGCGCGTGGGAGTCAGTGACAACGCGTGTGATGGTTTTTATGATATGTATTAGTCTGTTATGCATAAATAATGTGATATTCTTGTTTTGATTTATGTTATGATGTGTTATATGCAATAATTCATACTATAACTATAAGATATTTTATGATTGTATATATTTGATTAATTTAGAGTAACCACAACATCTAAGTTATGATAATATATGCATTAAGTAATATTAATTATGATCATATTAAAATTAATGACATCACTTTGGAGTTAATCATGTTAATATAATCATTTTACCCACATGGAATGTTATATTTTCATGATTAATTAGGATGAAATAGAAATTATTTTTATTTCTTAATTAGCCCACAGGTATTATGAAATATTAACAATTTTTTAGTTTCATCATTAAAGGATAATGAATCATAATACATAATGTCTTTACCAACAGGGTGATTTTACGATATGTCGATTCATTAATGATTTGTTATTTGTTTTACATTGGTAAACTTATAATTGTTGTTGATAGTTTGTGCCTCATAATTTATTTAGTAAGCATATTTGTTGATATACCTACAGTTGATCAAACTTTAATGATGGGTAAGGATAAAGTTCCTTATTTAAATGGTGACAACTACAAAAACTAGATGGAGGCTGTTCTTCTTCATTTAGGGTGCATTGATCTTGACTATGTTCTTCGTAAGGAAGAGCTACCTATACCTACGGATACTAGCACTCAGGCTAAGATTGCTTTGTTTGAATGGTGGGAGTGACCTAATCGTTTAAGCATGATGTTTATCAAATCTCACATTATGAGTAGTATTCATGGGTCAATATTGGAGTGTGAGAATGTCAAGGATCTGATGGATGCAATTCATGCTTAGTTTGAAACATCAAATGAGGCATTAGGCAACACCCTAACGAGTAGATTGACATCTATGAAACTCACTGGTATTGAAGGAGTTCCTAAGCACATTATGAAAATGAGGGATATTACTACTCAGTTGAGATCCTTTCAGATGGTGATTAATGATGATTTACTAGTGCATTATACCCTGAACTCTTTGTCATCTCATTATACTCATTTTAAGATATCTTGTAACACACAAAAGGCTAAATGGTCAATCAATGAGCTTTTGACTATGTGTGTTCAAGAGAAGGAGAGATTGCTTCAGAAAGTGAATGAAACTACACATTTGGTGACAGGAAATATCAAGCACACTTCAAACAAGAATAAAAGTGGAAGGGAAAAGGCAAGTTGCATGAGGTTACGAGCAAAGGAAATAAGGACAACACCAAGTATTTCTTCTGTAGAAAGAAAGGACACATAAAGAAGGATTGTCCTAAAAGAAAGGTATGGCTTGACAAGAAATGTAACCTCATATCTCTTGTGTGTTATGAATCTAATATGATTTGTGTTCCTCATAATGATTGGTGCATTGATTGTGGTATTACAATCCATGTTTATAATACCATACAGGGTTTTCTGGATCAAAATAGACCAATAGGAAGTGAATGCAGCACCTATTCAGGAAACATGATGCCTTCACATGTTGAAGCTATTGGAGCATTTAGACTTATTTTAAGCACTAATTATATTTTGGATTTGGAACGAACCTTTAATATTCCTAGTTTTTCTAGGAATTTAATTTCAGTTCCTGAATTTGTACCTTGTGGATATTCTTTAAACTTTTATGGTAGTTCTTTTAATTTAATTAAAAACTCATCTATTGTTGGAAATGGTACTATGGTTGATTGTTTGTTTAAAATTTATTTAAGTGACACGGTTCCTTATAGTTTAATGACTTCACATGCTAGTACTGGTATTAAACGTACTATTATGAGTAAAAACTCTTATTTTCTATGGCATGAGATTAGGGCACATCTCCATTGATAGGATTAAAAGGTTAGTAAATGTTGGAGTTCTTGAAACTCTTGACTTTATTGACTTTGATACTTGTGTAGATTGTATTAAGGGAAAGCAGACTAACAAATCCAAGAAAGGTGCCAGGAAGAGTTCTGAACTTTTAGAAATCATACACACAAATATTTGTTGGTCTGACATGAGCTCTAGCAGTCAGAAATATTTCATCACTTTTATTGATGATCATTCACGATATTTTTATCTCTATTTGCTTCATCACAAGGATGAAGCATTGGATGCTTTCAAATATATAAAGTAGAAGTAGAGAAACAATGTGGAAAACAAATTAAGATTGTGAGATTTGATAGAGGTGGTGAATATTATGGTAGATACACCAGTACAGGACAAGCACTTAGTCAATTTGCTAAATTTCTTCAAGAGCAAGGTATTGTGGCTTAATACACCTTGCCTAGCACACCATCTCAGAATGGTATAGCAAAACAGAGAAATAGAACATTAATGGATATGGTATGGAGGTAGTTGAGTAACTCCAAACTTCCTCATTCCTTATGGATTAAAGCTCCTAAAACTGCAGCATATTGTCAAATCGGTCGTCATGGCCACAAAATTAAACCTAAATACCGTAGTTAGCAGTAAGCAGGGTCAAATCCATAGAGAGCAAGACTAATGACCTAATGTATATTTGAGTTAATGAAAGAGAAATTGGCAAATTGATTGATTAAAACTATGGAAACTAATTAATTGTAGGAAATTAAAAGCATCAAATAAATTGCAAACTAAAACACAATATTAGAAGCGTTGCCTCTACGGGTTCGGTTTGACTCAAGACCAACTCTCACAATTCCTCTCCTCGCTCTTCAATTTCCTAAACCTACAAGGCTAGGCAAATCAATAAGAATATCTCCCGGCAATCTAGTTATAATCTATCCTGTCTCCCAGTCATCTTAGTTACAGATTGATTGGTTAAAGACTAACATCGACTAACCGAAAAATGCTAAACCCTTAAACACCACTAGTTGGTACAACTTTAACAAGTACAACCTATCAACTTGTATCTTCCAATCAACTAATTACACAACAAATGCATTCTTGGTAGAAATGTTATTGAACGCTAATACAACTTGATTGCAATCAGTAGCGAAGCAATTTAAAGTCATAATCAACATTCAATAATTTCAAACCGACATTCAATTATGCGAAAAGTTGTATATCAACAAACGTTCTCAATGGACATTATCAATTCAGCACGTCGAGCATCAGAATAATATTAAAGCTTCGCAAACAAACTGAAACGAAAACAAATATAATCTGAATACAAGAAACTTAACCAAATATCCAACATTCGGGCTATCCAACTAGTCGAGAACTGTCGAGAAGATCCATGAGCGTCGATCCTAATCTCGCCTACATCGTAACAGGCAACTAGGAGCTCAACCGCTCATGGTGGTGTCGACGAAGGCTAGAATGGTGGAAACGAAGCTGGTCATGGTGAAGACGAAGTAACCGACAATGAGATGATGCGAAGAAGGGATGAAAATGACCAAGGGAACTCCTAGAAGACGAACAAATGCAACTTGCTGGAATCCGGTGGTGGCTCACGGTGGCTCACGGCGGCAATCGATGAAGAGGAGATCCAAGGGTACGGGAAGATAGATCAAGTGATGGAGATGATGGATCTGCTAGTTGGAAGGTGAGATGTCGCCAGAAAGTGAGCGAAATTACGGCTGGAAGGTGAAGAGGCGCGATGGCGATTTAGCGAGATGGTGAGTGAACGGCAGCAATGATGCTTGGAGGAAGGTGGATCTAACCGTGGGAAGGGTGGTCAGCACCTGGAGAAGCTGAATTGACGCCAAGCTGAAAGGTCACCGAAAAATGAAGGAACGTGATGGTAGGAGGCGTATGTCGCCAGCGTGGGTTGAATGGCGGTGGAGGGTGGCCGATCGGCGGGAGAAGGTGAAACGTTGCCGGCCTGGAAGATGAAAGGTCGCCGGCTAGTGACCAAACTCCAGTGATGGGTGAAGGTCCCTTTGTGTCTGCTCCTCTTTTGGGACCTTTCACCTGCAATTTATACAAAATGTGATAAATTTCCATTTGGTCCCTACATGATTGAAAAGTGACAAAATCAACCTCTTAAAACATTACATTTTACCCCCTGAACAGCATAAATGAGACAAAATCGCCCTTAATCCATAAACCACAACCTAATATCAACTCACACCATTTCCAAATTCATTCCAAATATGCTAAATTAGTAAGAAAAACTCAAAATATGATTTTTATACATAAATTCATAATTTCTCTTAATTGTCTCAATATAACTTCAATTTAATTACACATAGGATCTTTTTATCAACAAAATAGTCACTTTCATGACTCTAACACATATATATTAAACCGAGTTCCAACTAAGGTGGTTCCCAAAATGCCATTCTAGTTATGGAAAGGTTGGAAACCCAGTTTAAGTCATTTACATATTTGGGGTTGTCCAGTTGAAGTTAGAGTTTATAATCCACAAGAACGAAAGTTAGATCTTATGACTATTAATGCATATTTTATTGGATATGCTAAAAAATCCAAGGGATATTAGTTTTATTGTCCGAACCATTCCAATAGAATTGTTGAATAAAGAAATGCCAAATTTCTTAAGAATGACGTGGTTAGTGGGATGATTAACTCAAAGACTTAGTCTCTGAAAAAATTGATGTTTCAGATAATGCTCATACATCAAGTAAAAAATTGGTTGTTCATCCAAATAGGGTAAACAATGAGGAGCCAATCATTCAAACTCTACGTTCTGATGAGATTATTTTAGAAGATCATTCTAAACAACCTCCACCATAAGGAGGAACAACTAGTTATGCAATAGTCTCAACATGAGACTGTTGATACAACATTAAGGAGATCTACTAGAACAAAGAAATCAGCAATTCCTACTAACTTTATAGTGTATATGTAAGAGTCTAACTGTGACATAGGTGTTGAGGATGACCCGGACACGTTTTCACAAGCTATGGACAATAGTAAATCTGAGTTGTGGTATAATTAATGTCATGATTAACGAGATGAATTCTATGATGGATAATAAAGTTTGGGACCTTGTTAAATTACCTACTGGAAAGAAACTTATTGGTTGTAAATGGGTATTTAAAACCAAAAGGGGGATTTATTAGGCTACATTGAGAGATACAAGGCTAGACTTATTGCTAAGGGGTTCATGCAAAGGGAAGAGATATATTATAAAGAAACGTTTTCTCCATTTTCTAAAAAGGATTCCTTTGGCATCATCATGGCATTAGTTGCCGATTTCGATTCAGATTTACATCAAATGGATGTGAAAACAACTTTCCTCAAGGGAGATTTGGAGGAAGAGGTTTATATGAAACAACGTGATGGGTTCATTTCAAGTGATGGTAAGCATTTGGTTTGCAAGCTTGAGAATCCATTTATGGACTTAAACAAGGTTCCCAACAATGGTATTTAAGATTCACACTATTATCTCTTCATTTAGTTTTGTAAAGTATGTCATGGATTAGTGTATATAACATAAGGTCAGTGGGACCAAAATCATCTTTCTTGTGTTATATGTAGATGATATTCTACTTGCAACCAATGATTTGGGTTTGCTACATGAGGTGAAACAATTTCTCTCTCAACATTTTAGTATGAAGGATATGGGTGAGGTGTCTTATGTCATTGGCATTAAGATTCATAGGGATAGGTTCCAACATGTTTTGGGACTATCTTAAGAAGCCTATATTAATAAAATTCTTGAGAGATATAGGATGAAGAATTGTTCACCCAGTGTTGCACCCATTGTTAAGGGTGAGAGGTTCAATCTGAACTAATGTCCTACACTTGAGATTGAAAAGGAACAAATGAAAACTAATCCTTATGCTTCAGTTGTTGGAAGCCTAATGTATGCTTAAGTCTGTACTAGACCTGACATTGCGTTTACAGTTGGAATGTTAAAAGGATATCAAAGTACTCCAGGTTTAGATCATTGGAGAGCTACAAAGAAGATCATGAGGTATCTTCAAGGAACTAAAGGTTTCATGCTTACTTATAGACGGTCTAACATTTTAGAAGTTGTCGAATATGCAGACTCAGACTTCGCCAGTTGTGTTGATTCTTTGAAATCAACATCTGGATATGTTTTTATGTTAGCCGGAGGTGCTATATCTTGGAGAAGTGCCAAACAATTTTTTGTTCCCACTTCTACCATGGAAGCTGAGTTTGTTTCATGTTTTGAGGCTCCTACACAGGGTATTTGGTTGAGAAGTTTCATTTCTGGGCTTAGAGTTGTTGAGTCTATCTCTAGGCCAATAAGGTTGTATTGTGACAATTCAGCTACTGTGTTCTTTGCTAAGAACAATAAGAGTGGAAGTCGAAGTAAACACATCGACATTAAGTACTTAGCAATAAGGGAACACATTAAAGCTAAAGAAGTGCTCATTGAACACATACATATCGAGCAGATGATTGTTGATCTCTAACAAAAGGCATGCCACCAAAGACATTCAAGGATCATGTAGTTCAAATGGGATTATGTCCCACTTTGTCACTATGAGAGGTACTACTTTCAATCTCTGAAACTTTGTAATTTAGTTTGTTTTCTCTTTAAGTTGTTCACATTTTGGTTGGAGACAAACAAACATTTTGGAGGACCTAAAAAAAAGCATTTGAGGTTTGTTCATAAAGTAATATTCCACATTTAAGTGTTTATTTAGAAAGAGAAAATTGCATAGTAATACATGGAAGGTAATAGTTGTTCAAAAGGGACTTACTGTTATGATGCATGCAATTCTATTTTTCTAATTAAACATAAAGAATATAGAACTACTATGTTGTGGATTGTGTAATAAAAGTTTGGACCAAGTGGGAGAATGTTACAATTTTAATTAATTAAAATTCATTGCCTAAAATTACTATTTGGTCTTTCACTTTTATATATTAGTTTTACATAAAATTTAATTGTTGAGTAGTTTCTTGGTAGTTATCCCCAACAGTTGTCTTTGATAGAAAGATTTATGTGTAGTTTAAAAAGGAAAACATCTACAGATCCCCAATACATGCAATTAATTCTAATTTTCCAAAAACCATCGTTCTGAGAATTGCAGTGGATTGGAAGATCTGTAATCTTTGAAGAAGACAACAACAATAAATTGCTATGGCTGGAGGTTAGTGATTAAATTATTTCGTTTCCGCAAATCTCCATGAATACATGAATATGTATATGAATAATGATATGAATATATACATATTGATTCCCAGTGATTTACATTACTGATCTCACATAACTATCATATCTAGATCAAAAATCAAGTGAGCAAAACTATATAGCTTCAGAAAAATATTTCCATTCATCGCGTTGCAATACAACTAGTGAATGACAAAATAAATGTATTGTAGTCGTGCCAATATAACATTCTTTCACTGAGGGATTGTATTGAAACTTATGCATAGAAGACTTCATCATAAGGGTTGATTTTGAAGTGATGAATTCTGTTAACCTTTGTAGTGCTGTCACTGTCATTTGAATTGGAAATTTGATTAGACCTGCGGTAGTTGGAAGAAAAATGCAGCTTGAGATACTCATTGTCTAAGTCGTCTTAAGTCTTTTTATATTTTTCTCTAAGTAAATAACACGGCTTCTAGTAAACCTGCCAACACGGGTTTCAGAGTTCGTAACTCTGCCCACCATTTTTGTTTGTTCTGTAGCATGAGATAGGAGAAAAACTTACATTGAGACCTCGTCTAATAAAACAAAGACATGTGTGGTTAAGTTTTATGACAATCTCTTATGGTGAGGATTATTGATGAATGATAACGGATAATTATTCATAGATTATGACGATGAGTGGATGAAGAAAAAATGAAAAATAGTAGCAAAAATTACTATTGTATCTAAATTTTAATCCTCATCATAAAATTTCAAGTCTTCAGACAATTAGGTCTATCCACTGGGAAGACTTGGACTTTATCAAGTCTTCTAAAATTTAAATAAAGGCCACTATTCTACCCCAATGGGGGCGCAAGAAAAAATCAGCAAGATCCTTCATTGTCGCCATTAACATCTCTTAGTAGACCAAGACAAATCTGTTACATATACCTATCAACACAGCCTAAATCCCAAATGTTGAAAAGAAAAAGAATATATATATGACATGAAGTTATATATACAAACTAAATATATAATTTTTTTTTATACAATTTGATTATATAGAGTCCCTTTGTATAATTACCCATGTTTATTGAGTTAGCATCCGTTCATTTTGTACAATATTTTTTTAACTTTTGCTTGGTTAAATCCAATGGTCGTGAAGGGAAATTTTTTTTTCTTTTGTTAACCAAATGTGTCCGAACCAGTTTACATGCACTTCAATTAATTCTCTAGGCCCTGAAATTGATGGCCAGATATATCCCCTCAGTGGCCACCCCTATTAGGACTTGTGGGGACTCGAACTCAAGAACTTATATTGGACCACTTTGCTCTTTTACCACTAGGTCACCAAGAGTGAAAAGATTTCAAGTGAGTGGGGGAAAGGCAGAAATCATTTTAATATACAACAAAACATTTATATTTATAAAATTTCCACTTCCGTAAACGATGTATACAAATATAAAACATTTCCCATCTTCATGTGAAACTCCTCACCATAACTAGTACCTAGATGTGAACCCATCCAACCCGGCAAGGTACCTAGATGTGAACCCATCCAACCTGGCAAGGTCTAACATCGCGCAGGTTAAATGTTAAATCCATCCTGTCTAGCGATATCTGCCTCACTCGGGCCTTCGACCCCCTTTTTGGGCTGGCAAAACAATCTAATGTAGCGATATTTGCCTCGCTCAGGCCTTTGACCCACTTGGGCCGGCAAAATAACCAACCATACGCATGTGTAGGATCCAATCAATATCATGAGGGGGATGGGTACTATATATGATGGTTTGTAACTACTATTATCAATATACATGTTTTCAATTTACAGCTTTCCATAGATATCATGCCTTCATTCAAAAAGAAACATATCACATAATATTAATTCACAATATACAATAGGAGGCTAAAAAAATACAAGTCTTAATAATAATTTTAGCCAATTTTTGTATTATCAACAATTCTTGCCCAAGAGACATAAAAAATTCAATCATTCTCATATCAGTTTTCAAATCTAAAGGATAATCTTGTATTAAACACATTTCCATAATAAAAATCAAAGGATTTAAGCAATTAAAACATTAATAAGGCTAGAGTAAACCATTTATATAATATTTTGCTAAAAATAAAAGTTAGGGTTTAGATTTTCCACTCACACCTGTGAAGCTTGTCCCAAATAACGAAAGCCCTCAAAGAATTTGGTTCTCCTCCTCCTATTTGAATCAATTCTTTGAAGAAATTAGCTTAACTAAAACTTAGAGAAAATAAAGAAAAAATGATAAAATTTTACCCAAATAAAAGCTTACTCACGAATCAAGCACGCCCAAAAATCGATTCCTTAATGAAAATTGGGGTCAAAACCACCCTTCTTCCCCTTTTCTTTTTCTCCTTTCTCTTTTTTCTTTTTTCTTTTTTCTTTTTCTCCTTTCTCTTTTTCTTCTCCTTTTCTTCTCTCTTCTTCCTTCTAGTCGACTGAACTGGATATAAGTCGGTTGAGTGGCAAATATCATTGCCCTTGAATTTTTGCACTATTTTCAAAAAGCCCCAAACACAACAGTGTTTTTATCACAAAAGACCCCTATATTATCGATGTATTATAAGGTCCCAAAAGATTGAATATTTTCACTTACACCCCCAAGATAACAAAGAAACTTTCAAAACTCACAATTTAGTCTAAATTCCAGAATTTACAATACCCCGGTGAAAAATTGCTTAGCCACGGCACCAAAATCTACAAAATTTTAATATAGTCCCAATGTATTAAATCCTTTCACTTGAACCCAAAAAAGTTCTAAAAACTCGCCGTTCACCCCCTTTTTCACCCATTCCGAGCAACATTTCACTCAACTCAAATTACCAACATAAAAAAGTCATCCCTTTCCAAACCAACCACCAATTATCACATGATACATCAAACATAAATTTTATAACTCAAGTGATTGAATTGACAAATTAAGAGTAAACATTCTACACAAACCATTTCTCACTCCGAGTCAACCAAAACACTTCTATTTATCAAACAAACAAACCAGTCCTACCAAATTAACTGGATTTCTCTTTTTCAACTCAAATCAGGAAATCACAACCAACCAACAAAATTTTTTCATTCGTCCAACATAAAAAAAATGAGAACACATGCAAGAGTCATACCAATGCATAAATATATACAACATACATGAACACAAAACGGTGCGGGGGTTACACGGAGTGCAACCCAGATTGCAAAGTGGCGTGACCCGAAGAGTAACCAACTTGTGGAATGGCCAAACTCGTAGAGTGAACCAACATATTGATTGGACTAACTCGTGGAGTAGATCTTCCACGCGATGGGATTTGACAAGCAACCAACCGAAGTTAGGTTGTGGCATGGAGCCATGAGTATAATATATTGGGTCAACCAGAGTAAGGTCGGTCAACTGGGTAGGCTGAGGCTTTGGGCCATATGTTGATATTCCCTAAAGTGGAATAAAATGTTATTGACTGTCAGAAATCCAATACATTTTTTTTCTCATACAATTAGTCCCCCACTCTTTAAGTTAAGAGGTTCTTATCTTAGAGAGCAGATCAAGTTGAATGTGAGTGTTAACTAAACAGGTCATTGCTAGTAACTTGTCTGGTCGGATGGACCGTTTGTTAAAAATGATGTGTTACCATCGTGTATAATCATTCGATATCAGTATCGAATAGGAAAGAAGAAATTTTAGAATTCCTTATTCGTTCATACCTTGAACGAACTTGAGTAAGACAAGTACATCGAGTCAACTGACATATGTGCCTCGACTCGATATGCAGACTTAATGTAGGCCAAGTTATCATTGCGAGGGCGAATGTAGAACTTGATTTGTCAATCCTCGTATTCTTCTAAATGTTGGAAGTTCGCTTGACCTATCTAGTTGAACGAAGTATGGAACTGAGTAGCGTAGTGACCTTTTTGAGTTTTAGACAACTCAACTTGATGTATTGTGTTGAGGGTAATGCTTGGATGGTTGTCGCATTGTAGGCAATGATCATGAGTTGTTATCTTCTAAGTTGAATAGGTGGTGTGACCTAGTGTCACAAGCATGATGATGCGACCTTCTGTATGGCAAGCACGAGTGCCAAAATGTTGTGATCTATTTTTTGAAAACTTGCCTTATACGGGAGTGTGATTCTCTCTTTCTAACTGGGTGTGTTGTCCTACATTTAATGTTGGTGTGCTAAGACGACATTCCTTTTTGCACATTAAATGTTGTCAAATTGACTTTTTCAATCACCTACATTTCTTTTGTACAGTTACGTACTCTCTCTTGATTTTTGCATCATGGAAGTAACAAATGGCTAATTTCCACTTCGAGTTTATCCGACTATAAGTGGCAATTTGAACCGTTCTTTGCCATATTTGTGAAGTCTTCTCTTGCAACAAGCCCTAACAATAAGAAACATTAGCGAACTCAATGTTCTTTGTCTTACCAGTCAAGACTCTCACGACTTTGTGGTGGTTTTTTGGCAACTTTCTATGAAGATTCTTCCATGACCTTATTCAAGTTTTCCTTGCTTGTTTCTTTCATTTTTGTGGTGGTTTATGTTCTCCATTTTTGTTTGTTAAGTTGTAAGGTTGTTGTTAAGCTAGCACCTAGGTTAGGTCAACAAAAATCTAGGCGTTAGGTGTCTTGTGAAGATAGGTTTTCATTGTCTAAAGCTAGAGGCAAGTGTTATTGAAAGCTAGCAACTACGGGACTTTATGCTCGGTTGGGGAGTATAACCCTAGGGATGTATTCTAATGCTTTTCTTTGTTGTTTTCAGATGTCTAAGAGTCATGATTCTTCTTATAGGGTATGTGAGTATGCATAAGGCATATCTTCATCTTTGCCAAGCTTGTCGAGCAACCAAACAAGCAATTAGAGTACAATCCGTTAGTGTTCCAGTCATAGAATCATTTAAGAGTAAGAAGGTGATTCAGAAGAGCGAGGAGAGTTTGTCCTCAAATTCTAATAGTTCTTTCGAGCCAGATTCTAGTAATAGTCCTAAGCGAGGCTCATTTACTCCAACAATGATCACTCAAATGGAATTGAATTGTATTAGAGAGCAGTTTGAGATCTCCATTCCTCTCAGCGGTCTGGAGACTTATTCGGCCTAGTAGCCTCCACCTGGGCGGGCTGCTATCTCGGAGGCGATATTGAAGTATGGAGTGTCCATTCCACTACACCTGTTCATTCACACAGTGCTCGACCATTTTGGAATATCTATGTTCCAGCCAAGCCTAAACTTGTATTTTCAAGCCATTGGGATGCACATCACGTTCCAAGAGAAGAGGTTAGGCAACCTCTCAGTATTGGAGCTTGCTTACATATACTCTTTGAAAGTGAGCAAGGATAAACCAATGTACTATCTCTCCAAACATATAACGAAAGAATTTGGAGGCATAGTTGGCACTCCTATCAATGTTGGGGATTGGGACTCTAAGTATTTCTTTTTTCTTTACGATGTCATGTGTTCATTTTTAGAAGCGAGTAAGTTTCTTTATTGCTTCCCTTCCTTCTTTTTTTCTAGCTTCCATTTCTAACTCTTTGCTTTTTGTACAGGTAATTGCATGTTGAGACCAAGTTTGTTGGTGGGCCGAACTCAAGTAAAGGAGTTCAGTATACTTCCTAAGAATTTTTGTAATGCCAAGAAGCTCATTATTATGGAGAAGTTGAAGAGATACGAGCTCTTTAGCAACAAAGCGAGTCTTGAGATCTCAACTGTTTCAGTAACTTCAAGCTCAAGTAAATCTTCTTCTTTATTTGTCATTATTCACTAGTTGCTTCTTCTTCATGCTAATCTCTCAATTATTCTTGAAAAAATGGCACCTAAGCCAAAACCAAGTGAAGGACTTGCACTTCCCAAATTCAAGGGTAAGACTCAGGCAAAGCCCTCAAATAAAAAGATGCCAATGGGAGCCTCGCGCGTAATATATGCTCCTAAGGTAATCCTAACCTCAATTACAAGGTCGATTCCTAGATAGAGTTGGCCTTCTGTAATCTCTCAACAGGTCGCAGCATCGCAGCCAGGAGTAGCAGCTACAATGCCTAAAGTTCAAATGCTTGTATGCGTCTCTTCCTATTTCAATTCTAGCTCATGTCCAACCACCAACAAGAGTTAAGCAAAACAAGCTTTTGATCAGGGAAAATCTCTTATGGTGGCACCTCCAAAAGAGATGGGGAGGACAAGTACTCCTATTTCTGGGGAGAAGTTAAAATTTGGAGCATGGACAAGTCCGTGAAGAATGTTAAAATGAGGAATTCCTCGATGAATGTTGAGATGGAGATCTTTAAGGACGTGATTGACAAGCTCCCTAAGCATCTAGGTATAACAATGTCCACTCTTTAAATGCATCTCTAAAGAGTCTTAGGATGGCTTGAAGAAGATTGACCAACCTACCCTTCTACAGTAGGTTAAAAATATGCAATCTCAATTATTTGTCTCTTTCTATTTTTCCTTTTCACTTTTTAATCTTTGGTCACTTCTTGTTTTTCTTTGGTGTAGACTTTCTCCACCTTGGCTCGTTTCTTCCAAAAAGCCTACTCATCTGTCTTGAATCGGAATACAGATGACAATAAACTTAAGAAGGCAGATGAGGAGGTCAAGTCGTTGAAGAAGGATTTGGTTGCACCTTGAACCCTATTCAAGGTCGAGAGGAATAGTTGGAGTGCTCATCTAAATGAGAAGAGCGAGCTAGTAAGCATCCTCTCTGAGGAAGTTCACAATCATCAGATGGAGTTGCAACATTCACAAAAGATACAGAGCAAGCTTTAATTGAATCTATCACAACTCGCTAAAAATCTAAAGTTAAGCAAGCTACAAACGAGGAAGCTTCCTCTTCTAGAGATGGGGTCCTAGAGGAAAAAAAAAAGTCTTTGGAGGAAAACAATAAGGACTTGTAAAAGGTGTCATAAAGGACAACGACCTTCGAGGACAAGCTTTAAAGGGAAACGCAAAGGACGACGACCTTAGAAGAAAAACTATAGAATGCTAGTAAAAAAACTAAAGACATGTTGCCCACAAGGCACTCAACATTTTAAAGCTTGTTCGAATTAAGCATCTTGAGCAGACTACTACTTCCTACCTAAGGAATAGAAAGAGGAGCTCAATTCCTAGCAAAAGGATTTGGAAAAGCCACCATCAACAAAGGAACAAATGGAAGCTCCTATCGAGCAAGTCATTGAGGTTACTTCTGAACCATGGGTTAAGGATGTGGTAGGCTAAAACATCGAGGTCGAGCCTGAGGTTATTGAGGAGTCGAGAGCCAAGGAGGCAACTAGGGAACCAAAAGTCGAGGAGGCAGTTAGAGAGTCAAAGGTAAAGGAGGTGGCTAGAGAGTTGAGAGGAGACAACTAGCTGGACGCTGTGGTTGGGCTTGGAGGAGAGGTAGAATTGAGGCATGATGCTCATTTGTAAAAAAATTTATATCTTTGAACATTTTAGTTTTTAGGCATTAGTCGCCTATAATTTTGATCTATACTTGTACTGTTTTTGGCCTAGTGGCCTTTTATATATGAATATATTCTTCTATACATAACACTTGTTGAACTTCACGAAATGACCAAGTTGTATAACCTTGGAGCTAGTGAGCTCGATGTAATATAGGACTTACAACTAGAGTATAGAATTGATAGTTGCAAATTTGAATTAACCATAAAGTTGATAAAGATCAAACTTTTATTATTTCATGGATAAAATTGTAAGTTTTTTAGCAATCATTGAATGGGCTACTACTCAAGGGTAGAGCTGCGTGTTTTAACATAGAGTCAATTTTTTGATGTTGAGCTCGAACCAATTGGGCTAGGGGATGTATGGGTATGAACCAGACATATTGTCTCTCACTTTCTAAATTGATAAGCTCTTGGCTTAGAGAGCAAACCGTTGGAAGCTCGTCTCAAAGAAATGTCCATATTGCATCAACTCAACAAGGGGATGGATAGGTACGGACCAGCTATCGACCAGCGATAGCTTGTCCCCCAACATTAATGTCGAGTCACTTGGTCATTTTGTGAGTTCAGAAGTGGTAGAGCTTAAGGTGGATGATGTTCTAGCTATTGTGGACGTCACGACCATCCTGTATTTGTAGTTTGTAGACTCATTGTCCAACGACCTTAGTGATTTTATAGAGACCTTCCTAGGTAGGGCCAAGTTCTCTTGTACTCGCTTCCTTTGTGTTTTGGAAGACACGTCTAGTGGAACAAAAATTAATGTTGAGCAACCTTTTATTGGAGGATGCCATAAACAGATGGGCTCAATCTCAGAGCTCGTTGATGATGTTAAGGTTATGAAAAAGTTATAGTCGGTTAGAATCTTCGTCTTGCCATTGGTACCTTGCTATTAATACTCCAGTTTTGGCTAGGATCATAGCCTTGGAGTCATAGGCAAGTGAGAAAGGGGTTTCTCTGGTTGATGTTTGTGAGGTGGTTCGATAGGACCATAGTACCCCTAGTAGTTCATCTATCCATGCTTATTTAGCCTTCTTAAGTTGCTTCTTTAAAGTGTTAATGATTGTCTTGTTGAAAAACTCAACTTGACCATTCGATTGAGGGTAGTGTGGTGTTGAAAACCTTAGCTTGATTCACCATTCTTTGCAAAAGTCTTGGAACTCAAAGCTGATGAATTACGATCCGTTGTTAGTGATGATCTCATTTGGGAAGCCAAGCTGACAGATGACATTTTTCCAGATGAAGTTCTTCATTTCGCGATTTCGAACTTGGGAGAATGCTTCAGCTTCTATCCACTTTGTAAAGTAATCAATGACTGCAAGCATACAGATTCGTTGTCCTGGCGTATTCAATAGCTTCCCAATGATGTTCATCCCCCACTTCATAAAAAGTCATGGTGAGAGGATAGAGTTAAGTCTTTCTAATGGAAGATGGGATACTTGTGCGAAAGGTTGACAACTATCGCATTGTCAAACATAGTTGGTAGAATCAGATGACAAGGAAGGCCAGTAGTAGCCTACTATGAGAGCTCGATTAGTGAGCCATGACCTCCAGTGTGATTGTCACATTTACCTTCACCTTCGTGTAGCTTGGCTAAAATTTACTTGGCTTCTTCTAGGGTGATACATCTAAGGTAGGGTCCCAAGAAGGATCTTCTCAACAATTGGCCATCATGTATAATGAACCAAGCTGCCTTTGCTCTTAGTCATCTTGCTTCATTCTTGTCACTTGGGAGCTCGTCATGTATCAGGTAGCGGAGTATAGACGTTATCCATGAGTCAATTGTGTTGACGACTGATACTTCGAGTGAAGAATTCTTCCATATTTCTAATCATTAGAGATAAATGAGTGGGATCATTTGCATTGTGGTCGTTTGGATGACCGACTCAAGGTTTGCTAGTGAGTCATCATGATTATTCTCCAATCGAGGTACTTGTTTGATAACAAACTCCTTGAAGGCCAATTGGAGCTCCCTGACAAGGTCAAGGTAACCTATTATGTTGGAGTCTCGAGCCTAGTAGGTGCCTTGGAGTTGATTCACTACTATTTAAGAATCATATTGGACATTTATTTTCTGAATTCCCATTCCATTGGCAAGCGAGAGGCCAACTATCAATTCTTCGTACTTTGTCTCATTATTGGTTGCTTTGAAGCTATAGCGGATGGACTGTTGGATCACGTCTCCTTTTTGTGAGGTAAGCACGACTTGTATGACAATGTCGTTCATGTTGCAGTATTTGTTGACTGACAAAGTCCACCTCAAAGATGAGTGGTTAGTGAGGCATCACAACTTTTTTTGGGGTTGAATAAGAGTGCTTGGAGTGAAGTCAGCTATAAAATTAGCTAGCGCTTGTGATTTAACTATTGTTGGAGGTTGGTAGGTGATGTCGAACTCACTCAGTTCTATTGCCCATTGGTTGAGTCGACCTAATAGCTTAGGCTTGTTCAAGACTTTCTTTAATGGGAAGATCATGAGAATGGTGATCGGATGGCACTAGAAGTATGGTCTTAGCTTACGTGTTGCGGTGACGTAAGCTAAGACCAATGATGCTCAAGGTGTTGCTCAATGACGAGTGACTTGACGAGCATATCATTGACATAGACCTCCATCATGTCCCCCAATGTCTTAATGAACATCTTGTTGACAAAATGATGATAGGTTGTGCTGGTATCTTCAAGCTGAATGGCATGACTTTGTAGTAGAAGATGTCTCTTTTAGTGATGAAGACAGTCTTCTCTTGGTCATTTGAATGCATTAGGATCTGGTTGTACCCTGAGAATAAAGCATAGCAGCTCGTGACCGTTGATAACGTCTACTAGCATGTCAATGTGAGGTAGAGGAAAGGAATCCTTCAAACATGATTTATTTAGGTCAGTGAAGTCAATGTAGATTTGCCACTTTCCATTATTTTTTCAAATGACGATGACTTTGGCGAGCCAATTAGGATAATGGACCTCGCGGATGGACTTGACGTTGATTAGTTTTTGAACTTCTTTGTTGATGATTTTATTATGCTTTAGAGTGAACTTGTGTAATGCCCACATCGAGGTACGTAGTTTTATTTATGCCCTAATACCCTTAGTTAAATTTTATTAAAGTTATCTTGAACAAGTGTGAAGAAAATCCCTTAAATTGTCATTAGGGGTAAAATCGTCTTTTCACTCATAATTAGTTGAAAATGTGGGGAGTGAAAAGAGATAGAATATCATGGAGAATACAATAAAAATGAGGGCATTATGGTAATTGACTAAGGGACATAGATGGAATTTCATAGAAAGTGCAAGGGTAAAATGGGAAACTATAAATAATATTATGTTATATCAAGAGTTGAATAATGAAACCCTAGCCATTCTTCCTCCATTTTCATGCCACCTTCACCTCCAAATTCTCTCAATTTCTTCAATTCTTTTTCAAGGGAAATTCATAGATTTTGGGTTATTTTTAGTGGAATTTCAATCCCAAGCATTCTTAGGTAAGATCCTTGCACTAAGAAGTGAGTTTTAATTTTTAAAGTGTTGAATTTTGATGATTTGTGTTGATAGGATTTAAGAGAAAAAGAGTTGGATCAAAGAAGAGTAGCAAAGTGTTGGATTGCTCACATCTAAGGTAAGTAAATCCTACCCTAGTTATGATTGAAGCAATATTGTGTAGAGAATTTCTTTTATGCATATATGTGTTTTAATGAAGAATTGTTGATGGATTTGATGTTGTATGATGTTAGAACTTATCCATGAGAAGTAGTATTTGTATATTTGATGTTTGATAAGAGTTTGGATGAATTATGGAAGAATTGGAGTAGAAATTATGGAGTGTGCAATTTGGACAGGTTTGGCATTAATCTTGGAAGATTTTGTTCCAAATTTTGGTGGCTTAGAAAAGAAGGGTAGCCAATTCATAGCTTAGATGTGCACATAAGTTGTTTGATAAAATGTCAAAGAGAAGTACATGTATGAGTATGCTTATGTGTTATTTTGAGATGAGTTCGTAGATGATAGAGAATGACATGTTTGCATTCCATATTGCATTATTGCATCTAAACATGTGAATTTAGAAAGAATTATAAGCATGAATCATCTACATGCATACATACTCATGAGAGCATGAAAAAACATTAAAGAATAGTAAAGAGTAACCAGAAAGAAATGAGAATATTAAAGAAATTCAATTCTAAATTTTTATTTAAAGAAGTGTAAAAAGATAAAAGAAGAGAAGCTTGTTGCAATGGGGAACTCTTGAGTGACACGCATGCACGCCGCCTTTAGTGAGCGGCCTCAGAAATCAGAAAGAAGAATTGTACAGTCTGTTAGAAGTGCATGTGGATGAGGACTATAGACATAATTAGAGAACACACTCACACGGCCTGGGTTCCAAATCCATGTCTCAACTGAGTTCGATTGGCAAGAAAGAAAGAATAGAAAATAAAGAGAGAAAGAAAGAAATACAGAAAAAGAAACAGAAACAGAAAACAGAAAACAGAATAAAAAAATAGAAAAGAAAATGCACATTCTGTGCATTTGCATCATATATATGCATAATACCATGTCCATTATCTTGAGTTGTGGGAAATGGGAACAAAGAAAGAAACAGAGAAAGAACAGAGAGAGAATATAGAAAGAACAGAAAAAGAATAGAGAGAGAATAGAGAAACAATAGAGAAAGAACAAAGAAGAATAGAGAAGTGTGATGTAAGGAAAGAAATTCATCATTTAAGCAATCGGGAGAGAAGGGTAGCATAGCGGGTTTATTTACTGAGCAATTAGTGCTCACCCCGTTGTTTTAAATGTTGTTGCAGGTAGTAGGTGAGACGCGGTCGCATAGAATGTCAAGAAGCGGAAGGGTTTGGCGATTCTGTCGAGTTACTATTTTGTGACTTTAGTATATTATGTAAAGATTTGTATATACAGAAAAATTAGTTATGGGCCCATTATTTTACACTCATCTACATGTATATTTTCTTATATATATATTGTGAGTTTTACTATTATTTTCCGAGTATATTAGCTACAGAGAAAGTATTACAACTTGCAACACTTCTGTTTTGCTAGAAGGTAATCAAGGTCTACTTAAAGTTGATGGACCATGACCTTGGGGTCGATCTCTGTCATATTTGCGTGTAACCACACAAAGTAGTCATAGTGTTGCTTGAGGAAGTTGATGAACTTTTCCTAGATGTCTAGTCTTTACTAAGCCCCGATCTATGCGTTGCGATCTGAGAAGGTGGGGTGAATCTGCACATCGTCGAGCTCTTCCATAGTTAATTGGTCTAGATCTACTCAAAAGTTTCAGCTTGGACTGCAATTGCTACAAAGTCAAGGCTTTCGCTTTCAAGGTATTCTAGTAGCAATCTCAGGATGTACCTTGTTTGCCTTCTTATCTCCTTAACTCCCCACTTGGTAGGGAATTTGACAACTTGATGGAAAGTGGAAGGAATGACTATTATGCTGTGGATCGATGGTCGTCCAAGGATGACGTTGTAGGCAGAAGAGTTGCCCAAGACCAAGAATGTCATGTAGAGGTTAGCTATACCAACATAAACTAGTAAAGCGATCTCTCCGATAGTATACTTTTGTTCACTACTGAATCCAAAGAGGATGGTAGATTGTCGGTTGATGTTAGACTCATCGATCTCCATCTCCTTTAATGCATTCAAGAGTAGGATGTTGTCAGACGAGCCGTTGTCGATGAGGGAAGTCAACGATCTGTATTGAGATCAAAAGGGCATCATGATGAGGGTTGGCGATCCAATAATATATTTTCTCATGATTCTTTGAGTTCCTTATCTTCACATCTAAATTGCCAATCAAATCAATCGATTAATTGTTTCTATTTTTAATAAATGAAATTTGTCAGAATTTATTCATTGAAAATGTAATTTTTTTTTTTTTTTTCAAACATTTGATGAGATAGATAAACGAAAATCTTGATTAAAAAGAATGCAGGAGTCCACATTTAAGATTTTTTTTTTTTTTCCAAACTATGTGGGTCGAAAATGTAAGAGTTCAATTTAATTTGAAGATGATGTTAACCTTTGTAGCGCTTTCTTTTCCATTTGAATTCGATTAGCCCATGACTTTTTTGGCTTTATAATTCATACTGGAAATAGAGTTAGCTAGTCTAAGTCCTGTCACTAGTCCATATTTTTAGTCCAAGATAGCCTTGTATTTAGAAATGTTTTTCTAGATAAATCATGCAAAAATATCTCATTAGAGAGTTAGCAGATGTAATTTATGAACAAAATGGTAAAGTGTAAATCAACGAGGAAGTTGATAGGTAAAGTTAGCGTGTAAAAAGGTCTCCTGGACACTATATAAAGGGGAGAACCCTTGTCATTTTGTTTAAGTGGTCAAGTTCTTAAATTAATAGTATTCTCTCTTCAAACAACTCTCCCCTCTCAATTTTCCTTAGTCTAACACAAATATGACCTAGATGCTACTGAAGTAAAACTAACTTCATTCAAGGGCAAAGAGATGACTTGTGAATTATTATACATTATCGGGCCGATTTTTATCATCCGGTCCTCTCCAATAATTGTTTTAGTTCAGCATCAAAATTGGTAAGTCAATCTTCAAGATTACCTTGAAGATTTTAGTCCCCACTTCTTCGAGATTCAAGATTGTACGATTTTTAATAATACAACTCCAAAACAGTAAACAAGTCTACTTTAACTCCAAATTTGCAATCTAGCTTCAACGATATACAATTTTAACAGAACAACTCTAGAATTTAAATTGTGACACGCTAATAATATTATTTGTTCAGAGGTTGCTAAAAAAATAAAAAGAAAAAAAATATTGATAATATAAAAACGTATCGCACACACCAAATTTAACAGTCTTTGCTAAAGACAAAGAAATTAAAATTGGTAGTGCAGAACTTCTGAAATGCCTTGTTGATAGGGCTGCATGGCATATGAATGTACACATTTTGACACATTCAAATGAAACTGAAAGCTCGAGCTCCCTTGGCCTCTACAATCCTGCGCACAACTGGATATTGTAGCTTTTCGCTTTATTTTTTTATTTACCTGGTTGGTATATTGAAATAATAAATATATTAACATGGAAGAGGAAATGTATAAATTCAACAGTTTAGTATATATGCGTGTCCATTATAAGTTGACATAATCAAGTAAATTAGATAAGTGATTAATATCCAAACAGAAAATCTATGATACGACAAGTTAATTTATATATGACACATAGAATCATATTGTTGGCTTGTAAGATAGTAATCCGCTATCTGCGAATGAAAATTGAGAGAGTCCTGCTAATTAACCTTATTTTTTAATGGTTGCTACATGTTAAAAGATCATTTGTTAACATTATGTAATAATATATTATTACATGAAAGTGAACAGAACACGAAAATAAACCAGTTCAACTTATGCTCATAGAATGATTTACATTTTTATATTCTATTTTAATTGCATAATTGGGCCTAAAGACATTGACATACACAAAAATGAGCTAGATGCAAGTAAGATAAGAAGCTGGATTAGGAGGTACTGGGATATCAACAGTCCCTTCCAACATGTGTAAAACTTTCTTCATTGAAGGCCGAAGCGATGGCTCGTCAAGAATGCACCAAAGGAGCAACTTTAGTAATCCTCTCCAATTGTTTTAGTTCTACCTCTTCATTACCTACTAGCTGACTCAACTCACCAGACTCAAAACATTGGTACACCCAATCTTCAAGAATAATTTTATCCTCTGAAAGATTTTGGTCCATACTTCTACGACAGCATATGATCTCCAGTAATACAACTCCAAAACTGTAAACATCTACTTTAACAGTTATCGGTAGATTTCGATGCCATTCTGGTGCAACATATCCCCTAGTTCCTCTAATTCCGGTAAAAGTGTGTGTTTGATCTAACTTCAACAACTTTGCTAATCCAAAATCAGAAATTTTTGTACACTTGTTATCGTCCATGAGTATGTTTTGAGGCTTTATATCGCAGTGGATGACTTGAGTCTCACACTCGTCGTGCAGATATAGAATACCTCTAGCTATATCATGAACAATGCCCATTCTTTCAACCCAATTAGGTTGTTTTTCAGGTGTGAAGAGAAGATCAGCCAGAGAACCATTGCTCATGTAATCATATACTAAGACCTTGTTGGCTCCCTCAAAACAATAACCAAGTAGACGAACTAAGTTCCTATGGTGGGTTCTCCCAACAACTTTAATCTCAGTTAGAAACTCTTTTCCCCCTTCAGCTAACACCTTCTCTAATTTCTTGACAGCTACAAACTTTTGGGAATTCAACATAGTCCCTTTGTAAACTGTTCCTGAAGATCCTCTACCAATCTCTTCCTTGAAACCTTCCGTTAGTTTTTCAATCTCTGCAAAAGTAAACGATATGGGAGCTATATCCTCACAAAATCTGAGGTTACCATTTCCTCGAATTTTTTTATATGACCAGACATGATATCTACGGATGACAATCCCGAAAGTTGCTAAAATAACCACTATAAAAGCAACAAATACACAACTTATTACAATTACCAGACCTGTTTGGGGGTTTTTCTTGCCTTCTTTCGGAACAATGTCATCATTCGGGGACATAATTCCGACCTTGATGAAAGCAATGCTATTTGAACCAGCTCTCATATCTCTTCGCCCCAATCTCAAAGGAAATCTTTGCATACTGCACTCACGATCATCGCTGTAGAATAGCGCTGCCTCACAATTGCAGTCCACCAAACATGCTTGTTGACAGTCTTCTTTGGTTGTTTCCGATAGAACAAAATATGGAAGATCTTCCCAGCGAGTATTCTCCAATGGTTGAATCATGTATTTGACAGATCCATTCTTTTTGCTGCAACTCTCTGCGGTGAAATTTCTTTCACACCCAGATGTCCAATTGCCTTGATTAACAAAGGAATATCCTGGAAGACATCTACATTCAGGTTTCTGATCATTTAAAACACAAAAGCTATTAAATCCACACACCCCCTTAGGGTCACACTTATTTTTCGAAGATTCCCAGACAACTGTCGATGCACGATCTTGTCTCGTATTGTATGAATACAATCTTAGTATCCCATCCGAATCAAGTTTCGCCAAATAGATTATTCCTCTCGTTGCATTATACCCTTCTGTTAAATTCTCTGTGTTGAAGTTGCTTGAATTAAGCAGGTAAAGACGGCCATCCACATCGAGGTTTAGTGTGACATTAGCGCCCCACCCATTTGTAGCAGACGACCAATAAGAGTATGCAGCTGTGTCCGAAGTATCCGTTGGATACTGCACGAGGTTTCCATCTTGTTGCATCTTAAGACGGAATTTCCCTGTGGAATGGTCAGTTTCTGAAATACTTGAAAACAGCTCCTGCTCTGCTAGAAGACGTTGAGTGGGCAAAAGAGTATCAGTTGGATAATCAAAACTCTGCCATATTATTTCCTTATCAGAGCTATAGAGCACAAAATTTCCAGAGTCAAGCATGGAAGCAGAAGAGCCAGGGCTGGAAATCTCGGCGATATTTGTATCTTGGCCTTGTGTTGATTGCAAGACAAGCCTGCCTTCAGAATTCAACAGCAAAGTAGCATTGCTGGGGACTGGAGAATCATCGCGTCTCGCTGTCCAGACAACAGTTTTGTTAGGAATTCCTGCAAGTAAAATTCCAACCGCGTAGCCATTGCCTTGCCGATAAAATCCAAAGGCGTAGAGACCAGAACCTGACAGCCATGAGGAGTTTGTGGTTGGTTTAAGAAAAGATCCTAGGCTTATATTTGACTGTCTTCGTTGAGCCGTAGCTGTAAAAGATGCAAATAAGTAGAAGAACAAGATGATAGGATCAATTGAAAGAAAATGGAATCTCTGCATGTTCTGTATGAATTAACTTTAGAAAGATTGATGAATCTGGTGCTGAATTAATATGACCCTAGAATCTATAATTATAATATCTATGGAACTGGAAGTCTCCCAAGTCAAGTCGGTCAAAAGATATATTGGACTCCTCAAAACCCATCATAAGTTCATAACCATTCATTATATCAACAAGTTGGTATGCTGACTTGTCTTTTGCTCTTTTTCTTCCTTCGAAAAATTTTAACTTTAAACCAAACAAGACAAAGTTAATTCATAGAAAAGGGGTTGGACAGCGATCTTTTTGTGTGTTTCAATAGAACTCTTCTTAGAAAATGAATTTACCAAGAAAGGGTGCTCAAACTATTATAAACCACAATCCCACACCTTTTTTCTCTCATGTGGATCCTAACATATTGTTGATTGTATTTATTATATTTAACAATTATTAATTATATTTAAAGATAATATAAGTACTATAGTAACTTTTTGATATTTTATTTTTTTACGGGATACAAGTACGTGTTAAAAGGGGTTGACGACTTGACATGTTGTGTCAAATAAATATTTAATCCAAGCCTGATTCATTTAATTATTTATTGGCATTGGTTCTAAAAACATTTATATCTTTCGGGTTTTTCATTTCTAAAAATAAAAAAATAAAAATTGCTGCATACAGCTTAAAAACATTGATCATTTCTTAACATACACGGACTTTTTAAATATATCTAAATAAGCCAAACTATCCAGCGCGGAGATTGAGAGAAATCAATTTTAGAGTCAATTTTGTTAGCATTTGTAGAGTTTACTTCGTAATTTGAATTTAAAATTCCCCCAATGTTATGTTCTAATTCTGAAATTGATCATTAAGAAGGTTGAAAAAAGAATATTGCGGCAAGAGGTACTATCTCACTCACCAATTTAATCTTCTCATTAATATTCTCCGAGTCAATTACACGCTTTCTGGGAAAGTCGATTTCACCAACCCTTCCCACACGGGGTGCAGAGATTGCGAGAAATCAATTTTAGAGTCAATTTTGTTAGCATTTGTAGAGTTTACTTTGTAATTTGGATTTAAAATTCCCCCAATGTTGTGTTCTAATTCTGAAATTGATCATTAAGAAGGTTGAAAAAAGAATATTGCGGTAAGAGGTACTATCCCACTCACCAATTTAATCTTCTCATTAATATTCTCCGAGTCAATTATACGCTTTCTGGGAAAGTTGATTTCACCAACCCTTCCTACACGGGGTGCAGAAATATTTGCACTAACTACAAATTTTATTTATTCTTTTAAATATGATTTTTAGGTTGAATAGGAGAGAGTTCATTAAAAAGTAACAATTACTTACAATAATATTTACGAAAATTGATAGTTATTGACATAGTTTCCGTTAAATGCCCAACATCAACACTACTTATAGACCTATTATGAAATTCGTATGATTTGCTGAGCACCATCTAATCCTATATATATATATATATATATATATATATATATATATATATATATATATATATATATATTAGAATATCCTTTCAAGAACTAGACATGGGAACCGCACAACGCACGGATATATTTATTTAATGTTTTTGAAATAGATTGTAAACAAATTTGTTCTAACAAAATAAACTAATTAGATTAAGACGTAATAATTGTTAAATTATACAAATTTTAAAGTAAATATAAATTTTATATATATATACAAAGTTGTGTTAAGATAAAATTAATAATTGTATCTGTATAATTATTAATATCAATCATAAGTAGATGTCATTAAATCATTCATCTAACTTGAGAAGATCATATGAATATTATATGGTCTAATTATATTTTCAAGATCATCACCTTAAACAATTGATATTATTTTTGCGAACATGTCTTTGATATTTGATGTTAGTATTTTATAGTGAATTGTGTATGATATTTAAGATCACCTAAATATTATCAAGATCAACTATTTAAACTTAAAATTTATATTGACCTTCCACAATTTTCTGTAACTCATATTCATTTTCAAGTTTGGTTGCGCATGTATGTTTATTATATATTTTTTTACATTATTATTGGTTTTTTTTTTTTTTTGTGTGTGTTTTAAATATTTATTTTCTATATTGGCGTTCATTTTATATTGAATTGATAATAAAAAAATCAATAAATAAAATATCCATAAATTGAACTCAAAGTCTATATCATCATGGTTCTTCTCAAATATGTCACCATTTGAAATCTAAAACCAAAGTTTAAAACTTTGTCAAGAAAAGCAAAAAAAAATTTGCAGGATAACCCACTAGGTATTATTGATAAGTCTATAAATCAATCAGAGAAAGAGAAACCTTGTTGAAAAATGTGAACTTTTAATCAAGAGATTTGCAGAGCCAAAGAAAAAAACTGATTTTGATTGTTGAGAAGAGAAAATAAATTATTTTTATTATTAGTATTTTAGAAATTAAAAAAAAAAAGAATATTGCGAAGAGAACTCACAAAGAAAGCAACAACAACTCCAGTAGTATAATTTGAAGACAACTTAATTGAAGCTTTAAAGAAGTCATGAAGATAAAGGTCCTATGACACAAATCTATTTGCTGCAATTAGAATTGATCACCACTTATGACAAAAAAAAACATTTCATGATATCATCCTAAAGAAAGACGATAATTGTAAAACCCACAAAACCCACAAATCAATCCAAAAATCAACAAAAAGAGAAACAACAAATACAATTAAAACTATATATCAATATTTGTTTTCCTTTATCATCACTAAAATTGAATTTGTTTTGTGTGTGATGATAAAAAAAAGGTTCTGCAGCAAGTCTATAGTTATCCTAATTCATCGTATAATATATCAAATTAAAGCCCTGTCTTTCTAGTTTCCAAATATTCAAACAACTCATCAATTGGATTTTTATTAAGAAATCGAGAAATAGGAGAAACTGAAATATATGTGACAATAAAAAGAATGGTTCAATAATGGGACTACAAATATCAAAATTAAGCATGTAATATTTAAACATATGATCAATTGGATTTTCATTGAGCAAGTTATGGTCAATTTACTACTGATTGTTTAGTGGGAACCAAAATAGTGTAATGATAAAATAAATGGTTTGGAAGTGGGGCTACGGTTATCAAAATTAATCTTATAATATATCAAATTAAAGACCTGTCTGTCTAGTTTCTAAAGCTTCAAACTTCTCATTAATTGGATTTTTATTGAGAAAGTTATGGTTAATTTACTACTGACTATTTAGTGGAAACCAAAATGTTTGTCATGACAAAAGTAAATGTTTGACAATGGGGCTACAGTTATCCAAATTAAATATATGATATATCAAATTAAAGCCATGTCTATCTAGTTTTAAATATTCAAATCTCTCATCAATTGGAGTTTTATTGAGCAAGTTATGGTCAATTTACTATTGATTGTTTAGTGGAAACATAAATGTATGTGATGATAAAATGAATGGTTTACTACAGCTACATGGTTCAACATCAAACATCAGTTGATATTTGTTAAATAAATGAAATTAGTTGTAGCAACAACCTCTTTTCATGATATAGGTACGTAACATAAAAAACTATCAACAAACAAAGATAGAACAGTTACAATTAAAACTACATATCAATATTTGTTTTCTTTTAAGGATAATAATAATGGTTGAACATATTATAAATGGTTTACTAAAGCTACATGGTTCAGCAACAAACATCAAATGATATTTGTGGTACAAAAAAAAAAAAAAAAATTGGTTATATCCAGCAACAACTTGTTTTCGATATATGTATGTGACATAAAAAAATATCAACAAAAAGAGATAGAACAAATACAATTAAAACTGCATATCAATATTTGTTTTCCTTTGTCATCACTAAAATTGAATTGGTTTTATGTGTGTGATAATAAAATGAATGGTTCGGCCGTAGAAACCAAAATGTGTATGATGATAAAAGGAATGGGTCGGAAGGGGGGCTACAGTTATTTAAATTAAGCATATAATATATCCAATTAAAACCCTATATGTCTAGTTTTCAAATATTCAAATCACTCATCAATTGAATTTTTATTGAGCAAGTTATGGCTAATTTACTATTGACTATTCAATGGAAATCGAGAAATAGAGAAAACCAAAATTTGTGTGATGATAAAAGGAATGTTTGGAAGTGGAACTAAAGTTATCTTAATTAAGCGTATAATATATTAATTTAAATTTTTGTTTGTCTAGTTTTTAAATATTCAAACCTCTCATCAATTGGATTTTTATTAAGCAAGTTATGGTCAATTTACTACTGGCTATTCAGAGAAAGTCGAAATATGTATGATGATGAAAGGAATGATTTGGAAGTGGGGCTAAAGTTATCTAAATTAGGCATGGCAATAGTCCCCGAAATTTCGGGGACCCGTCCCGATCCGCCCCATATGGGGCGGGGAAGCCCTGATTTTTTTGGGGATAGGGGCGAGGGTGGGAGGTGTTGTAATCACCGTTCTCGGGGATGGGGCGGGGGTGGGTGATGCCTTTCTCCTGCCCCACACCGTATATAATATATAAAATTATATATATTTATTTATTTATTTACTTTTCACTAATTACTAATACCCCCATATATTTCACCTAATTATACAATTATTCTACCTATATAAACTCAACTATACAATTAAACAAGAACAACCCCTAACCCATATTGTCGCCATTGCCGTTCGCCAACATTGATTTCTTCCACTAGTTTGATCTCTCCGATCTGCCAAACTTCAGCTCTCTCTACAAAGGTATTTTCATTCATCTTCAGTATTGTAAAGTGGATTAGTTAATATGGATAAAAATACGAGACGTGGTTTTAAAACTAAACAAACAATTAAGCTTTGTGTTAGTATGATTAGGATCATGAAGTGAAGTGCTCTAATTGTTATCTCCATAAATACACAAAGTGAGTTTTCAAATCACTTTTATTATCATTATAGTTATGATGTTGATTCTAAGCATTATTGCATTAATGGTTTTAGAGCTTTATTGTCTTTGCATGGGCCATGCTAAGAACTAGTTTGATGAAATCTCTTGGAGTCAAGAAGCGAAAGCAATACAATTGGCTAACAGTTTTAGAATCGTGAATATTCAAGTCTCCTGGGGATCGAAACGCTGTATGGTTGGCTGCAGTTTGACAACTGAGTGCAATCATAATCATCCTAATAGGGTTTAAATAACTGTTTATACTTTATATAAGTGAACAAACGCAAGGTTCAGAGCTTCTTCTTTGATATTATATTTATATTCTTTGTTGGTGTGGCTGGATTGTTTTCCCTTTCCCACCCAAGGCAGCTGCCAAACTTTGGCACTTGACTGTTTTTTCCTGCAGGTTTGGTCCCTTACCTGGTTGTTTGATGGTTGAATAGGCCGGTGTTTTGTCTACAGTCCTTGATGGCTGAGGCTTGGCCGCTGGATGTTGCTTTGATTGTTTGTGGGGATTTGTGATTGTTTTGTCTTGTGGTGTGGCTGTTATTTTGAGTTGCTTTAGTGACATTATTTTACATTATTGTAAATTAGTTTTGTCCCCTTTTTGTGTAGGCTCCTCCCTATTTTTGTTAAATATTATTTTACATTCTGTCTTTTATTATTCAACTTTAATTTACATAGTGTTTTTGCTTCACATGGCATGACTATCGTGCATTGATTGAACATTTGAACTTAATAATGATCTATTTTAATTTTTAATATAACATGGATTTTTGTTAATTATTGATATTAATACTTTTGTTCATTTTTTTTAGGTTTCAACATGTCAACTGAAAATTCTTTACTTGTTAAACAAAAAAGTTTAGATGAGGCCTCCAATCAATATTTTGAGGCATCCAAAAAATTGACACATTTAGATATTGATGAACCAACACGTTTAGATAATCCTTCTACAACACCTCTCCAGAGCCTCCCTGACAATGCTTGGGATAGTATAAGGTCTAAATCTAGATCAGTCGTATGGCAACATTTCAAGAAAGTGAAAGTTGATGGCAAAGATAAGGCAGAGTGTAACTATTATCGTAGACAACTAGTTGGCAGTGCTAAAAACGGGACAAGGCACTTACATGATCATTATAAAATTTGTCCAAGATGAAAGTATCAAGATGTAGGACAAAAGTTGCTTGCATTTACCCCAAAAGAGGATTCAAAGTCAAAGGTGACATTAGGCACTTATCATTTTGATCAAGAGGGGGGAAGGAAGGACCTAGCAACTATGATAATTCTACATGAGTATCCTCTCAACATGGTTGATCATTATGGATTTAGAAAATTTTGCAACACTATTCAACCGTTGTTCAAGGTTGTGTCCAGAAACACTATTAAGGCGGACATATTGAAGATTTATGATGTTGAAAAGCATAAGACAATGAAATTGTTAAACAAAACATATGGTAGAATTGCTATCACTACGGATTTGTGGACTGCCAACCATCAAAACAAAGGATATATGACCATCACAACACACTTTATCGACAACAATTGGGTGTTACAGAATCGACTCATAAGGTATTCTCTTTTTATGTTTTAATTTTCTAATTTTTGAATATATTGTTTTAGCATATTAATATATTAATAATGTATAATTAATGGTGTAGGTTTGTATATGTGCCTTGCCCACATACTAGAGATGTCCTTACTAAGGTGTTGAAAAACTGCTTTTATGAGTGGAACATTGATAGAAAGTTGTCGACGTTGACAGTTGATAATTGCTCCACCAATGATGCAGTTGTCGGAGATCTATTAAAGGACCTTCCATGTGTCTCACTTATGCTACAAGGTTCATTGTTTCATATGCGTTGTTGTCCACATATCTTGAATCTAATTGTTCAAGATGGCTTATCGGTGATTGGAGAAGTGATTGCAAAAATCCATGAGAGTGTTGCTTATTGGTCGGCATCGCCCAAAAGAGTGCAAAGGTTTGATGAAGCGGCACATCAAGAGAGCATTGAAAGTACGAAGAAGTTAGCTCTAGACTGTAAGACTCGATGGAATTTAACTTATTTGATGCTTGAGACTGCATTCATTTACAAAGAAGCATTTATTCGCTTACAACTTCGTGAGCCACAATATAATTGTTTGCCAACAGAGGAAGAATGGCAGATGGCAGAACAAGCAAGTTCAAAGTTAAAAGTATTTTACGATGCCACATTGTTGTTCTCTGGAACACAATTTCCAATGTCCAATGTTTATTTCCCAAAAATTTGTCAAATTAAATTGGGGTTGTTTAGTTGGCTCAAATGTGATAATGTTGTGATAAGGAATATAGCAAAAAAAATGGATGAGAAATTTTCAAACTATTGGGATGTGACTCATGGTGTCATGGGAGTAGCTATTATTTTGGATCCTAGATACAAAATGAAATTGTTAGATTTTTTCTTTCCTAGGATTTATGGAGAAGATGCTCAATTTCAAATTATGAGAATTCGAAAAAAAAATTTAGATGTATTTTCTGAGTACCATTCTAAGCAATGCAGTAGGCAAAAACATCCTTACATTGAAACTTCTTCTCAAATGACTACTCAAAGTGATGACCAAGAGTTCTTTAATGACTTTGAAATGTTTGTAAATGAAGACCCAAGTGCTATCGAAGGGAAGTCAGAACTCGAAAGTTATCTTGAGGAGAAACTATTGCCTAGGACTCCTGACTTTGACGTATTGGGTTGGTGGAAGGCAAATGGGTCAAAATATCCAATCCTCCAGAATGTTGCTCGAGATATCCTTGATATTCCTATCTCCACAGTTGCTTCTGAGTCTGCATTTAGTACTAGTGGGAATGTAGTAAGCTCACATCGCAGCAGACTTCATTCTCATACATTAGAGGCATTGATGTGTTCTCATAATTGGTTATGGGGGGATATAAAAGGTAATTAGATAAATTTTTTTTTTCTTACAAATTTTTGAAACATATTAAGACGTGTTTACTTTATTGTGTATCTTTGATTCTTATGTTAGATAACCAATCATACTCAACAATTTGTGATGATGCTGATGCGGATGAAAAGGAAGAGGAAATATGATGATAGTGAAGTTGTGGCTGCTGCACAAGTGTTGATGTGATTTCATGGGTAAATTACCTTTTTGTTTTTATTGTTGTTATCATGAATTATTTGCTTTGATTGTATAAAAAAAACCAAGCAATAGCAATTCATGTTTGATTGGCATAATGTTTGTTTTATGCTGGCTGTCATGTTGGTTATATGAAATGTTTGAGTTATGAAAATACTTTTTGAAATAGAAATTAGCAAGTCTAAACGAAATAATTGGTGTTTCATTGCACTATTTTTTTGCTGCCATGTCGGATTTTATTTTAATGAAAGAATTGGTGTTGTTTTTTTTTTTTTTTTTCAGGTAAAGGTAGTAGAACCTTTTGCTCCTGCATTAAAAGATGAAGCAGCTAAAGTTTCCAGTTTACTTGCTGAACCTAAAATTGATCATGTTTTAGTTGATGCTGTCCTATGTTTTCATAAGGAGAATTCAGGGAAATGCTCAAATTTATGTTTAAACGATTAATTTAAGTGTTTGTTATGTGGATGAGAATTAACTATGTTTAAGCGGTTAATTTAAGTGTTTATCATGTGGATGAGAATTATTTGTCTTTGGTAATGCTCAAATTTATGTTTATGTAAAATTAACGGGACGGGGATAGGCCTCCAACATTCCCCATGGGGTGGGGAAGGGGAATTCTTGTCATCCCCGTAATGGGGATGGGGCGAGGGTGGGGAGTGATTTTAAGGGTGGGGATGGGTACGGTGAATGAGATCCCCACCCCATCCCGCCCCATTGCCATGCCTAATCTAAATTAAGTGTATAATATATCAAATCAAAGCACTGTCTGTCTAATTTCTAAAGATTCAATCCTCTCATCAATTGGACTTTTATTTGGCAAGTTATGATTAATTTACTATTGATTGTTCAGTGGAAACTGAAATGTGTTAGACCGGTCGTCACAGTCATAAAATTAAACCTAAATACCGTAGTTAGCGGTAAGCAGGGTCGAATCCACAGAGAGCAAGACTAATGACCTAATGTATGTTTGAGTTAACGAAAGAGAAATTGGCAGAATGATTGATTAAAATTAGGGAAACTAATTACTTGCAGAAAATTAAAAAGCATTAAATAAATTGCTAACTAAAACACAATATTAAAAGCGTTGCCGCTACGGGTTTGGTTTGACTCAAGACCAACTCTCACAATTCCTCTCCTCGCTCTTCAATTTCCTAATCCTACAAGGCTAGGCAAATCAATAAAAATATCTCCCGGCAATCTAGGCATAATCTATCCCTGTCTCCCTCCCCGCGTCCTTAGTTACAGATCGATTGGTTAAAGACTATCATTGACTAACTGAAAAATGCTAAACCCTTAAACACCACTAGTTGGTACAATGTTAACAAGTACAACCTATCAACCTATATCACCCAATCAACTAATTACACAATAAATGTATTCCTAGTAGAAATGATATTAAACGCTACTACAACTTGATTGCAATCAGTACCGAAGCAATTTAAAGTCATAATCAACATTCAATAATCTCAAACCGACATTCAATTATGCGAAAAGTTATATATCAATAAACGTTCTCAATGGACATTATCAATTCAACACGTCGAATATCAGAATAATATTAAAGTATCGCAAACAAACTGAAACGAAAACAAATATAATCTGAATACAAGAAACTTAACCAAATATCCAACATTCGGGCTCATCCAACTAGTCGAGAGTTGATGAGGAGATCAGTGGAGTCAATCTCGATCTCGCCTACACCGTAACGGACAACCGGGAACTCAGTCGCTCATGGTGGTGATGACGGAGGTTGAAACAGTGGAAACGGAGCTGATCATGGCGAAGAGGAGGTAACCGACAGCGATATGATGCAAAGAAGGGCCGAAAACGACCAACGGACAGCCTGGAATACGAACAGCCGCGGTTCGCCGGAAAACGGTGGCGGAAATGGGATCCGAAGGTACCGATGGAAAGCTCTAGTGATGGGGAGTTCAGATCAGGTCCTGGGGAGGTGAAGTCGCCAAGGGAGAGCAGGATCGAGGGTACGGAAGATGAAGTCGCGGCGCAAATCGCTGGATTCCGACGGTTTGGCGGCGAGGCGAAGCTAGGGAAGTGTAGATCCGGCCGTGGGGAAGGGAGATCTACCCTTGGGGAGCTGAACCGTCTCCGGAAAATGGCAAAATCTCACCTGGAAGACGAAAAGTCACGGTGGTGGAAGGCGAAGCGTCGCGGCGTGGTGGTTTGCCGTGGTTTTGACGGGATGATGATGAGCTATGCACGAGGGAGACGAAATGTTGTCGGAGAAGACGAAGGGTCACCGGAGGGAGACGAAGGGTCTCCGGAAAACTGGGTGAACAGCCCCCCCTGGACGCGATCTGCAATTTTTTCTTTTATAGAAGAATTTGTAAAATATCAATTTAGTCCCTACATAATTGAAAAGTGACAAAATCAGCCCCTTAAAACATGACATTTTACCCCCTAAACAGCATAAATGAGACAAAATCACCCTTAATCCATAAACCACAACCTAATATCAACTCATATACTTTCCAAAATCATTCCAAACACGTTAAATTCATAAGAAAAATATTAGGAAGCGATTTTCGTGAATAAATTCATAAATTCTTTAATTGTCTCAATATACTTCAATTTAATCACAAATGGGGTATTTTTATCACCAAAATAGAGTCACTTTCATGACTCTAACAAAATGCGTGTGTTAAATAAATGAAATTAGTTATATTCAGCAACAACCTCTTTTCATGATATATGTATGTAACATGAAAGATATCAACAAAAAGAGATAGAATAATTACAATTAAGACTACATATCAATATTTGTTTTCTTTTAAGGATAATAATAATGGTTTGGCATAATATAAATGGTTTACTAAAGTTACATGGTTTGGCAACAAACATCAGATGATATTTGTGATACAAATAAAATTTTTTATATCCAGCAACAACCAGTTTTCGATATATGTATGTAAAATAAAAAAAATATTAACAAAAAGAGATAGAACAAACACAATTAAAACTGCATATCAATATTTGTTTTCCTTTGTCATCACTAAAATTGAATTGGTTTTATGTGTGTAATGATAAGATGAATAGTTCGGCCGTAGGTCTATAGTTATCCAAATTTATCGTATAATATATCAAATTAAATCTCTATATTTCTAATTCCCAAATATTCAAACCACTCATCAAATGAATTTTTATTGAGCAAGTTATAGCTAATTTATTACTGATTGTTTAGTGAAAACCAAAATGTGTGTGATGATAAAAGGAATGGTTTGGAAGTGGGGCTACAATTATCCAAATTAAGCATTTAATATATCAAATTAAAGCCCTATCTGTCTAGTTTTCAAAGATTCAAACTGCTCATCAATTGGATTTTGATTGAGCAAGTTATGGCTAATTTACTACTGACTGTTTAGTAGAAATTAAGAAACAGGTAAAAGTGAAATGTGTATGATAATAAAAAGAATGGTTCATAAGTGGGGCTAAAGTTATCAAAATTAAGCATATAATATATCAATTTAAAGCCCTATCTATCTAGTTTTAAATATTTAAACCTTTTATCAATTGGATTTTTTATTGAGCAAGTTATGGTCAATTTACTACTGACTATTTAGTGGAAGTTGAAATATATGTGATGATGAAATGAATGGTTCGACAGTGGGGTTATAGTTATTCAAATTAAGCGTATAAATATCAAATTAAAGCTCTATTTGTCTAGTTTCTAGAGATTCAATCCTTTCATCAAGTGGATTTTTATTGAGCAAGTTATGGCTAATTTAATATTGATTGTTCAGTGGAAACTGAAATGTGTGTGTTAAATAAATGAAATTAGTTATATTCAGCAACAACCTCTGTTCATGATATATGTATGTAACATTAAAAGATATCAACAAAAAGAGATAGAATAATTACAATTAAAACTACATATCAATATTTGTTTTCCTTTTCCTTTATCATCACTAAAATTGAATTGGTTTTACCTGTGTAATGATAAAATAAATGGTTCGGCTGTAGGTTTATAGTTATCCAAATTCATCATATAATATATCAAATTAAAGCTCTGTATTTCTAGTTTTCAAAGATTCAAACCGCTCATCAATTGAATTTTTATTGAGTAAGTTATGACTAATTTATTATTGACTGTTTAGTGGAAACCGAAATGTGTGTGATGATAAAAGGAATGGTTCAAAAATGGGGCTACATTTATCTAGCATATAATATATCTAATTAAAGCCCTATTTGTCTAGTTTTCACAGATTCAAACTGCTCATCAATTGGATTTTGATTGAGCAAGTTATGATTAATTTACTACTGACTATTCAGAGGAAATCGAGAAACAGGGAAAACCGAAATGTGGGTGATGATAAAGGGAATGGTTCATAAGTGATCCAAATTAAGCATATAATATATCAATTTAAAGCCCTGTCTGTCTAGTTTTTAAATATTCAAACCTCTCATCAATTGGATTTTTATTGAGCAAGTTATGGTCAATTTACTACTAACTATTCAGAGGAAGACAAAATGCATGTGATGATGAAATGAATGGTTTGGTAGTGGGGCTACAGTTATTTAAATTAAGTATACAATATATCATATTAACGCACTATCTATCTAGTTTCTAAAAATTCAATCCTCTCATCAATTAGATTTTTATTAAGCAAGTTATAGTCAATTTACTACAGATTGTTTAATGGAAACCGAAATACGTGTGTTAAATAAATGAAATTAGTTATATTTAGCAACAACCTCTTTTCATGATATATGTATGTAAGATAAAAAGATATCAACAAAAAGAGATAGAACAATTACAAATAAAACTACATATCACAATTTGTTTTTCTTTGTCATCACTAAAATTGAATTGCCTTTATGTGTATGATGATAAAATGAATGGTTCAGTCGTAGGTCTATAGTTATCCAAACTCATCGTATAATATATCAAATTAAAGCTCTATATTTCTAGTTTCCAAAAATTCAAACCTCTCATCAATTGAATTTTTATTGAGTAAGTTGTGGCCAATTTACTACTGATTGTTTAGTGGAAATCGAGAAACAGGAAAAACCAAAATGTGTGTGATGATAAAAAGAATGGTTTGGTAGTGGGGCTACAGTTATCCAAATTAAGTGTATAATATACCAAATTAAATCCCTGTCCATCTAGTTTCTAAAGATTTAAACCTCTCATCAATTGAAGTTTTATTGAGCAAGTTATGATCAATTTTCTACTGACTGTTTAGTGGAAATCAAAATATGTGTGATGATAAAAGGAATGGTTTGGAAGTGGGGTTGTAGTTATCCAAATTAAACATATAATATATCAAATGAGATTTGTATTGGTCTAGTTTTCAAAGATTCAAACTGCTCATCAATTGGATCTTGATTGAGGTAGTTATGGCTAATTTACTACTAACTATTCAATAGAAATCGAGAAACAGGAGAAACCAAAATATGTATGATGATAAAATGAATGGTTCGGAAGTAGGGCTATAGTTATCCAAATCAAGCTTATAATATATCAATTTAAAGCCCAGTCTGTCTAGTTTCTTAAGATGTGAACTTCTCATCAATTGGATTTTTATTGAGCAAGTTATGGTCAATTTACTACTAACTGTTCAGTGGAAGTCGAAATTTGTATGATAATGACAGGAATGGTTCAGCAGTAGGGTTAAAGTTATCCAAATTAAGCATATAATATATCAAATTAAAGCACTGTCTATCTAGTTTCTAAAAATTCAATCCTCCCATCAATTGGATTTTTATTGGGCAAGTTATGATCAATTTACTACTAATTATTTAGTGGAAACTGAAATGTGTAAGATGATAAATTAAATGGCTTACTTGACCCAAATTTAAGGGATTATCATATTATGACTGATAAGAAATATTTCAAATAACACCTGTTAATTGGAAAACAGAATTAGCCAAAATTAATTCATTTAACATATATACTCCGACATCAGCAAGACATAAACAATTAATCATTCATATAACAAATTAAAATATACTAATGTTTTTACAGAAAAATATATTCAACACAAATAAACTATTTCTACTAATATAGATATGACACATACTCATAGTTCGGCTGACAATAAGATCCTCCTTGATTTGATCTTAGTAAAGTATATGAACATTTCCTTAAAAACAAACATAACAAAATTTAATCGATCTTTATGTTAAGATTTTTAAGGAACTACTATTCATTCATATAACAACTGTTACCTGAAAAAGAATCAACAAAAGTTAATTAATCTTCATATTAAAATTGCTAAGGATTACACTCACCGTTCGGTAGGACTAACACAATCAATCATTCAAATAGATTGACCTAACAAAAACAATCGTTCAACCAAATAATAACTGTTAAAATAGTTAGGAGATATACTTACAATTTCGTATTAAAATAGTTAAAAGATATACTTACAGTTCAGAAGAACGAATCAAAATTTGACAATGTCAATTAGACATCATTCCTTTATTCTATGCTAATTACTGAATCTTTAACCTGTAAACAAAAACAAAAACATAGATAAATAAAAAATCATCGATTAACAAAATCATGAAGAATAGATGAATTATTGATACAAACTAACATGATCTATGAACAATTAACAAATGACCCGACGTATTGTTGACACCAACTAATATATTACGATAATACACAATTGAATATACGTCCCTTTTATAACCTCTTTTTTAGACCTTTCGAATGCCAACAATATTAAATATGAATTGAATACAATGAAAGGTTTGCAATGTCAATACAATGTATCTATATAATTATTAATAAAGAGGTATGCTTTTACTATCAATGCAATGTGCCTATGTAATCCAATCTTTATGTCTATTTATTTAGACTTTGGAATACCAATGCAACAATTAATATTGTATACATCATCACAAGTAAAATTCAACCACATGACTATCACAAATCCAATGTGTCATTATGATTAGACATTTAGAATGTCAATGCAATGCATCTATATTATTAGTATTATTATTAATTATTAATACAACTAATGCAATGCACCTATGTAATCCAATATTTATGTCTATTTATTTAGACTTTGGAATACCAATGCAATAATTAATATTGTTTACATCATCACCAATAAAATTCAATTACATGACAATCACAAATCTAAGGTGTCATTATGGTTAGATTTTTAGAATGCTAATGCAATACATCTGCATTATTATTATTATTATTATTATTAATTATTAATTATTAATACAAATCCCATTTTTTTAATTAATTAATAATTATAGATGGAGCAATAAATATCAACCCAACATGTAAAGATAGAGCAATTTGATTGGCTTGTCAATCCAATGCGTCAAAACGGAGCAATTTTAGAGCTTTTTAAAATGTGCCACATGATGATCAACCCATATGAGTATTTAACTTTATACATATATACTGTATATAATTTTTGACAAATTCTTGACAGTTTATAAACTGTCAAAAATTTGAAATAATCTTAAACCGTAGAAATAATCCTATACCGTTTTGAATAATTTTTGACAGTTATTAACTATCAAGATTTGGTCAAACATAAATTATACAATTTTTTTCTGTTTTTGACAATTGTAGTTTCAATACTTGACATTAAGTTAAAAAACGATAATTATGAAATTTTCACTTGGACAGAAGTTTCCCAACCATTAAAAGTTTCGCTAAGGAATAATTTATCACCCATTTTGGCAAAGGTTTAGGGTTACAAAATATTAAAATATACAATAAAATAAAAAACCAATATCTTCCTCGAAAAAACCATATCTCCGGCCCAAAAATAATTTCTTCCGCCCAAACACCCACAAAATTTTCCCACTCTTTCGCCCAAAATCTCTTTTTTCTCACTGTTCCACTGAAGTGCAGAAGCTCTCTACAACGCTGATTCATTCTAAATCCAACTTCACCGCTCAAGGTGATTTTCTTTTTCTTTTTCTTTTTCTTTTTTTTTTTTTAAAGATTTTTGTAGAAAATAATCACAGCTCTTGGATTGGGGAACAAAGGGTTGTGCTGGGCTAGTAACATTACGGGGCCCCGGATTACGAGTCTTCGCCTTAAGGAGAATTCCCGTGTTTTAAATGTGTTGTATGAGTGGAATACCCCGAGGAGTGTCTTTGGGAGGGGTCTTGGGGGTTAATGTGGTTGATGTGGTTTCGAGGTTTGGGGTGCGTTGATCCGGGAGGGGTACTGGTGTCCCTGTCTGTTGGTTCGTTGGCTTTTCTGTCTGCTGTTTCAGTTGTGTGGGCGGCACGGGTTTTGGGTTGTCGGTGGCTGGTGCTTGGCTGTTGGGTGGGTTGGCGGGCTGGTTTGGGGTGGTTTTGCTTCTGTCCGGTGCCTGTTTGGTTTGTGCGAGAGTTTGTTTCTGGGCAGCAGGGGTCTTGGGTTGTGGGTGGCTGGTGTTTGGCTTTTGGGTGGGTTGGTGGGCTGGTTTGGGCTGGTGCTTGGTTTAGTCTGCAGGTGCTTGTTTTGGCTTGTGCTAGAGTTTGCTTAGGGATGGCATGTGCCATGTTTGCTTTTGGTTGCTGTTTTTTGGGTTTGCTGTGGGTGGGCGACCAGTTCTTGGCTTTGTGCGCCAAGGAAAGCAACACTTTTTCAAATCATAAATGTGTATATATCTTCCGAATCACTGGCTTGACATAACAGTGATGGATTTCAAATCGTGGCCAGTCACCTCAAATAGACATCCTTAACTTACAATTCATTGATTTTTTTTTACCTATTTGTTGAAGTTAATTGTTTCAGAAACTTCAATCTTGGCTTCAAATTCCAAATGGAAACTGGGAGCTTGTGAAGATAGTGTCAACTTCAGGGAAAGAATCAGTTGTTTCACTGCCTGAGGGAAAAGTAAGTGAGATTTCAGTAACATTGAAAATGTTGTATTCAATTTAGTGTTTGACCCTTTTTTTAATGCATATATTGTAGGTTCAAAAGGTGAAATCTGAAAGTTTGATTTCGGCAAATCCCGATATCCTTGATGGTGTCGATGATCTCATGCAACTTAGCTATTTGAATGAACCGGTAGTATTGTACAATCTCCAGTATAGATACAAGCAAGATACAATTTATGTAAGTGTTTTCATATTGATGTTATATTTAATTTTAATTCTGGTAGTATGTTGCAAGATTTTTCTAATTCTTTTACTGGGTATAACTGTGTTTAATATAGACCAAAGCAGGACCTGTGTTGGTTGCTAGCAATCCCTTCAAGAAAGTTCCTTTATATGGAAATGACTATATTGAGGCATATAAGAACAAATCTATTGAGAGCCCGCATGTGTATGCTATTACAGATACAGCCATCCGAGAAATGACACGAGGTGCATTTTGTGTTTAATAGTATTGGATTGAGCGGTCCTGTATTAGCAATTGTTCTCTCTCTGTGGTATACTAATTCTGCCTTGTTTTCTTTTCCCTGATGAAAGTAAATCAATCGATCATCATAAGGTTTGTAGACTGTAACTAATAACTAACTTGATTTTGTCTTTTCAACCTTTTGTCATATTTTCCATTTACCATTCTGTTTGTATTGTATGCCTAGATGACTCAACCTGAATATTGCAGTTCATTTTATTTGCTTTTTGATTATGGATATATTGCTTTACTCATGTTTGTATTGCATCCGAGCTGGTTTGAGCACATTTCATTCCAAGTCATTTCTCATCAAGTAAAATGAAAGTTTATAACTTATTTCCTTCCTTTGTGCTTTTTCATTTTGGTGGCTGGCTAGATGCCCTACTTTACTCTAGTTTTCCCCATACTGTGATATGGAATGAAACATGGTAGTTTTGTTCAAGTTATCCCTTTTGTATCCTTTGCAGAATCTGACTTATAGCCATGAGATGCTCCCCTATATCTGTCGAATTTTAAAATTCTGTTGCTGTTTCAAAAAGTATTCTGATACAACACGTGAAGTGAAGGTTTATAATAAGAGGCGTGGGAAGAGGCACCAGGGAATCAATTGTGATAAAGGGAACAGCTAAAGTGTGAAGAGAAGCAAAAATGTGGAATAAACAGGTGGCGACAGATAAGTGGCTGAGAATGAAATTCTGTTAGGGAAGGAAGTGAATAAAAGGGAGCAGCAGAGGTTGAAAAGGCATCAAGAGAGAATAGAGAAAAGGAGGAGGTAGCTGGCCCTCGAAGTCCAGTGTATCAGTTCCATTTATTTTCTTTGTTGTTTATTAATTGAATTCTGGTATTGGGATGTGTCCATACATGAATGTAAATCTGATTTTACCAGGAAATACATACTTGAGGTTCTGAATGTTTAGACTTAAGGTTCTGAATGTTTAGATTGTTTACAATTAATGGTTGAATACTTTGATGCTGGGAATTTGTGGATGATTGAATAAGTACAACAGAGTAGGTTCGCAACATATACCTATATTCATGTATTGATTCTAATATTCACCTACTTGTCCAGTGGTGAAAGTGGAGCAGGAAAAACTGAGACAGCAAAATGGCGATGCAATATTTAGCTGCTCTTGGTGGTGGCAGTGGGATAGAATATGAAATATTGAAGACTAATTCAATCTTAGAAGCATTTGGTAACGCCAAAACATTGAGAAATGACAACTCAAGTCGCTTTGTAAGCTCCCTGTTCTTTGCATGAACATCTTAAAGTTATTTACTTAAACTTCTTTTGTTCTGGTCTAGCAGTTGTACACTATCTGAAGTTGTTTTACTTTTAGCCTTTTAAAGTATTGATAGTCTGGGTGAAATTGTCACAGGGAAAGCTGATAGAAAACAAAATTTAAGTGGTGAGGATAGATGTGTTGCATGTTGGTTCTGTAATGTTGTGATTGTTCTAAACAATATATAGAATCTTTTGCAGGTTTTTCTTTAGAAAAAAATATTGCACTAGTGTGTAGCAAATTGTGTTATGAATGATTAGTTTTACATTTTTGCATGTAATAGTTATTTTATATAAAATAAGTTTTTTGTATGATTCATGAATACACTGCGGCAGTCCTGTAATATATACTTACTTGAAAATGTGCAGATTTCAGAGGCCTCCAGGGGCGATCCCATCTTCAATGCTAGGTGTGGAGTCTTTGACAGGAAGCTTGGTTGATTTTGGTTTTGAGGACTATTTGAATGTTTAACTGTCTATTGGTTGACTTTTTGAGTTTGGTAGTCCCTTATATTTTCTGAAAACAGTCTCCCTATACCGTTTGTTGCATATTAAGAATGCTCATGGTTATCATGAAATTGAGCCATTTGAACTGAAGGCTTTATAAAAGAATTTCTTACTTTAAGTCACCAAAGTGTTTGGGACCTGCATTCCTCAGCCTCAGTCAAATTTGATCATAATATCCTTAATAAAAATAAATCTTGTCATGAGCCAAATTTGTATTTCAAACTGTTGGATTGTCTTCTACCTCCATAGTTGGGAAAAACTCGATCTGCAGTTTTGTAGTAGTTGGCATGCAATAGGATATCAAAGATTTGAGTTATATCAATAAATGGACTATTTCCTCACCCCCCCCCCCCCCCCCCCCCTTCCTCTTTCCTTATCTAAATGGACTATTTCTCGATCTGTGCGGCTATACTAATGTTCCCTGTGTTCCCGTTTCATTGGATGGTGGGTCTATGTTAGTGAATTCCTTTGGAATAATAAATCAAATTGAACAGTTGTAGGAGACCCATCATTAAATTTGTTGACTTGAATTGTAATCGCATTTATTGGCCTTTTGCCTATCCACTCAACCACCTTATGAATCACCATATTAGAGATTGAGATGTCATCCTCACCTCTTTATCCAACTAGTTCCATGAGAAGAACTTGAGATGATTGTTTCTTTTCTGGTTTTTTTGGTGCTCAAATTTCTGTCAATTATTCATTTTCCGGTTTCTTTTTCTTTTGTTTGTCAATAAGTTTTTGTTTTGCCTTTTATTTAACTCATTATTTCCATCACTTCATCATAACAATTAAAATCCTTATTGGCTTGCTCCTTTTGCTCTTCATCTCCTATTTTAGATCAAATTTGAATTTTAGTGTTCAAAACTTCTGTTTTACCTTTTACAAGACCTTCATTATCCTTGCTACATGTCAGAGAAATTTGAACTGGGCAAACTATATAACGAACTTTGTCCATTATTCTTCTGCAATAGCAGCATTAAAAAAATTCTAATATAAATGCTTGAATATGAAAGAATTAATCTGTTTAATCAACGTATTTTACACATGGAAAACAGATAATAATAACCTGTAAGCTCTCCTCACTGCCAATAAGAACCATGGGTGAACAACAATGCTTAATTTACCCCACCCTTTTACCTGTATCATTTTCCATTTACAATTTTATCCTCATTTAATACAAAGTAGGGGTTCTTTAGTAAATTTGTGGGGTTTATTTAGCATCAGTCTTCAACCATTATTATTAATTTGGAAAACTATTGAAATTTATACCTTTGTTCTATGAAACCACGCTGAAATGTCTCCTGGTCAAATTTGGCTAGATGATAAATTTTGATGGACTAGGTTTTGGATTGATGATACAATGTATGTAAACTGTTTTGGAGCCCTTATAAAACTTCTTTTAGATTTTTCTTGGAGCGTGTAATTTGTTTAAGTTTTTGCTTTTAATATATTGTCTTTTGAATTCTGAAGTACAACACTGTCAGGTGCCATCAAATGATAGAAAGAGGGCTATGTACGATCAATATGGTGAAGCTGGAGTATAAATACTGTAGGTGGAGCGTCAAGTGCTTATACGGTACTGCATCTACTTGCATAGTCATTTCTCTAACTTGTAAAGTGGAGAAAAGGTTCTTTATCATTAAATAATAAATAAAGTATCTTGTCTATCTATTACATCATCAGGTGACATAGAGTATGTATTTGTGGAGTAATGCTACGCTTATACTACTTTTTTATACTATTTTTATTACATCATGATATGACATATGCTACAACACACAAATTCTATTACAATATTAAAAATTCAAAATAATTAAAAATTTGTTTGATTACGCATATGTCATATCATAATGTAATGAAATTTATATAAAAGAGTGTTGTAAGTGTAACATTACTCTTTATGGAGTTTATTTGGCCAGGTAGCATAAAAATGAAGCTTATTTATGAAGCATATGCTACTTCAATGATTTTCATGGCATACTGTATTTCCAGAGCATACTTGATGTCTTATATTCTCTCACACTGCATCTGCTTTTATACGTTGGAGCTGTCTTTTATGTTTATTTTTTTGTTCAAGGGATTCACTGGTTGAAGTTATAGAGCTCTGCCTTATGTTTAGCTCTTGAACATTGCATACATATATGTGAGCGTGTATATAGTCATGCTATCGTCTTACACTTGAGTTTGCTTGTTGCTAAATATGCTTCCTTTTTTTTTTCTTTTGTGTGTGTGTCGTGTTGGTAATTTTTTTTGAAAATCTTGTTCTTGATCAAGATGAGAAGTAGTGTACAAAAATTGTTTGATTGACCTATGCTTTATGAGCACTGATGCAACTTTTCTTTGATCTATTTGAGACATTCTTTCGGTCAAGTAGACAAGTATGGGTGGTTTTCCTGGGATGGACCAAACTATTCAGAACATGTCGGCGTATTATTGTTACCAAGGGTGAAGATATGGGGTGGAACAAATGGGCTGAGTTAGGCGGGTCAACCCTAACCTAGCCCGCATCAAGACGAGTTCAACCCAGACTGCCTAAAAGGCGGGCTGGGTTCAACCCGACCCGTATATACCCCGTCGGGCGAGTTGGGCTTTCATAGGTCAACCTGGCGACATATATATATATATATAGCGGGTTGGCCGTTGCAAGCCCAGCGGCGAACCTGTCAGGTTGACCTGCGATTTGGGAGTTTTCAACTCGGCAGGTTGGACCAAAAAAATTAAAAAAAATATATTTAGTTTTTTTTTTACAAATACCTCTTTTATCCTTGAAATATAGTCGTTTTATAGCAGTTGGAAGGGTCTTTTTCGTCATTTTCTCTTCCCATTTTTTCTATAAATAGGGTCTAAACTCATATTTTCTTACATCCCAAATTCTCTCATTCTCTCATTTTCTATAATCTTTATTGAAATCTCTCAATTATTCTTTTTGTTGTCAATTTGCTCTTATTTTAATTTTTATTAGTTTTTGCAATTTTCAATTCATATTTTCAAATTCCAATTCTCCTTCTTTAATTTTTTATTTTTTCTATATCCAATTTATTTTTTAACTACAATGGATAGATATTTCCATCCCATCAATTTCGATGATGAAGGAAATTATCTTAGTTGCCCTGAATTTACTAACATAAATGCAGTAGATTCAAATAGTCTCGCTTTCCCATTCTCAGAATCTGATACACCTCATGACATTCTGCCCCCTTCCTTCCTAGGTTACTACAGCTTTCGGTGGTTCTAGAAGTCATCCTCGTCCAACTTCATCTCAAGTAGAAGCGGGTTCATCAATTGCTATCGAAACCGACGACAAGCACACATCAGAGGTTTGGGTGCATTTTAATAACTTTTATGAGACAGAAAATTGAGTTCAAGTGAAGAAAGCAAGATGTAAGTATTATGGAAATATTTATAAAGTTGATGTAGGTAGTGGTACTAATATTTTAAAAAGGCATGCTAATAAACATATTACTCAACATGGAAATAGAGAAACTAATCAAACTCAAATAACTAATATCGGTATTGGTGTTATCATTTTGATATATATAGGGAGCAATTAGTTTTATATATTGTTGTAACTGATCAACCTATTAATATGACTGAAGATAAATATTTTGAAAGATTTATTAAAAAATCATTTTTTCCAGGATTTAAAAGTTATTCTAAAACTAGTAAACTACAACTAGAAATGATTTAATAAAATTGTTTGGGAAAATGAAATTAGAATTAAAAAATAAAATACATAATTGTCATGTTAGTGTGGCTCTAACTATCGATATGTGAAGTGTTAAAGCTAAACAATATTATATTTGTGTGAGTAGTCACTATTTTGATAACGAATGTAAATTAAATAAATTTTTATTGGGATTTAGATTAATGGATATGGATCATAGTGGTCAACAAATTTATAATAAAATTGTTGAAGTTTTAGAAGATTATAATGTTGTTCATAAAGTGATAAGTTTAACTTTAGATAATACAAGTGCTAATAGTAGAGTTATAGATTTTTTTAAAATTAAATTTTTTTTTTATGACAATTTGAAATTTTTTTTACCAACGTTACGCATGTCACATTATTAATTTAATTGTGAAAAGCAGTATGAAAAAAATTAGAAATAATATTGATAAAATTAGGGATTCTTTAGCTTGAATTACTAGTAGTAATAGAAGAAATGTTGAATATCAAGATGCTTGTATAAAATCAAATATGTCTCTTAGAATTTTTGTATTAAACATGCCTGTTAGATGGAATAGTACTTATTTAATGCTTGATTCATGTTTACCTTATGTAAATTTAATTAGTTATTTTGTAGCAAATAATAGAGATCTTCATTATTTGGTAGAAAATGATTGACATATAGTTAGAAAATTTCATTTTTTTCTTAAATTTTTTTACGAATTCACTTTACAACTTTTTGGTGTGTATTATTTTACTAGTCCATTGGTAATACATACAATTATAAAAATTCCAGATTTATTTAGAAAAAAACAGAAATATTACAGGTTAGGCTCGACCTACCAATTTCCATAATCCGTCATGGGCTGGGTCGGGTCAGGCCGCACGGGTTATTTTTCTACTTTTAATTAAAGTCATTGTTTTCATATGCATGTCAGCTGCTTGATTATCAATTTATTTTTGCCCATTGTTGCAACAAATTTTTAACTCTATTTATGTTTTTAATATGTACAAATTCGTTATCCACAAAGATAGAAAAATAATTGTTTCCACTCATTGCTACTTCATAAGATCATTGATGTGGACATGTCAGATATGCAAATATACCAGTAGAGTGGTTTTTGTGGTGCTGTGACGTAAGCTGCTTGTTGAATTGTGATAATTGTTGGACTGGATAAATATTATGAATAATTTCATTGCACTATTTCATAATTTAATTGGTAATAATCAGAAAAATAAACTAATTACCAAAAAAAGATCTTGACAGTTTTAAGATAGACAAGAATTTCGTTAAAATTCAAAAAATAAAACCAAATCTTTGACAATTCAAAAACTGCCAAGACCCTTGTTTGACAAGGACTGCAATGACAGTTCAAAAACTATCAATGAAATAATAATTAAGGGCATGTTTGGCTTATTATTTCTGACTATATTCTCAATCCTATTCTCCAAATAATGTTTGACACATTATTTCAGAAATATTACTCTATTTTTTAATTACTTTTAGACCCCATAAGGTTATTAATTTCATTAAATACCCCCTGAAAAAAAGTTTAAAAAAAAACACCCCGAGTGACCCATACTTGATGCGGCAACCGAAGCCGTCGAGGTGGTAGCCGAATCTGCAAGTGGTGAATTACCTACCGGAACTAGCCGGTAATTCACCAATCTGGCCTTTCTCAGCCAGATCCACAGTGGATCTAGCCGGAAAAGGCAGATCGGGACGTTAGCGACGGCCAAAGAAATGGCCGTCGTTGACGATCAATGCCAGCCATATCTTTGGCTGTCGTTTTGGCTTTTTTCGACCGTCGACAGCCACAGCAGACCGTAGATCTGGCCTTTTCTAGCCAGGTCAGTGGTGGATCTGGCCTGAAAAGGGTATAACGACACATTACGACACAGATCGGACCAGTCTGTGTCGTAACGATAGTGGTGGCCGGAATCTGGCACTGTAGGTGGTGGGGGTATTTTTTTCATTTTATATGTTGGGGTGTTTAATTAAATTAGTAAACCTAGGGGCTTTTTTATAAATTTTTTAAATTTTACCTCGTAATACTCTCCTATTCAACTATCCAATATTATTCTCAAAATCATATCCAAAATAATAAACCAAATGCACCCTAAAATTCTCACATTATATATAAGGTAAAAGAACACATACAAATACATTGAAAAAGACAAAAAAGGTAGAAATACAATAAGTAAACTAAAGTTAATGAAATGAAAAAACACTGAAATATTTAGTTACTTTAATTTCCATCACAAAAACATACGGTCTAAACATAACTAAATGCTTGTAAGATAAGAAGTACGGTTAGGAGCATTGTTTTAAAAATCGGACCGTTCTTTAACCTGGCCAACAAGCCGGTTCCCAAGTTGACTGGTCCAACCGCTTGGACCGGTCAATTTGATCGGTATACACCAGACACATCTTTGAATAATTTTTTTAGTCCTTATAAGTTTGAAAACTTACAAATACACCCTTAAAATTAACGCACAAGTCTTGTATGTTTGAAATAACCTGTATCTTTTATTATTAATTATTTTTTTCTCTCTTTCCATCACTTTCATCTTTCTCATTTTTTTTCCCCCTCTCCATTACTTTCATCTTTCTCATTTTTTTCCCCTCTCCATCACTTTCACCTTTCACCTTTCTCCTTTTTTCTCTCTCCTCATTAGTTTCTTCTTTCTCCTTTTTTTTCTCTCAGCATCACTTTCTTCTATCCCTTTCCCTTCTTTCTCCGGTAACTTTTTTTTTCTCCTCTCTTTCTTCTAATCTTCTTCATTCCTCTATTCTTCTTCGTCTCCTCTTTTCTTTCTTCTTCCTTCCCTTCCTCTTACTTCTTCTTCTTTACACAGTATATTTTAGAGTAAGTAAAGAAGAATAGAAAATGAAAATGGAAGATGCAATTTGGTCTTTGGAGATGAAAATGATATTGAAATAAAACTGAGAATGCTTGCGCTGGTGCAATGAAATCGAGAATAAAACGGTGTTGCAAATCTGGTTTAGGAATTAAGGATCAGATTAACCCCAAAATAGTGAACCGTTTTAAGATCAGACTGGTCAGACCGACGATTTTGTACTGTTCCACCAGTCTATTATCGGTTCAAAGCAAGTTTTATACTTTTTCGGTTTTTATGTTAACTCGAACCACAGTTAAGGTTGAGTCCCAGTCGAATCGATCGGTTTGGTCCGGGTTTTAAAACAGAGGTTAGGAGGGAATGGGATGTCTACCATCCCTTCCAACATAAGTAAAACCTTCTTCATCGAAGGGCAAAAGGATAGCTCATCAATGATACACCAAAGTGCAATTTTTACCATTCTCTCCAATTGTTTCAATTCAACCTCTTCATCTCGAATTAGTTGGCTTTAATCCCTTGAATCAAAACATTGCTATGCCCAATCTTCAAGAATAACTTGATCCTCTAGAAGGTTTTGGCCCATATTTCTTCGACAACATATGATCTGCAACAATGCAACTCCAAAATTGTAAACATCTACTTTAACTATCACAGGCAATTTTCGGTGCCATTCTGGTGCAACATATCCCCTTGTTCCTCTAATTCCAGTAAATGTTATAAGTTGGCCAGGCTTCATTAACTTTGCTAGACCAAAATCAGAATTTTTTGCACATTTGCTATCATCCATGAGTATATTTTGAGGTTTTATGTCGCAATGGATTATCTGTGTCTCATATTCATCATGGAGATACAAAATTCCTCTCACTACATCATGAGCGATGTCCATTCTTTTGATGCAATTACATTGTTTTCCTGGTGCAAAGAGTATATCAGCGAGAGAACCATTGCTCATGTACTAATATACCAAGACTTTGTTGGGTCCATCAAAGGATAACCAAGCAAACAAACTAGAGTCCCGTGATGGGTTCTACCAATAACTTTGATCTCAGTTAGAAACTCTCTTTCCTCTTCAGCTAACACATCATCTAATCTCTTGACAGCTACAAACTTTTAGCGATTCACCATAGTCCCTTTATAAACTGTACTTGAAGATCCTCTGCCAATCTCTTCCTTGAAACAATCAATCAGTTTCTCAATTTCTTGGTAGCTACATATTATGAGAGCAATAACCTCACAAAACTTTTCATCAAGAATTCTTCCATACGACCATACATGACATTTGTATTGTAGATGACAATATTGAAAACTGCCACAATAACAAGTATAACAACAATAAATAAAGAACTTACAATGATGATCATGTCCATTGGCGGGTATTTCTTGCCTTCATTAATCGGCATAAGGGGTCGGTCACTAGTAGAGGATGTAGGGTCATATACCTTAACAAAAACAATATTGCTTTCATCTTTTTGCACAAATCTCAAAGGAAGGAGGCCTTTGCATTCTGCACTGACCATTAATATTGAATAGCACATCTTCATAGATACTATCTTCCAAACAGGCTTGTTCACAATCATCTTTGCTTTTTTGCCGAACCGAATATGGAACATCTTCGAAGGCATTATTTTTCACTTCTTGCATGCTATAAATCACAGTTCCATGGCTGGTAATGAATCTTTCAGCTGTGAAATTTCATTTACAGCCTAAATATAGATTTTCCCGGTCAACATACACAAATCTTGGAAGACATCTACAGCTAGGTTGGTAAGGATTCACAGTACAATAGCTATTAAAGCCACACTGACCTTTGGGTTGACACTTATCTATTGAAGATTCCCACAGAATTAACAACGCATTATTTTGTGTCAAAGTATGAGAATACAATCTGAATATCCCGTCCCAATCAATTTTAATAAAATACATTGTTCTTCCTATTCGAATCCCAACTGTTAAACTCATTATGTTGAAGCCAGTGGAATTATGCAGGTAAAGATGGCCATCAGAGTCAAGGCTTAATCTCACATCAGCACCCCACCCTACTGTACCAGATGCCCAATAAGCAGTTGCAACTGCGCGTTTCTCCATTGGGTACTACACAAGGTTTCCATCACCTTGTATGGCAAGAAGGAACCTTCCTATTGAATGGTCAGTTTCTGAAACACTTGATACCAAATCCTATCCTTTAAGAGACTTTGATTTGTTAGAATAGTGTAAGTTGGATTTCAAAACTCTACCATATTATTCCTCCACTAGAATTGTGAAGCATGAAGTTGCCAGAATCAATCATGGAAGCATAAGAGGCAGGTCTGAACTCGCCTTGAGCTAGAATAGGAGTCTCTTGGCCTCGCGTTGATTGCAGGAAAAGCCTGACTTTAGTATTCAACATCAAAATAACATTACTGGAGACTAGTGAATCATCTCGGTTCGCTGTCTAGACTACAATTTTCTCAGGAATTCTAGTGTTGAGTGACGCTTTAAACAGTGTCGTGCTGCATCTGCCTCCATGCTGCCATTTTGGGGTTATCTTAAATGACAAATCGCAACTTTTGAATCCAGCATAATCTAACAGTGCTAAGCAGTCCAGGAAGTCAAACTATATAAAGCTGAGTTTTTCAGAGAAATACAACAGTAGATCAAAACACTCCCTCTTGCGTTCTTCGACTGTGCTAGGGTTCTTTGTTTTGCCTTTCTTCAAATTGTAATCGAGTCACAATTGGTGGTAATTGTGGGTAGAAGAAATAGGTTTTTCTTTTGGTAGAGCCACTTTGTATTGGTTGTCTTGTTATTGTGATTACGGGTCGATTTGAGGGTTTTTTTGTGCGAGTGAGAGATTTGGGTTATTGGTGTTGATTGCTTTGTAATTTGTAAAGATCTTGATCCTTATAGTGTAGTGAGCCCCAAATTACTTAGAGCTCAACGTGGATATAGTTTATTCCATTGAGATAAATGAACCACGGTAAAATCTTGTGTGTTCTTGATTTTCTTTCTTGATTGATTCATGTTGTGTATGTGTTAGGTGTGTTTAATAGTGAAATCGATTAGGATTGAGTTTGATTAAAGACCAACAGTGGTATCAGAGCTAACATTAGGGTTTTTCGGGTATGTCTTGGTTGTTCGTGAAACCTAAGGTTTATACAAATTGGGGGTTTCTTGATAATCGGTCAAATTAGTATCCTAGGGCTTGAAAAAACCCTAGATTATCCTGTCAATTTCTTTGAATTGGTTTGAATTCGATCCTAAATTTTTTAGGGTTTCTTGTGTCAACCCTAAATCTAAACACTAATCCTTCACTATGACTACTACACGAGTTGAAATCACCTAATTCAACGGGAAAATTGATTTCAACAGTTGGAAGAAAAAGATGAAGGCTTTATTATCACATAATAAGGTAGCCCAGGCTCTAGAGAAAGATATAACCAAATGGTCAGAGGAGAAACTAAAAAAGAAAGCAAAGGTGGATGAGGAAGGGTACAACCTAATTATTATGAACCTCTCCGACAGCGTCCTGAGAAAGATAGACGGTTATGAAACCCCAACTATCGTCTGGGGTAAACTTGAATCCATTTATGCTTTACAGTCTGCTCCTAACTTAGCTTACTTAAAAGGTGTTCTGTTTGCATATAAAATGGATAGCTCTAGGACCATTGATGAAAATCTTGACGAGTTCTTGAAAATGACCCAAATGTTGAAGGGTACAAATCAAGAACTCGGGGACTCTAGCTTAGCTATAATCTTGCTAAATTCCTTGACTGAAGAGTACCAGGTTGTAAAGAATACCCTTCAATACACTGGTACTGTCCCAAGCATAGACTTAATAGTCTCAAGACTAAAAGCTAGAGAATTAGAGCTTAAGGTACAAAGAAGAACCAGTAATAATCTATTTGTTAAGGGAAAAGGTGAATTAAACCACCTAGGCAATGCTGCCCAGTCTGATAGCGGCCCTAGGAACAAGAAAAGAGGAAAGATGAACCGTAAAACCAAGGGAGAAACCAAAAAGTGTTTCTTCTGTAATAAAACTGGTTATTTAAAAAAGAATTGCTATGCCTGGCTGAAGAAACAGAAACAAGGGAACACTAAAAGCAACCTAGCAACCTCTAAGTCTAATATTGAAGAATCTAAAGTCTTAACTATGTCCAAAACTGATAGTATAAATGATTGGGTAATGGGTTCTGGGTGATCATTTCATATGAGCCCCAATAAAAAATGGTTTCAGGACTTTGAGGAGAATATGTTAGAAACTGTGTATATGGGTAATAACAATGCTTGTGAAGTCCAGGGAATAGGTAATATAACCCTAAGACTAGACATTGGTAAAACTGTCAAGCTGACTAAAGTAAGGTATATTTTAGAATTAAAAAGAAACCTAATTTCATTAGGTACTTTAGATGAATCTGGATACTATTACAAAGCTGAAAATGGGTGCCTTAATGTTTATAAAAATAATAGTGTATTGCTTAAGGGTGTAAAAAGAAATGGACTTTATATCTTGTGTGGAAATTACTGCTTTGATTGTTTAAATTCTGCATTGTTTTCTACTAACCTGACTGTATATAGAAATGACACCTAAGGCTGGGTCACATAAGCTAGAAGGGTCCTTGACATCCTGCACAAGTAAGGCCTATTTGGTAAGGATCCCATTGAAACCCTTGAGTTTTGTGAGACATGTATCATGGGCAAGCAACACAGGTTGAGTTTCCAAAGGGGAACTCACCTGGCTCCCAATTGTTTAGAGTATTTGCATGCTGACTTGTGGAGGCCTAGGAGGGTAAAATCACATTGGGGCAATAGCTATTTTCTATCCATAGTAGATAACTATAGTAGAAAAGTGTGGGTATTCCTACTTAGGACTAAGGATGAAACCTTGAGTAAGTTTAAGAGTTGGAAGGTACTTGTAGAGAACCAAACTGACAAAAAGGTTAAAACCCTTAGGATTGACAATGGTTTAGAGTTTTGTAACCTGGAATTTGACTCCTATTGCACTGAACAGGGTATCCTAAGACATAGAACCATTAGGAAAACCTCTCAGTAGAATGGGGTTGTTGAAAGAATGAATATGACTCTTTTAGAGAAGGTTAGATGTCTTCTCTTTACATTCTGCCTACCAAAATCTTCTTGGGGAGAAGCTCTTAACACTACTGCCTACCTTATTAATAGAAGCCCCTCAAGTGCTATCAGCTTCATGTGCCCTGAGGAAAAGTGGAGTAATAGGAAACCTAGCCTAGGACACTTGAGGACCTTTGGATGTGCTTTTTATGTCCACATCAGTGAAAGGAAGTTAGAGCCTAGGTCCCTTAGGTGTGTTTTCTTAGGTTATCAAGAGGGAACCAAAGGGTATAGGCTTTGGGAAAAGAGTGCTCCTGGGGTGAGGATAATAATCAATAGGGATGTAATTTTTAATGAGAATGCATTTCCTTGCAAAACGGTTAGCTCTGATGCAGGTTCCACTAGCAGCCACCTTATGAATCAAGATCAACTTAAGAGTGTTCACATTGAGGTGGAGCCTCCTACACCTCAACCTGACCTAGAGCAACTGGATGCTGGAACCAATGCATCAAACTTGGACCCTGAGTTGGAAGAGGAATATGCTGTAGAAACTGATAAACCCCAACTTGACCCCTTAGCATAATACCAGCTTGCTAGGGATAAAAACAGGAGAGAAATCAGGCCACCAACAAGATACTTCTATGCTGATCTCATCTACGCAGCCTTGGTGGATGGGGCACAAGTGCAAAGGACAGAACCAGAATGCTATGATGAAGTAGTCAGATCAAAGATAGAGAAAAATGGCAAGTTGCAATGGAGGAAGAGGTGCTGTCCTTAAAGGTAAATGGAACCTGGTCTTTGGTTCCAAACCACAAAGACCAGAAATTGATTGAATGTAAGTGGTTATACAAGCTTAAAGAAGGTGTTACCACTTCTGACCCTCCTAGGTATAAGGCTAGGTTGGTAGCTAAAGGCTACACACAGCGAGAGGGAATAGATTTTAATGAAATATTCTCCCCTAGTTGTGAAATACAAGACCATTAGAATCATGTTAGTCATAGTATCCCATAAGGATTTAAAATTAAAACAACTTGATGTTAAGACTGCATTCTTGCATGGGAATTTAGAAGAAAGGATTTACATGAGACAGCCCATTGGCTTTGTAGATAGGAACCTGCCCAATCATGTGTGCCTGCTTCATAAATCATTATATGGACTGAAACAATCCCCTAGGCAGTGGTATAAGCGTTTTGATGCATTCATTCTTAGCATCGACTTCAATAGAAGTAAATATGATAGCTATTTTTATTATGCACTCTTTGATGACATGTATTTATATCTGCTGTTGTATGTTGATAACATACTTTTAATTTGCAAGTCTAAGTCCAGGATAGAAGAGCCGAAGAAAAGATTAAACTCTAAATTTGATATGAGGGATTTAGGATGTGCAAAACGGATTCTAGGCATGGTCATATATAGAAATAGAAATAACCATGAGCTTAAAGTCCACTAGAAGTCTTACTTGCAAAAGCTAGCGTCTAAATTTGGCATGGCAGGATCCAAAATGGCGACTATACCCTTGGCTGGACATTTTATGTTAAGTAAATCACAATGCCCCAAAACTGATGCTGATTTAATTAAAATGGAAAACATCCCTTATGCAAATGTAATTGGGTCAGTCATGTATGCCATGATAAACACCAGACCATACCTTGCCTTTGCAATTTCCCTTGTAAGTAGATTCATGTCAAACCCTAGTTTTGAACATTGGCTTGCTCTTAAATGGCTGCTTAGAAACATTAATAGTTCTTTGCATGTTGGCTTAGAATATGGAAAAAGACATGGCTCACTTGATCTTGTAGGTTCTGTAGATTCTGATTTTACAGGTGACAAAGATTCAAGGAAGTCTACCACTGCATACTTGTTCACCTTGGGAGGAAACTGTGTAAGCTGGAAGTCCTACCTTCAGCCAATCGTTGCCTTGTCCACAACCGAGGCAGAGTATGTGGCTGTGATAGATGTTTTCAAAGAAGCTCTCTGGCTTCAAGGGCTACTATCAGAAGTTAAGCTACTTGAGGGTGCTGTCACTGTCTATTCAAACAGCCAAAGTGCCATACATTTGAGCAAGAATCTTGTCCACCATGAAAGGACCAAATATGTTGATGTCAAATACCATTTTGTGAGGGAGCTTGTGGATAAAGGGGTGATCAATCTGAAAAAGGTGTCAACAGAGGACAACCCTACGGATATGGGAACAAAGGTGGTCTCTCCAGCCAAGTTCAAGCACTGTTTAAACCTGCTGCATATTAAGTGAGCTGTAGCAATCGAGCCATGATGGATGATTTGTGGGTGAACTGCATTGGTAAGGTTCTTGATCTGATGATGTGTTAAAGCTTCAAGGTGGAGATTGTTGAGTGAAGCTTTAAATGGTGTCGCATTGCACTTGCCTCTATGCTGCCGTTTTGGGGTTATCTTAAATAACAAATCTCAGCTATTGAATCCAGCATAATCTAACGGTGCAAAGTAGTCCAGGAAGTCAAACTATATAAAGCTAAGTTTTTCAGAGAAATACAACAGTAGATCAAAACACTCTCTCTTGCATTCTTCGATTGTGCTAGGGTTCTTTGTTTAGCCTTTCTTCAAATTGTAATCGGGTCACAATTGGTGGTAATTGTGGGTAGACGAAATAGGTTTTTCTTCTGGTAGAGACACTTTGTATAGGTTGTCTTGTTATTGCGATTACAGATTGATTGGAGGGTTTTTTGTGCGAGTGAGAGATTTGGGTTATTGGTGTTAATTGGTTTGTAATTTGTAAAGATCTTGATCCTTATAGTGCAGTGAGCCCCAAATTACTTAGAGCTCAACGTGGACGTAGTTTATTCCATTGAGATAAACGAACCATGGTAAAATCTTACGTGTTCTTGATTTTCTTTCTTGATTGATTCATGTTGTGTGTGTTAGGTGTGTTTGATAGTGAAATCGATTAGGATTGAGTTTGATTAAAGCCCAATAGAGCAAGAAAAATTTCAACAGCACAGGCTTTGCCTTGCGGATAAAATCCAAAGGCGTAGAGACCAGAGCGTGACAACCATGAAGAGTTTGTGGTGGGTGCTAAAGAAGATCCTAGACTTATATTAAATTGTTTTCGTTGCGCATTAACATTAAAAGATGCACATAAGAGAAAGCATAAAACATGAAGGAAAGGAAAATGAAATATCTGCATCTTCTCAAATTATTTCGGATAAATTGATTCTGATTTTACGGTAGCAAATGAGAATGAAAACTATGTAATGCATATATCTAAAACTGCGGAGGCCAAAGTCTCCCACTACAAGTCAACTTTTGACTCATAGGCATGTAGGGGTGAGCGGTTCCGGGTACCCTGCACTTTTCCGGGGAACCTAACCGGCCGAATCAAGAAACCGCATGACAGTTCCCAAAAAAGGAACCGAACCAGGCCGCACAGTATAGGTTCTTCAATTCAAGGAACCGGAACCTAAAATGCAGGTTCCGGTTCCTTTCAGGTACCCTGTAAAAAATCAATTACCCCCCTATTAGTTTAAAAAATAACAAAAACACCTTATAAGTTTACAAATACACCCCTAACAAATTTTCGTTATTCATTCATTTGTATCCAATGTAACTCATAACCTGTAATCTCTAAGTAGTAAGCAACGCTTGAATTCAATCAATTCATCACAATTCACATAAAATTCGTCAATCAAAACCAAAACACAAACAATTATTCATCACAATTCACATAAAATAACTTCACCAAAATCATTTAAACAAACAACAATTCTTAATACTAATTACTAACATTGCCATTTGCCAGGGGTCTATTTGATAAGTTAATAAATTATTAATGTTTATAAATTTATTAATTTAATGCTATAATTGGTTAATTGGGTATTTATAATATACCAAATATAATTTAGTAAATTTAATATTAGAAACAAGTAATGTTATAATTAAATAAGTGATCATACTACAATGTAAATTGTAATGTTATAATTAATTAAGTGATCATACTACAATGTAAATTGTAATGTTATAATTAATTAAGTAATATATTATTTAATTATAATGTAATATTATAATTAATTAAATTGTTAATCATTTAATTAAGTATTATAATATTGTTTATAATAGAATGTTATAATTAATTAAATAATCATACCATAAATTTATAATATAATGTTATAATTAATAAAATTATAATAATTCGATTAAATATTGTACAAATTAGTAAATTACTAATGTTTATAATATAATGTCATAATCAATTAAGTAATCATTTAATTATGTAATGTTATATTAATTATATGATCATACTATAATAGTATAATGTAATGTTATAATGAATTAAGTAATCATACTACAAATCTATAATTTAATATTATAATTAATTAAATTTCAAATCATTTAATTAATATACTAATGTTTATAATGGAATGTTATAATTGATTAAGTAATCATATTACAAATATATAAAGTAATGTTATAATTAATTAAATTTTTAATCGTTTAATTAAGTAATGTAATAGTATAGTAAATTACTAATGTTTATAATGTAATGTTATAAATTCATAACTAATTAAGTAATTATGCAATCATTTAACTATATAATGCTATAATTAAGTAAGTGATTATAATATAATGTAATATAATAATATTATAATTTAATTGAGTAATTATTTAACTATAATATAATGCTTAATTAATATTTATAAGGTAATGTTATAATTAATTAAATTTCTTATCATTTAATTAAGTATTGTGCTAATGTTTATGTAATAAATTCGTAATTACTAATGTTTAAAATATAATATCATAACTCATAATCAATTAAGTAATTATTTAATTATGTAATGTTATATTAATTATATGATCATACTATAATAGTATAATGTAATGTTATAATGAATTAAGTAATCATACTACAAATCTATAATTTAATATTATAATTAATTAAATTTCAAATCATTTAATTAATATATTAATGTTTATAATGGAATGTTATAATTGATTAAGTAATCATATTACAAATATATAAAGTAATGTTATAATTAATTAAATTTTTTAATCGTTTAATTAAGTAATGTAATAGTATAGTAGATTACTAATGTTTATAATGTAATGTTATAAATTCATAACTAATTAAGTAATTATATAATCATTTAACTATATAATGCTATAATTAAGTAAGTGATCATAATATAATGTAATATAATAATATTATAATTTAATTGAGTAATTATTTAACTATAATATAATGCTTAATTAATGTTTATAAGGTAATGTTATAATTAATTAAATTTCTTATCATTTAATTAAGTATTGTGCTAATGTTTATGTAGTAAATTAGTAATTACTAATGTTTAAAATATAATATCATAACTCATAATCAATTAAGTAATTATTTAATTATGTAATGTTATATTAATTATATGATCATACTATAAATAGTATAATGTAATGTTATAATGAATTAAGTAATCATACTACAAATCTATAATTTAATATTATAATTAATTAAATTTCAAATCATTTAATTAATATACTAATGTTTATAATGGAATGTTATAATTGATTAAGTAATCATATTACAAATATATAAAGTAATGTTATAATTAATTAAATTTTTTAATCGTTTAATTAAGTAATGTAATAGTATAGTAAATTACTAATGTTTATAATGTAATGTTATAAATTCATAACTAATTAAGTAATTATGTAATCATTTAACTATATAATACTATAATTAAGTAAGTAATCATAATATAATGTAATATTATAATATTATAATTTAATTGAGTAATTATTTAACTATAATGTAATGCTTAATTAATGTTTATAATGAAATGTTTATAAGATAATGTTATAATTAATTAAATTTCTTATCATTCAATTAAGTATTGTGCTAATGTTTATATAGTAAATTAGTAATTACTAATGTTTAAAATATAATATCATAACTCATAATCAATTAAGTAATTATTTAATTATGTAATGTTATATTAATTATATGATCATACTATAATAGTATAATGTAATGTTATAATGAATTAAATAATCATACTATAAATCTATAATTTAATATTATAATTAATTAAATTTCAAATCATTTGATTAATATACTAATGTTTATAATAGAATGTTATAATTGATTAAGTAATTATATTATAAATATATAAGGTAATGCTATAATTAATTAAATTTTTTAATCGTTTAATTAAGTAATGTAATAATATAGTAAATTAGTAAATTACTAATGTTTATAATGTAATGTTATAAATTCATAACTAATTATGTAATTATGTAATCATTTAATTATGTAATGCTATAATTAAGTAAGTGATCATAATATATAATGTAATATAATAATATTATAATTTAATTGAGTAATTATTTAACTATAATGTAATGTTTAATTAATGTTTATAATGAAATGTTTATAAGGTAATGTTATAATTAATTAAATTTCTTATCATTTAATTAAGTATTGTGCTAATGTTTATGTAGCAAATTAGTAATTTCTAATGTTTAAAACATAATATCATAACTCATAATCAATTAAGTAATTATTTAATTATGTAATGTTATAATTAATTATATAATCATACTATAATGTAATGTTATAGTGAATTAACTATTAAATAATCATACTATAAAATTTTAATGTAATATTATAATTAATTAAATTTTTAATCATTTAATTAAGTTTGTACTAATGTTTATAATAAAGTCAATTAATTAAGTAGTAATCAATTAATGTAATGCTATAATTAATTATACTATAAATCAATTAAGTAATGTTATAAAATTATAATTAATTAAGTAATCATTTAACTATAATGTAATGTTATAATTGATTAAGTATGATATTTAACTAGTAATTAAATTTATTAATGTTTATCAATTTATCATATATAATTAATTAATTGCTAATTTATTATAGATATACTTAGAACTTGATAATTGAAGTAAATAACTAAATATATTATTACTCAATCAAATATACTATTTTATTCAAAAATAATTCTTTTAATAACATTAAAAATGTAAAACACTTTTAATTGGATCATAATTCCAATTATTTACTTAATTGATCAAAACTTTAATATTAATGTATTATAATATATTAAAGCTTTTAATATGGTGTAATTTATATGTAATAAGTATAATTGTATTCGTATATTTATTTAATTAGGTTATTCTAAAAATTTAACTTTTTCTATTTTAAATTTTTTTATATGTAAAATAATAGAAACTCCCCCATTATTTACATTTCACAAATATTTCATTATAGTCCAGGTTCCAAAATAGGTTCTAAACGATTCCAAAAACAGTTCCAATATAGGTTCCAAAACAGTTCCAAACAGTTCCAGTTCCAAAACAGGTTCCAAACAGTTCCAAAACGAGGTTTCCAAAACAGTTCCAAACAGTTCCAAAACAGTTCCAAACAGTTCCAAAACAGTTCCAAACAGGTTCCAAACAGGTACCCCTACAGGGTTCCAAACAGGTACCCTTTTTACTGCCTTGATTCCGGTTCCTCCTTCCTGAGGGGGTAAGAACCGTAAGGCAATCCGAACCGCATATAGCGGTTCCAAAAATTGGGAACCTGGAACCTACCCGCACAGACAGTGCTCCGGGTAGGTTCTCGGTTCGCTCGCTTCTTACTCCCGGTTCCGGTTCTACCCACTACCCGTGCTCACCCCTATAGGCATGTATGTTGATTTCATTACCTTTGAATTCACATGAAGAATCTGAAAATATCAAAATATAACTACTGTAGAACGTCGACTCGGTCATATATACATTAGAAAAATAAATAAGAAGAAGAAGACATACATAGATATGCATATAATTTATGAAGATTAACATATTTTCAAAACTACCAATATCATATTATCATGGACATCTAATCAAGAGCTGAAGATCTTGTTTTACGTTTTTATAATCTTAAAAGTAATGGGAAACTATTCTCAATATTCTGATGTAACAATTATACATGTTTGACATATCATCTATTATAATTTATTATTATTATCTAATCACATTAAAACGTATCAGTTAATATGAGTGAATTTGTATAAAGAAACCACTTATCGTTTGTGGTCAGATGGTAACACCTTAGGTTACCCAGGTGTCTTGTATTTGAGTCCTACTAAGTGACCACCTATCATATTTATAACTTATCAAGTTCATTGGACATGTAAAAGTGTTCAATGGAACGCATGAAGTTAATATACGCGCAAACTGACCTATACATCCCGATTAGTGAAAAAAATTATATAAAGAATTTATACATGTAGTATTATTCATAATCTTATATATGCGAAAATATATGAAATTCTCTTGTACAAAGCAAAAATCTTGTTTTGACGAAATTCTTGCATTTAGTGTGCTTTTTGGATTGTTGTAGCTTAAGAAACAATCAATTAAGTTTTAAACTAAAACAATAAAAAATGTTTGGTTAATAATTGGTTAAGTTTAAATAATCAGATTTATAAAAGAACTCTAAAAGCTACCTAGCTTTTCAAAATCAGATTATTTTTGAAGTTGATTTTGTATGTTTAAATGACAAAATCAGATTAATTTGAATAATTATTTTTTAAATTATAAAAAAATAGCACAAACTACAGCTGCCTGAATAGTCATCGAGCTATACTACCAGAACAGTCACCACCGACACCGGCGACTTTTTCATGCAGTGCCTGGCAACAGCGCCGGTTTCTCCAAGATCAACGTGATCCGATCTATTCCATCCCGACGGCATCACTGGAAAAAGAGGCGGCGTAAGTCGCAGGAGGCTACCGAATATTTTTCGGCCTCCTATGGCTAAATGCCGCGAAGGAGTCCGACGACGGAACCGGAATAACATAGATTGGTTTGTGTTGATCATTCTGATGCTAGCTGTGTCACTGGACGCACCACGAGAAGGTGGCCGCCGAAAACCAGCGCCGGTGGTGGTTTGGCAATCCAGTTCTAGCACTAATCCCGCATTCTAGTTTTTTGTTTTTAACTTTTATATATTATTAATTTATTTTAAGAAATTATTCTTTTAATATTTATTAAAAAATTAAATTTTTTTTTTAATAATTATATTGTAGATACAAATCTAAGTCCTTTTTTGTCTTTATACACACTACCACAATTTGAAAATCTACTTTTTCAAGCATAACATTATATATTATAAATATCAATTTAAGAATTTGTTTAACCAAACACTTTGAAAATCCTTTCCAAAGCTCATTATTTTCAAAGTTTCAAATTTTTTTTTTTCAAAAAAATAGAAATATCATAATAAAGACTGAGGAAATATATATAGTAGAACAACCAACATTTAACTACCTTATATAAAATATATTTGAAAGGAAAAATAACATAACTAATTGGTATATATAAACATATATACCAATTAATTGGAAAAATGACATAAATTTGACTAACCGGAGAACATTGTAATAAAGCTGAAATTGACTGTCGTTTGGTTCTTTTTTAAGTTTTAACTTTCTTAATAAACTAATATTGGGTCGGTTAAATAATTAAAATAGTAATTTTTGCATAAAAAATGGTGAAAATATGTCGTTTAGTGTTTATTATTACCAGGATTTATGCATATGAGAATTCCCATAATTTTTTTTAATTTCTTTATTGCATTTATATCTAATTTTGTATCTTACCCTGTTCAGCATATTCTACCAAATAGCTTGCATCAAAAGAAAGTGTTACTACAATACTATTACATAAACGAATTTTTTTTCAAAGAAATAGAAATATCATAACAAAGAATGAGGAAATGTATATAGTAGAACAACCAACATTTGAGTGCCTTAAATAAAATATATTTCTTTGGTAATAATGATAGCGAAAAACAATTAAAAATCGTGTTTGAGTGTTGACTCATTCGAGGGTTGATTAATTTTCCTGTGTGCATTTTTCTTCACTCATTAAAGGGTAGAATACTATTTTGACGTCCCTTATACTATACACCTTTGAATGAATCTTCAACAAGACTTTAACATTATCAATAAGCTGTTTATAGATATTATGAGTCACATTTCACATTCTAGCTACTAGCCACAATCAGGCAAAGCTTGATCAATGACTTGAATGAAGCAATCCTCGATTTTTGCAATTAGCATAAATCATTAGCATGATTCTAACATGTATTAATGTAACTATAAATAGAGCCCTTGTACATTGGAAAATACACACTTGAAATAAAATTTCATTCCTTGCCTTGCTCTCTGGAATTCTAACACTAGCAAATAAGAGTTAGGGTCAAGAATGGATGTGCTTATGAGTTGGGGCTATTGATCCCACTCAAAAATGTTTTTAATTAATTTGATTTGAATTTTTGCTTTGATCCAACTTTATCTGTATTAATGTTTATAGATTTGACACCACGTAATTACTTTTTTTATATTTTATATTATATTATTTTGAATTGAGAGTCAATTCCAAAGTTTGTCTCCAGTCAAAATAAGTTATTGTTAATTAATAGATGTATTTGATGTGGAAGACATTTGCTTGAAGTTTAAAAACCATTCCAAGCAAGTTGGCTCGAAAACGATTAATGTTGCATGTAATTTAAATCGTTTTTATGAAATTGTTGACAATGTAGTTCGCATATATATATATATATATATATATATATATATATATATATATATATATATATATATATAATCATGATTGTTTTGATGTAATTATATCAACGCGTACTTCAAAACTGTTTGATCCACTCATTAAATTGAAATGATATTTTACATATAAAGATCAAATAGTAAATATGTATGGTTTTGATATAATTATATCAGATCTAAACAGAGAACATTGTACTAAAGCTGAAATTGACTATATTTTGTTTTTAAAATATATTTCTTATAATTACCTGGTTTGGTTCTTTTTTAAGTTCAAACTTTCTTCTTAAACAAATATTGGGTCAATTAAGTAAATAAAATATTAATTTTAGCATAAAAAACCATGAAAAATTTTTCGTTTAGTGTTTATTATTGCCATCTTAATGAAGTCTGAATTTTTTTGTAAATAAAAAAAAAAAATGGGATTTATGCACATGAGAATTCCCGTCAAATTTTTTTTTTTTTTTTTGTGCATTTATATCTTCTTTTGTATCTTTACCCTTTTCAGCATACTCTACCAAATAGCTTGCATCAAACGAAAGTTTTACTACTTTAATATTACATTAATGAATTTTGTTTTTTATCAAAAAAATAGAAATATCATAACAAAGTCTGAGGAAATATATATAGTAGAACAACCAACATTGGACGGTGTAATAGCCACTACTACTCAATAGATTATAATGAAATACATATAAAATACCATAAAGAAATTGGACCCAAGTTTTTCTTTTATTAAACATACATACATACTCTTTATAAACATATGCGTTTTTACACAAAATATATATAACGTATACAAAAAGTCATCAAAACATCAGGGACAGTGTAACCACTCCTCCTCGCGCGCCGACATCCATCCGACAGTGTCCTCACCTAGGTCCTGCAAAACATGGGAAAACAACGGGGTGAGCACTAAACAATGCTCAGTAAGTAAATCCTCTACTCATACTAGCCCCGTAACTCTCTATCTCTAATTATTTCCTTACAACTCCCCGTTCAATAACTCTTTGGGTACGTCTTTCTTTTCCTCTTTCTCTTTCTCTTAGAAACTCTTTTCTCATAAATCTTTCATAAATCACGACCCCATCTCACCGGGGGCACGGCCGGGACTCACTCCCGCTCTACGTGACCTCTATTCACTCTAGCCGATCGGACTCGGTTATGCATGGATTCGGAACCCTTGGCCCTGTGAGTATATAATCTCTCTCTCTCGGGTACTCGGGTATAGCCCTCATCCGCATGCACTCTCACGGGCTACACCACTTCTCTATCGATACTCATGCCGCTCTCAATGCGGCGTACATGCGGGAATACTCTACCCATTACTCACGGGTTCCCCATCGCACAACCTACTCTATTCTCTTAACTCTTAAAGAACTTATACTCACATTCTATACTAAATCTCAAGCTACTTCTCAAGTGTATAAACAAAGGTGTAGAGCTATCTCATGCTCCCCAATGCACTAATGAAATGCCAACTACAAGATTTCCTCAACACAGTCATTCTGCACCAGTCACACTAAAACGGCCATAACTTAAGCTATACACCTCGGATTACTACGGTTCTAGTCTCGTTTCAAAGCTTAGAAACAGGGCTACAGCTTCTCTGTTTTGGTCTCAGCCCAGTTCGAACCGTAAGACACTCAAAAATTACTTAGAAAAGTTACAGCAGTGACAGGGCAGATTTCACTTAGGCATTTCCTCAAACATCTCATGTGCATAAAAACACCCTACGAAAATTACTACTAAACTTCATTCTCTAGCCATCCAAATTGGGGAAAAACTCCCTCAATTACTCATAATCCCTGTCAAGAAAAGCACTCCCAAAAAGCTTCACCCAACATCTCTCAAACTTCATCTCAAACTTCCATTTCTCATCACACATCAACAACACTTCTCATATTTAATCATACCCAACTACTAAGACTAAGCACACATCTCATCTCAATTTTCAGTAGGTATACCATATACATACATAATTAAAATAAGTCTCTACTCAAAGCTTAGTCATAACTCAACTTGGTTGGATTTACTTACCTTGTGCAAAGATGGCTTCTTTAGCACTTTTCCTTCCCTTTGTGGACTTGTCTCTTCTCTACAACTCAAAACAACCACAAGGACAGCAACAACACAATAAGACTTCACTATAAATACAAGAAAACTCACATCTAAAGCATGAATTCTTACCTTAGGAAGCTTTGATGAAATCTCTACTCAAAACCCCTCTTAAATCCCTTAGAACTCTTGGAAAATTGGGTGGAGAAATTGAGAGAATATGGGCAATTGGAAGAGGCGGTGGAATGAAATGAATAAGGGCTTTCTCTACACTTTACTCTTTTTAGTTCATATTATAAGCTTCATTTCCCATTTTGCCCTTGTCCTTTCTTTTCTTGAAAATTCCATCTATATCCTTTGATTCTTTACAACTACACCCCCATTTAAACACAATCTCTACTAAATTTCCTTTCATTTTACTACCCACTTTTCCTACTAATTAGGGGTAGAATGGTCATTGTGTCCTAAAAGAAGAATTCTCTAGAAAACTCAAGAATCTTTATTTTAAGCTCGTCGCCGCGGCGAAGCATTTTTCGTCGCCTCGGCGAAATAGGGCAGAACCTACCTGTAGTGCAACTTCTCCTCCTCGCCGCGGCGAAGCTTCTTCTTCGCCCCGGCGAAGATTGGATTTCCAACTTCACCAAAACTCAACCCATTTTCAAGGCAACAATTCAACCAACTCCACATACAAACTCAATTTAAGTTAAAACAATAAACTTTTAACTCATACAACAAATCTTAAATACGTACCTCAAGTGGGATATTACAGACGGCCTTAAATAAAATATATTTGAAAGGAAAAATAAGAGAACTAATTGGTATATGTAAACATATATACCAATAAATTGGAAAAAAACATATATTTGACAATATAAAGTCTTTGGTAATACTGGCAGGCAAAACAACGAAAATTCGTGTTGAGAGTTGACTTATTCAAGGGTTGATTAATTTTCCTGTGTGCATTTTTCTCCACTCATTAACAGGTAGAATACTATTTTGACGTCCCTTATACTATACACCTTTGAATGAATCTTCAACAAGAACTTTAACATTATCAATAAACTCTTTATAGATATTATGAGTTACATTTCACATTCTAGCTGCTACCCACAATCAAGCAAAGCTTGATCAACAGCTTGAATCCAGCAAAGCTTGTTTTTAGCCACTAGCAAAAATCATTAGCATGATTCTAGATTGTATTAATGTAAGTATAAATAGAGCCCTTGTACATTAGAAAATACACACTTGAAATACATTTTCATTCTTTGCCGTTCTCTCTAGAATTCTAACACTAGCAAATAAGAGTCAGGGCCAAGGACAGACGTGTTTATGAGTTGGGGCTGTTGATCCCACTCAAAAATATTTTTAATTAATTTGATTTGAATTTTTGCTTTGATCCAACTTTATTTGTACCAATGTTTGTAGATTTGACTCCACATAATTACATTTTTTCTATTTAATGCTTATATTATTTTGAATTGAGAGTCAATTCCAAAGTCTGTCACTAGTTGAAATAAGTTATTGTTAATTAATAGATGTGTTTGATGTGGAATACAGTTGCTTGAAGTTTAAAAACCATTCCATGCAAGTTGGCTCGAAAACGATTGATGCTTCATGTAATTTTAAATCGTTTTTATGAAATTAAACCTGAAGTTGATTGTTGACTATGTACTTCGCATATATAATAATAATAATAATAATAATAATAATAATAATAATAATAATAATAATGCTTATCTTGATATAATTATATCAGCAAGTACTTCAATACTATTTGATCCACTCACTAAATTGAAATGATATTTTACATATGAATATCTAATTGTAAATCTGTATAGTCTTGATATAATTATATCAGATCTAACCAGAAAGTGTTGTACTAAAGCTGAAATTGACTGTATTTTGTTTTTAAAATGTATTTCTTATAATTACTTGGTTTGGTTCTTTTCTAAGTTCTAACTTTCTTCATAGACTAATATTGGGTCAGTTAAATAATTAAAATAGTAATTTTTGCATAAAAAACCATGAAAATATGTTGTTTACTGCTTATTATTGCCGTCTTAATGAACTCTAATTTTTTTTTTTTAAATTGGATTTATGCACATGAGAATTCTCGTAATTTTTTTTTTATATCTACTTTTGTATCTTACCCTGGTCGGCATACTTTACTAAATAGCTTGCATCAAAAGCAATTGTTACTACAATACTATTACATAAAAGAATTTTTTTTTTTCAAAAAAATATCAAAACAAAGACTGAGGAAATATATATAGTAGAACAACCAACATTTGACTGCCTTAAATAAAATATATTTGAATGGAAAAATAAGAGAACTAATTGGTATATGTAAACATATATACCAATAAATTGGAAAAAAACATATATTTGACAATATAAAGTCTTTGGTAATACTGGCAGTGCAAAACAACAAAAATTCGTGTTGAGAGTTGACTTATTCAAGGGTTGATTAATTTTCCTGTGTGCATTTTTCTCCACTCATTAATGGGTAGAATACTATTTTGACGTCCCTTATACTATACACATTTGAATGAATCTTCAACAAGAGTTTAACATTATCAATAAGCTGTTTATAGATATTATGAGTTACATTTCACATTCTAGCTGCTGGCCACAATCAAGCAAAGCTTGATTTTAGCCATTAGCATAACTCTAGCATGTATTAATGTTGGTATAAATAGAATGCTTGTACATTGGAAAATACACACTTGAAATACAATTTCATTCTTTGCCTTTCTCTCTAGAATTCTAACACTAGCAAATAAGAGTCAGGGTCAAGGACGGACGTGCTTATGAGTTGCAGCTGTTGATCCTACTCAAAAATATTTTTAATTAATTTGATTTGAATTTTTGCTTTGATCCAACTTTATTTGTATCAATGTTTGTAGATTTGACTCCACGTAATTACTTTTTTTCTATTTTATATTATATTATTTTGAATTGAAAGTCAATTCCAAAGTCTATCCCTAGTCGAAATAAGTTCTTGTTAATTAATAGACGTGTTTGATGTGGAAGACAGTTGCATGAAGTTTAAAAACCATTCCAAGTAAGTTGGCTCGAAAATGATTGATGCTTCATGTAATTTTAAATCGTTTTTATGAAATTAAACTTGAAGTTGATTGTTGACTATATAGTTCGCATATATATATAATCATGATCGTCTTGATATAATTATATCAGCACATATTTTAACACCATTTGATCCACTCACTAAATTGAAATGATATTATACATATAAAGATCTAATGGTAAATATGTATGATCTTCATATAATTACATCAGATCTAACTAGAGAACATTGTACAAAAGTTGAAATTGACTGTATTTTGTTTTTAAAATATATTTCTTATGATTACTTGGTTTGGTTCTTTTCTAAGTTCTAACTTTCTTCATAAACTAATATTGGGTCGATTAAATAATTAAAATAGTAATTTTTGCATAAAAAACCATGAAAATATGTTGTTTACTGCTTATTATTGCCGTCTTAATGAACTCTAACTTTTTTTTTTAAAGAAATAAATGGGATTTATTCATATGAGAATTATCGTAATTTTTTTTTATATGTACTTTTGTATCTTAACCTGGTCAGCATACTCTACCAAATAGCTTGAATCAAAAGAAAATGTTACTACATTACTATTACATAAAAGAAATTTATTTTTCTTTTTTTTTTGCCAAAAAAAAAAAAATAGAAATATCATAACAAAGACTGAGGAAATATATATATATATATAGTAAAACAGTCAACATTTGACTGCCTTAAATAAAATATATTTGAAAGGAAAAATAAGAGAACTAATTAGTACATGTAAACATATATACCAATTAATTGGAAAAAAAACATATATTTGACTATATGAAGTCTTTGGTAATACTAGTAGTGCAAAACAACTAAAAACGGTTTTTGAGTGTTGTCTCATTCAAGGGTTGATTAATTTTCTTGTGTGCATTTTTCTCCACTCATTAAAGGGCTATTTTGACGTCCCTTATACTATACACCTTTGAATGAATCTTCAATAAGACTTTAACATTATCAATAAGTTGTTTATAGATATTATGAGTCACATATCGCATTCTAGCTGCTAGCCAGAATCAAGCAAAGCTTGATTTTAGCCATTGGCATGACTCTAGCATGTATTAATATTGGTATAAATAGAGCCCTTATACATGGGAAAATACACACTTGAAATACAATTTCATTCTTTTCCTTTCTCTCTAGAATTCTTTGCTTTTCTATCTAGAATTCTAACACTAGCAAATAAGTGTCAGGGTCAAGGACGAACGTGCTTATGAGTTGGGGTTGTTGATCGCACTAAAAAATGTTTTTAATTAATTTGATTTGAATTTTTGCTTTGATCCAACTTTATTTGTATCAATGTTTGTAGATTTGACACCACGTAATTACTTTTTTCTATTTTCTATTTTACTATTTTGAATTGAGAGTCAATTCCAAAGTTTATCACTGGTCAAAATAAGTTCTTGTTAATTAATAGATGTGTTTGATGTTGAAGAAAATTGCTTGAAGTTTAAAAACCATTCCAAGCAAGTTGGGCTCGAAAACGATTGATGCTTCATGTAATTTTAAATCGTTTTTACGAAATTAAACCTGAAGTTGATTGTTGACTATGTAGTTCGTATATATATATATATATATATATATTGTTATAATCGGAAACAAACACAACCACGCAGATTTGCACAAACCATCAACACAAGAACACAAGATTTTACCATGGTTCGATTATCCTATTTGGATAATCTATATCCACGTTGAGCTCCGGAAATGGAGAGCTCACGGCACTACTAATTAGAATAATATCAACACAGTACAAAATCAAACAAACCAGATCAACTCCTCTCTATTACCACACAAGAATCAACCCGTAACTAACCTAAGAACTCTCACCTGGAACCCTCAAGCCTCAAGAGTAAAACCACCCTCAGATTAACTTACAATTGCTAATCAATCTCCCAAGTTACAATGATTCTTAAAGAAGTGCAGAAAAACAAATCAAGAACTGCTAACTCAATCAGAAGAAAAAAATACAAAACCTAGATTTGTTGCAAAATGAACTATTGCCCTCTTTTATACCGTTAATCCTTTGACATGTCTCAACCGTTGGATCTAGATAGCTTGGATGGATAGGATGCACAGATTATTCAGTCCAAAACTCTGCGTTTCACTTAACTATAAAGTGGCGTTGTTTTCAATCTTTGCTTCAACAATCTCCACCTTAAAGACTTGAAAACTAATTAGTAGTGCAGTAGACTCTAACCATATCCCTCATAGCTCTAGTTTATGTTGAATTACTCAATGGACAGCAGCTTCAAGCAGTGCTTGAATTTTGCTGGTGTGATGATCTTGGTCCCCATATCGGCTGGATTTTCTTCAGTGGGGACTTTCTTCAGCTCAATTAATCCTTGGGCTACCACATCTCTCACAAAGTGAAACCTTACATCAACATGTTTGGTCCTCTCGTGATAAACTGGGTTCTTACTCAGATGTATAGCACTCTGGCTATCTGAGTAAATTGTGACCTTCCCTTCAGTTAGATTTGCTTCTGACATTAACCCCTGTAACCACATAGCCTCCTTAATCACATCAGCGATGACTATGTACTCTGCGTCACTTGATGAAAGTGCAACTATAGGCTGCAACTGAGATTTCTAGCATATACAGTTTCCTCCAAGTGTAAAACAGTAAACAATTGTGGATTTTTTGGTGTTTATCACCTGCAAAATCTGAATCTAGAAACCCAACAAGATCAAGCACAATATTGTTCTTACAATACTTTAAACCAATATTCAAAGAACTGTTAATGTATCTTGACCCATTTAAGGGCAGTCTAATGTTCACTGTCAGGGTTCGACATGAATCTACTAAGAAGTGATATAGCAAAAGACAGATCAGGTCTAGTGTTTATCATAGCATACATTAAGGAGCCAATCACATTTGAGTATGGGATATCATTCATCTTTATCAACTCCGCTTCAGATTTAGGACACTATTCTTTACTAAGTATGAAGTGGTTTGCCAAGGGCATTGTGCCAGGTTTTGAGTCAGCCATACCAAATTTGTTTATTACTTTCTGCAAATGAGCAATCTGCCCTACTTTTAAGCGGTTGTTCTTCCTATCTCTAGATATCACCATCCCTAATATTTTCTTGGCATTTCCCAAATCTTTGATGTGAAATTCTAAATTTAATTTCTCTTTTAGATCTTGTATCCTAGGCTTGGATCTACTGATTAGTAGCATATCATCAACATACAGCAAAAGATAAATGGGCAGATTTTCATCAAGGTCAAAGTAGAAGCAGCTGTCATACTTGCTTCTCCAAAATCCCAAGCCTATCATAAAGGTGTCAAACCTTTTGTACCACTGCCTGGGGGCCTGTTTGAGGCCATATGGGGACTTATGGAGCAAGCATACATGGTCAAGGGCCCTAACATCAATGAATCCTATAGGTTGACTCATATAAATTTTCTCATCCAAATTTCCATGCAGAAAAGCAGTAGTCACATCTAGTTGTTCTAATTCTAGATTATGGTGTGCAGCAATAGCTAACATTAATATGATGGTTTTATATTTCACCATTGGGGAAAAGACTTCATTGAAGTCTATTCCCTCTCCTTGGGTATAGCCTTTGGCAACTAGCTTGGCTTTATATCTAGGTGGGTCAGAAATCGAAATACCATCCTTAAGTTTATAGAGCCACTTACACTAGATCAATTTCTAATCTTTAGGTTTGGGTACCAAAGTCCAAGTTCTGTTTACCTCTAATGAGTGCATCTCTGCTCTCATTGCTGCTTCCCACTTTTCTTTATCCGTGGATTTCAAAGTCTCCTCATATGTTTCAGGTTCTGTCCCCTAAACTTATGTACCTGCAAGCAAAGCAGAAAAAATCAGTTCAGCATAGGAATAATGGGCAGGGGGCCTTACCTCTCTCCTGATTCGGTCTCTGGCTAGTTGGTACTGTTGTAGGTCAGCTGGTTGGGGTTCTAAGATCTCATTAGTGGTTTCTTCTGCTGGTTGTTCATGTTTAGTTTCAGATTCTGTTTGGGTTTCAGTTTCAGTTTGGGTGGAGTGAGGCTGATGTGAAAGTTGCTCCACCTCAATTGATGTACTTCCAGTTGGGTTAGGGTCTAGTTTAGTGTTTTTGGTGTTTCCTTGATCAATGGCAGATCCTTTGCAAGGGAATTCACACTCATTGAACACAAAATCTCGGCTTACAATAATCTTTACCCCTGGAGCCTCTCTATCCCACAATCTATACCCTTTTGTGCCTTCTTGGTAACCTAGAAATATGCACTTGGTAGACCTAGGTTCAAGTTTTCCTCCTATAGTGTGTGCATAGGTAGCACACCCAAAAATCCTCAAATGGCTTAAGTCTGGTCTTCTACCAGACCAGATTTCTTCGGGACACTTTCCATTAATAGCAGTAGAAGGACTTCTATTCACAAGGTAGGCAGTGGTGGCTAAGGCTTCCCCCCAGAAAGTGTTTGGTAACCCTGAAGTGAACAAGAGACACCTAAGTTTTTCTAGTAAGGTACAGTTCATCCTTTCTGCCACTCCATTCTGTTGGGGGGTCTTGGCTATAGTTCTATGTCTCAAAATACCATGTTCTTTACAAAAGTTGTTAAACTTAGAATTGCAGAATTCCAGAACATTGTTTGTGCGATGTGCCTTAACTTTCTTTCCTGATTGGTTTTCTACCAATGTTTTCCAATCCCTAAACTTGGTCAAAGCCCGGTCTTTTGTCTTTAGGAGAAAAGTCCAGACCTTTCTAGTATGGTAATCTACAATGGATAAGAAATAGCTGTTCCCACCATGGGATTTAATTGTTTCAAGTCCCCAAAGGTCAGAGTGTAAGTACTTTAGGCAATTCTTGGCTAGGTGAGTCCCTTTTGAAAAACTAAGTCTATGTTGTTTTCCTCACACACACATTTCACAGAATTCTAGGTTGATGAGTCCTTTCCAAAACCTCTCTGACTACTAAGGATGTGCATACCCTTCTAACTCATGTGTCCTAACCTAAGGTGCCATTTTTTAGTTGCTGTTTGTTTGGTGGGAGACAGTGCAGTGCTAAAGCATTCAGGGTTAGAATCACCACATAAAATGTATAACCCATTCCTCTTTTCCCCTTTGAGAACCAAGTTCTAGTTTTTGTACACATATAAGCAACCATTGTTAGCCTTATAAGAACATCCAGCCTCATCCAATGTTCCTAAGAAAATAAGATTCCTTTTTAACTCAAGAATGTACCTAACATTGGTTAACCTTACAATCTTTCCATTAGTAAGTTGAAGGGTTAGACTACCTATGCCCTTCACCCTACATGCTTGATTATTCCCCATGTAAACAGTTTCAGTTTCCTGAGATTCTAGATTCTGGAACCATTTCTTGTGTGGGCTCCTATGAAAGGAGCAACCTAAGTCCAGGACCCATTCCTTAGCAGTATCAGATGTTGATACTGTCAAGACCTCAGGCTCCTCCCAATGGTTATTGCTAGAAGCTAGATTACTCTCAGTATTACCCTGTTTATGTTTCTTCAACTATTCAAAACAATTTTTCTTGATATGACCAGGTTTATTGCAAAAGAAGCACTTCCTAGTGTTTGATTTGGTTTTATTATTCCCCTTCCACTTTTTCTTGTTTTTGGACCCATGTTGATACGGATTGGCCTTTCCTGTTTGACTAGATTCAGGTCTACCCTTTGCAAACAAGTTACTACTAGATCTTTTCTGAACCTTAAGTTCTAGCTCCCTGGCTTTAAGACCAGCAACTATTAAGTCTAGGCTAGGCACTGTCCCTGAATACTGAAGGGTATTCTTTACAACTATGTAATCTTCGGTTAAGGAATTTAATTGGATCATAGCTAAACTATTGTCCCCTAGTTCCTGGTTAGTTCCTTTAAGAATTAAAGTCATCTTAAGGAATTCATCTAAATTATCCCCAACAGATTTAGAACCATCCATTTTGTATGAAAATAAAGCACCCTTTAAAAACACAAGGTTAGGTGCTGACTATAAAGAATACAAGGTTTCGAGTTTACCCCATAGGGATAGAGGAGTTTCTAGCCCATCTACCTTCCGCAGGACATTGTCTGCCAGATTCATCACTATGAGGTTGTGCGCCTCCTTGAAAGATCAGCATGCATGCATGAAGAGTGGTGGAAATGGAGAAGAAAGCATAAAAAAAATTGGATTCAAAAAAATGGTTTTCAAACAAAGCTTGGAAAAGAGATTATACCTACTCCTTTGCTTTGGATTAATGAAGATTAGCCTCAAAGTAATGAGACCTCCACACTTTAACACCACCTTGAGAGGTTTAGAGAGTGGTCGTGGCTTTTAGAGAGAGTTTTGATTTTGCTTTGAGTGAGCAATGTGTGTTATGAACAAAAATGCAACCTTTTGCATTTATATATACTTGGATAATTTTGCAATTATTTATTTTTCACTTCCAAGCCCAATAAAATCTTATTTTATAAAGGGACCCCACGAATTTAATATGCTACCCTTTGAATAATCAATATTATTCAAGGGCCCATGTAAACTAAACTAGTTTACATTAACAACCCAAAATTTACCCCTTTTTACCCTTTAACTATTAAAAGGTTATTTTTGTTCATCTTATTAATCTTAACACTTTAAGATATAATAATTAAATATAATTAATTATTGCTTGACCATTTTAACCCTTAAAATGTCACAAATGATTTCTATGTAACTATTACTATAGAAATCCCGTTATTACCCTCGGAAGGTGCTAGCCCTCTTCGGATAATCATTTCTCTCTCTCATCCTTCTCTAACTTCCCAAGGCTATTGGTGTGACCATGTAGGTCCACCGTGGATTAGTCGTGAGCCTATTCTGGATGAATCCAGAAACCTATCCGGAGGCCCAACGACTATGGTAAACATTTAGCAATGTGCCATAGTCCCTAAACCACGATGAAGAAATACTTCATCGAACCCATTTCAGATCATACGTACCATGCAGGTAAAGTCCCTCCATTGAGATATCCTAATCGAGTATGGATTCATGGAACGTCAAAATCCTAAACTTGATCTTCTATCGAATTGTCGATCAATATGTCCGGAACTTGTCATCACAAACTTACTTTTGTATGACTAATAATAGACTCTGGCCATAGATTCAGTTTTCCGACATTTATTGATGTTCGTCTAGGAACTCGAATCCGGATGGAGTCAGCGGTACTCCCGATCCTATATTTCCGAGTCAATGGATCCCCTCTTGACCATCGTTCGTTTCCGCATATGAACAACGCATGACCAAATAGGCTTTATTGTACGAAACATGATTAGTCTCGTACTTATACACCATATGAACCATACGCATCCATATCGATCCGACTACAATGTCTCGTGTCAAAGGACTACATCGTACCGATATAACCAAACGATAAATCATTGACTACATGCTTTTCCAAGTGATTTGTCGTTATTCGTTACGCTTTGAAAAACAGTTCACCAACCGTTAATCCATACCAATGCCCTAGTGACATGACTATCATCGCCATCCGTACTTATATCAACTCATGATATCTTTCGGAAGCATCCGGTATGCCTACTGTACAATATAGTTGCCCAAATTTATATTGGTTCCGCAGGGAACCCTTTTCGATAATTCATTTACCTATTAAATGAATCATCTGGACAATTCATATACATACTTTATTTTAAATGCACGACTGAATAAAGGAAGCAATTTACATATATGAATTGAAGAACTCTTTCTTCTATTATTTATGATATATATAGATACAAGACAAAATGCTCTGAAACCGACAACACGAATGGTTTCTAGGGCATACACTAATATACACTAACAAACTCCCACTTGCACTAAAGCCATTCGATGTTGTATCTCATACCCATCTTCTCAAGATGATGGTCCAATTGCTTCAGTGTCATCGCCTTAGTAAGTGGATCAGCTAAATTTTCTGCTGAAGGAGTCTTCAGAATCAAAATCTCTCCACTCCAACGAATTCTCTCAAAATGTGATACTTACGCTGAATGTGTTTGGATTTTTGGTGTGCCCTTGGTTCCTTTGCCTATGCAATAGCTCCAGTATTGTCACAGAACATGCTTATCGGGTAAGCCATGTTTGGAACCACACCAAGTTCAATTACGAACTTTCGCATCCAAACAGTCTCATTCGCTGCTTCCGAAGCAGCAATGTATTTAGCTTCTGTAGTGGAGTCAGTTGTGGTTGTTTGTTTGGAACTTTTCCAACTAACAACACCTCCATTACATATAAAAATGTACCCGGACGTAGACTTTCTATCATCAATATCTGATTGGAAATCAGAATCTGAGTATCCTTGAATGTTTAACTCGGAACATCCATAACTCAGAACTAGATCCTTAGTTCTTCTCAAGTACTTAAGGATCGATTTTACAACCGACCAATGTTTCTCCCCTGGGTTTGACTGATATTTGCTCGTAACACTTACAGCAAAAGCTATATCAGGTCTTGTACATAGCATTGCGTACATTAAGCTACCTACGGCAGATGCATAAGGCACATTACGCATCCGCTGCCGCTCTTCATCGGTCTTTGGACCTATCTCCTTAGAAAGATGAAGACCATGAGTGAAGGGCAAAAGACCTCTCTTAGAGTTCTCCATGCTAAATCTTTTTAGCATTTTCTCTATATACAATTTTTGGGATAATCCAATTACCCTTTTTGTTCTATCTCTATAGACACGAATGCCAAGGACATATGTCGCTTCTCCTAAGTCTTTCATCGAGAAGGTTTTGGACAACCAAACCTTAACCTCTGTCATCATGCCTATATCATTTCCCATCAAAAATATGTCATCTACATATAATATGAGAAACGTGATGGCATGATCTTTAACCCATTTGTATACACAGGGCTCATCCGGATTCTTGACAAAACCAAACGATTTGATTATGTCGTCAAATCGAATGTTCCAGTTTCTTGAAGCTTGCTTCAATCCATAAATGGATCGATGCAATTTGCATACCTTATGTCTTTCAGCAGAGGATACAAAACTTATCGGTTGTTCCATATAGATGTTTTCCTCAATAAACCCATTGAGGAAAGTTGTTTTGACATCCATCTGCCAAATTTCATAATGATGGTATGCTGCGATGGCTAGCATTATACGGATGGATTTAATCATAGCTACAGGCGAGAAGGTTTCCTCATAATCCAATCCTTGTTTCTGAGTATAACCTTTTGCCACCAGTCGAGCTTTGAAGGCCTCTACCTCCCCATCCTTGCCAACTTTTCTCTTGTAGACCCATTTACAACCTATAGGAACTATTCCCTCAAGTGGATCTACAAGCGACCATACTTGATTGGCATGCATTGATTCTATCTCAGAATCCATCGCCTTCCAGCCATTTTCCTGAATCTCTATCCAATATTGCTTCTTCGTAGCTTCTAGGATCATCACCATGATCATCTACTCCCACTAAGTAAGATTCAAAATCTTGCTCATGTAGGAACCCATATCTCTCTGGAGGTTTCGACATTCTAGAAGACTTTCGTACTAGAACCATAGTATCACATCGAGGTTCGCTGAGTGGACGTTCCATCTTCAGCAATCTCGGTTCTTGGCTCTTCGAACTCTTCCTTGAGTTCAATATTTCTTCCAACGCCGCCTTCCTCCAAGAACTCGTTCTCGAGGAAGCGCGCATTTCTACTGATCCAAACTCTTTGATCACTTGGGAAGTAAAAGCAATATCCTAAACTATCTTTAGGATATCCAATGAACCGACCCTTTCTCGGATTTAACATCCAGCTTATCAGATTTAACCAATTTAACATAAGTGGGCAGCCCCAAATCTTCATATAATTCAGACTTTGGACGTTTTCCATACCATATCTCATACGGTGTTTTCTGGACAGTTTTAGACGGGACCCTATTAAGGATGTGCACATGTCCGGAGAGCGTACCCCTCCCCACAGAGACATTGGTAAGTCTGTAAAACTCACCATTGATCGTACCATATCCAATAAGGTACGATTTCTCCTTTCTGACACTCCATTAAGCTGGGGTGTATAAGGAGGAGTTAATTGTGAGATGATCCCATTTTCTTTTAAGAACTCTTGAAACTCTGTACTCAAGTATTCACCCCCACGATCTGATCGTAGTATTTTAATACTTTTTCCAGTTTGATTTTCTACTTCATTCTTGAATTCTCTGAATTTTTCAAAGGATTCAGATTTGTATTTCATTAAATACAAATACCCATATCGTGACATATCATCTGTAAAGGTAATGAAATATTCAAATCATCCCCTAGCTAAAGTACTAAATGGTCCACACACATCTATATGTATGAGTTCTAAAAGTTCTTTAGCTCGCTCTCCTTTACTCTTAAAGGGAGACTTGGGTCATCTTTCTTTGGAGACATGATTCACAGGTTGGATAGGGTTCAGAACCCAATGAGTTTAGGATCCCACTTTCTCCAAGCTGTATTAATCTTCTCTCTCCTATATGACCTAATCTATGATGCCATAGAATTTTAGGATTTGATTCAGATCGAGTTCTTTTATTAGAAATGGTATTGATTGAAGCATAGTCATTCAATTCTAAGACATACAAACCATTTGTATTCATAGCTTTACCAACTAAAACATTTCCAAAATGTATTGAACATTCATTTCTATTAAACAGTACATAATAACCTGCCTTACACAAAGCAGAAATAGAAATGATGTTTCTTGTGGCCTTTTCAAAGTACAATACTTTAAACAAATTCAAAACATGTCCTGAAGGTAGTCTTAGTGAGCAAGTCCCCATGGCCTCGGCGCAACTCGTGCCCCATTTGCCATCCTCAAAATGATCTCGCCCTTTGTCACCTCGTAACTATTCAAGTACCCGCAAAGACATACAAACATGAGATGTTGCTATGAATCTAATATCCAGGAATGACTATCTGAATTAACACTTAATTCATATTCAATCATAAGACATTGGTTGTACCTGCTTTTCCTTTGCCTTTCTTCGCATCGCTCGTATTGAGGACGCTTCCTCTTCCAAAGGTCCATCTTTTCCATAGTGGAAACATTTTCCTTTTGCATCGGCCTTCTCTCGCCTTTGCCTTCTTGAAGCTCTTATTCTTGGGTCCAACTTTTGGACCTCTCTTTGGTAGCACTTTGGGCTTTTTATTGGCCCTGCTAGTGGAGGCGGCAAAGACATCCTCATGTCCCTTCCTTTTCACATTCTGCTGTGAAATTCTTTAAGCTCATTTAGCAGTTCAGAGAGGTTTCTCTCAATCCTATTGAGATTGTAGTTAGTTATAAACGGTTTATAACTTGGAGAAAGGGATTGTAGAATTAAATTCACTTTGAGGCGGTCTGGCATGACCACCCCATATCCATCCAAGTCGATCTAATCCATTGATCATTTTAAGAGTATGATCATGGAGGTTCCCCTTCCCTCAACTTCATGCTAAAGAGGGATGCACACAATTCATACTCAACCACTCTTGGATTTTCGCTATACAACTCTTGTAGAGCTATGAGGATATCATAAGCATTTGAAACCTCTTCATGCTTAGTTTGAAGTTCTATATTCATGGAGGCTAACATGTAATTTTTAGCCCTCCTACTATCCTCTCTCCACTTTTCAAGAGCATCCAGCTCACCTTGTGGAGCATCCGGTCCAATATCAAGTGGAAGAGGTGCTTCCAGGACATAAGCAATTCTTTCAAAATCTAGAACAATTCTAAGATTTCTTAGCCAATCTTTTAGGTTGGGTCCGGTTAACATGTTATTGTCCATTATCCTTAGGAGAACATTGTTGGCCATTTTTTTCGATTATTTATCACAAAGATGAAACTGCAAAGAAAAGTAATTTTATTAGTGTCTTGTAATCTTTTAAACCTTTTAATGCATAATCAAATTAGCTCCCACTATTTTATTCAAGTCCTATACTCCCTTAAATAGGATCCGGAAATTTTCGTTGGATTAAATTTCTTAGTGGGGAATCAATTTCTTATCAAATTCAATTAACCTCACATAATAGAATTCTTGGTTAATTAAGTCTAATAAGTAGGAAACTCTTTTCCTTTTATATCACTATATAAGGTTTGATTCATATTCCTTGTCCTAGCTTCGGATACCTCACATAATAGAATTCTTGGTACCCTAGGCTAGTTAAATCCGAACCATTGTGCTTTCTTAGGATGGCATTTTCATCATGTCCTCACATAATAGAATTCTTGGTCAAGGTGAAAATATCCATCCAAGAACAAGATTAACTTAATTCTATGATATAAAGATTATATCCCTCACATAATAGAAATCTTGGGATATTAAAATTTATATCAAAGAATTTAGTTATCCTACAATGGGAGACTTGGATTTAATAATTTTAAATTGGGGAGATTTAGGTTTAACTTTTAGTTAATTTATTTTAGCATGCCATGTTTAATTAACAATTCATACATATCACATATATGCATAAATTAAAGCATGTGGGTTGATCATGGGGCTTTTCGAAAATACATCCTAAAGGCAAACTATTTACCCTAATACTATATCTTCGATTGGATCATCATTCGGATGCTCTTTGGTTCCCGTCTAGCCGATTCAATTACAAATTGGATCTTAGGCACGCAGGCCCGATTAAAATAAATAAATAAAATTCAATTATTACAAGCCATTTAATAAAAGAATATTACAAACACTTTTGAATATTTTGAAAACCAAATGGCGCCCATGATCAACCCTCTAATCTAATATTCATTCATCACATAAATAAATATTAAACATTCATACCAAATATAATAAACAATTATTTAAAGGCATGAATATAAAAAATTATTTAAAGTATATATAAATATATAAATATATCTCATATATTAATAGATATTATATTTATATGCATGTGGTAATTTAATTATAACTTTGGGCCATGCAACAATTACACATTTCATAAGAATCATTACACAAACACTTTTGTCATATTCCACCCAAAGATATATATTATTTAACTATTATCATCATTTCAATACTTTTCTTATTTAACTATTATCATCATTTCAATACTTTTCACAAAAGTCATGCATGGCATAGATAAATGGGTTTTATCACTCCAAGAGTAATCATTCTATGACACAAATTACTTTTAGCTAAAGTAATACCTTTTATGACACATTTATCTTCTCAAAGACAATCATGTCATCTTGCATCATCATTTTTGAAACCTCCATTCAAAGGGCAAGGCCAAATTATTACATTTCCAAAATATAATAATTTATGCCATGCCATGATGCATTATATGATAATTTAATCAAATTAAACATCCTACATTAAATTTACCACCATCATACATACATAATATCACAATTCATCATATCAATTAATAATCCATAACTTTATGCTAACATCAAATTCCACCACTAAACACTTGCAACATTTGCATACACTTCATGCAAAAACATACTTTAATCAAATTAAAGATAACACATTTAGCATGTCAAAGCATAAACCATTTAATCAAAGTAATGGAAATGAACATGCATGAACATTTTTCTAAATGAATCATCATGCAACATTTCTTAAAACATCATTCATCAATACATGAATGAAATGACATTTTTATGGCAAAACTAGTCATGGCCGAAAATGACATATATGCATGCATGTAGTTTTCAACACATTTCATGCAATAATCGTCATCCAAACATGCTTTAAATCATATTCTAACATACCCAAACATATTAGAGCAAGAAGAAAAACATGTTTTCCAAAGATCAAGAGATGGCCGAGACATACACATGCATCAAACATGCTTATTACATCAAACAACTCATCCAATACTAAGGCATGCTCATTATAACCATTATCATCATTCAAACATATAAGAATGAGAAGAAGAATGAACATATACCTCTGATCTATGTATGGCCGAGACATGCATGTAAAGATCTACTATGAAAAAAACATTTTTGAACCATATCACTAACATGCAAACTCAACCAAGTTTGATGAACATATGAACACATGGAAAATGCCATTTTAGCTTATAAATTCGACATGCAATGAGCTTTTAGCTCTGATACCATTTGAAAGATCAGCATGCATGCATGAAGAGTGGTGGAAATGGAGAAGAAAGCATAAAAAAATTGGATTCAAAAAACCGGTTTTCAAACAAAGCTTGGAAAAGAGATTATACCTACTCCTTTGCTTTGGATTGATGAAGATCAGCCTCAAAGTAATGAGATCTCCACACTTTAACACCACCTTGAGAGGTTTAGAGAGTGGTCGTGGCTTTTAGAGAGAGTTTTGGTTTTGCTTTGAGTGAACAATGTGTGTTATGAACAAAAATGCAACCTTTTGCATTTATATATACTTGAGCAATTTTGTAATTATTTATTTTTCACTTCCAAGCCCAATAAAATCTTATTTTATAAAGGGACCCCACGAATTTAATATGCTACCCTTTGAATAATCAATATTATTCAAGGGCCCATGTAAACTAAACTAGTTTACATTAACAACCCAAAATTTACCCCTTTTTACCCTTTAACTATTAAAAGGTTATTTTTGTTCATCTCATTAATCTTAACACTTTAAGATATAATAATTAAATATAATTAATTATTGCTTGACCATTTTAAACCTTAAAATGTCACAAATGATTTCTATGTAACTATTACTATAGAAATCCCGTTATTACCCTCGGAAGGTGCTAGCCCTCTTCGGATAATCATTTCTCTCTCTCATCCTTCTCTAACTTCCCAAGGCTATTGGTGTGACCATGTAGGTCCACCGTGGATTAGCCGTGAGCCTTGGCTCGGATGAATCCGGAAACCTATCCGGAGGCCCAACGACTATGTTAAACATCTAGCAATGTGCCATAATCCCTAAACCACGATGAAGAAATACTTCATCGAACCCATTTCAGATCATACGGTACATGCAGGTAAAGTCCCTCCATTGAGATATCCTAATCGAGTATGGATTCATGGAACGTCAAAATCCTAAACTCGATCTTCTATCGAATTGTCGATCAATATGTCCGGAACTTGTCATCACAAACTTACTTTTGTATGACTAATAATAGACTCTGGCCATAGATTCAGTTTTCCGACATTTATTGATGTTCGTCTAGGAACTCGAATCCGGATGGAGTCAGCGGTACTCCCGATCCTATATTTCCGAGTCAATGGATCCCCTCTTGACCATCGCTCGCTTCCGCATATGAACAACGCATGACCAAATAGGCTTTATTGTACGAAACATGATTAGTCTCGTACTTATACACCATATGAACCATACGCATCCATATCGATCCGACTACAATGTCTCGTGTCAAAGGACTACATCGTATCGATATAACCAAACGATAAATCATTGACTACATGCTTTTCCAAGTGATTTGTCGTTATTCGGTTACGTTTGAAAAACAGTTCACCAACCGTTAATCCATACCAATGCCCTAGTGACATGACTATCATCGTCATCCGTACTTATATCAACTCATGATATCTTTCGGAAGCATCCGGTATGCCTACTGTACAATATAGTTGCCCAAATTTATATTGGTTCCGCAGGGAACCCTTTTCGATAATTCATTTACCTATTAAATGAATCATCTGGACAATTCATATACATACTTTATTTTAAATGCACGACTGAATAAAGGAAGCAATTTACATATATGAATTGAAGAACTCTTTCTTCTATTATTTATGATATATATAGATACAAGACAAAATGCTCTGAAACCGACAACACGAATGGTTTCTAGGGCATACACTAATATACACTAACACTCCTCATTGATTTCATCCTTCTTTTTCAGTTTCTCTTCTACCCATTTGGTTTCGTCTTTCTCTAGGGCAATTCCCACCTTGTTGTGGGACAGCAGTGCCTTCATCTTCTTTTTCCAACTCCCAAAATCTATCTTTCCGTCGTATTGAGTGATTTCTAATCGTGTGGTTGACATTTTGTGTTTAAACAATTGACTCTGTTTCAAGAACCCTAATTTTGAAACCCTGGACCGAATTAACAATGTAATTCTTGAATGAATTGCTAAGACTCAGACCAGAATCTTCAACAAGATTTCCTCAATTAATGAATTTACTACTCGAATCTGTAAACTAGGGCTCAAGATTGCAAAGGGAAGCCTCAATTTGAAAAACCCCCAAATTCTAGACAAACCCTAAATCACCGAGTAAACTACAAATCGATCAAGCCTATTGTCTAATAGCTCTGATACCATCGTTATAATCGGAAACAAACACAAACACGTTACCAGATTCAACAACCACATAGATTTGCACAAACCATTAACAGAAGAACACAAGATTTTACCGTGGTTCGATTATCCTATTTGGATAGTCTACATCACGTTGAGCTCCGGAAATGGAGAGTACATGGCACTACTAATTAGAATAATATCAACATAGTACAGAATCAAACAAACCAGATCAACTCCTCTCTTCCCACATAAGAATCAACCCGTAACTAACCTAAGAACTCTCACCTGGAACCCTCAAGCCTCAAGAATAAAACCACCCTCAGATTAACTAACAATTGCTAATCAATCTCCCAAGTTACAATGATTCTTAAAGAAGTACAGAAAAACAAATCAAGAATTGCTAACTCAATCAGGAGAGAAAAACGCAAAACCTAGATTTGTTGCAAAATGAACTATTCCCCTCTTTTATACCATTGACCTTTTGACATGCCTCAGCCGTTGGATCTGGACAGCTTGGATGGACAGGATGCACAGATTATTCAGTCCAAAACTCTGCGTTTCACTTAACTGTAAAGTGGCGTCATTTTCAGTTCACTTCAACATATATATATTATATATATATATATATATATATATATATATATATATATATATATATATATATATATATATATATATATATATATATATATATATATATATATATATATATATATATATATATATATATATATTCACGATTGTCTTGATATAATTATATTAGTACATACTTCAATACTGTTTGATCTACTCACTAAATTAAAATGATATTTTATGTATAAAGGTCTACTGGTAAATATGTATGGTCTTGATATAATTATATCAAATCTAAATAGAAAACATTGTACTAAAGCTGAAATTGACTGTATTTTGTTTTTAAAATATTTCTTATAATTACGTGGTTTGGTTCTTTTTTAAGTTCTAACTTTCTTCATAAACTAATATTGGGTTGGTTAAATAATTAAAATAGTAATTTTAGCATAAAAAACTGTGAAAATATGTCGTTTAGCGTTTATTATTGCTGTCTTAATGAAGTCTGAATTTTTTTTGTAAATAAAAAAAAGGGGGATTTTTGCACATGAGAATTCCCGTAATTTTATATCTACTTTTGTATCTTACCCTGTTCTGCATGCTCTACAAATAGCTTGCATCAAAAGAAAGTATTACTACATTACCATTACATGAAAGAGTTTTTTTTTTTAAATAGAAATATCATAACAAAGGCTGAGGAAATATATATAGTAGAACAGCCAACATTTTGACTGCCTTAAATAAAATATATTTGGAAGGAAAAATAAGAGAACTAATTGGTATAAGTAAACATATATACCAATTGATTGGAAAAAAAAATACATTCGACCATATAAAGTCTTTGGTAATACTGGTAGTGGAAAACAACTAAAAACCGTGTTGAGTGTTAACTCATTCAAGGGTTGATAAATTTTCCTGTGTGCATTTTTCTCCACTCATTAAAGGGTAGAATACTATTTTGACGTCCCTTATACTATACACCTCTGAATGAATCTTCAACAAGACTTTAACATTATCAATAAGCTATTTATAGATATTATGAGTCACATTTCACATTCTAGCTGCTAGCCATAATCAAGCAAAGCTTGATATGTCGCTTGAATCAAGCAAAACTTGATTTTAGCCGTTAGCATAAATCATTAGCATGATTCTAGCATGTATTAATATAAGTATAAATAGAGCCTTTGTACATTGGAAAACACACACTTGAAATACAATTTCATTCTTTTCCTTTCTTTTTGGAGTTCTAACACTAGCAAATAAGATTCAGGGTCAAGAACGGACGTGCTTATGAGTTGGGGCTGTTGATCCCACTCAAAAATATTTTTAATTAATTTGATTTGAATTTTTGTTTTGATGCAACTTTATTTGTATCAATGTTTGTAGATTTGACTCCACGTAATTACTTTTTTTTTTCTAGTTTATATTATATTATTTTGAATTGAGAGTCAATTCCAACGTCTGTCACTAGTCGAAATAAGTTCTTGTTAATTAATAGATGTGTTTGATGTGGAAGACAGTTGCTTGAAGTTTTAAAACCATTCCAAGCATGTTGGCTCGAAAACGATTGATGCTTCATGTAATTTTAAATCGTTTTTATGAAATTAAGCCTGAAGTTGATTGTTGACTATGTAATTCGCATATATATAATCATGATTGTCTTGAAATAATTTTATCAGCACGTACTTCAATACTGTTTGATCCACTCACTAAATTGAAATGATATTTTACATATAAAGATCTAACGGTAAATATGCATGGTCTTGATATAATTATATCAGATCTAACCAGAGAGCATTGTACTAAAGCTGAAATTGACTGTATTTTGTTTCTAAAATATATTTCTTATAATTACCTTGGTTTGGTTCTTTTTTAAGTTCAACTTTCTTCGTAAACTACTATTGGGTCGGTTAAATAATTAAAGTAGTAATTTTAACATAACAAAACCGTGAAAATCTGTCATTTAGTGTTTTTTATTGCTGTCTTAAATGAAGTCTAAATTTTTTTTGTGAGTAAAAAAAAAAAAAAAAAGGGATTTATGCACATGAGAATTCCTGTAATTTTTTTTTATTGCATTTATATCTACTTTTTTATCTTACCCGTTTCAGCATATACCCTACCAAATAGCTTGCATAAAAAAAAAGTGTTACTACATTACTATTACATAAAAGATTTTTTTTCAAAAAAATAGAAATATCATAACAAAGACTGAGGAGTAGAACAACCAAAATTTGACTGCCTTAAATAAAAATATATTTGAAAGGAAAAATAAGAGAACTAATTGGTATATGTAAACATATATACCAATTAATTGGAAAAAAAAAACATATATTTGACTATATAAAGTCTTTGGTAATACTGGCAGTGCAAAACAACTAAAAACCATGTTGAGTGTTGACTCATTCAAGGGTTTATTAATTTTCCTGTGTGCATTTTTCTCCACTCATTAAAGGGTATAATACTATTTTGACGTCCCTTATACTATACACCTTTGAATGAATCTTCAACAAGTCTTTATCATTAACAATAAGCTTTTATAGATATTATGAGTCACATTTCACATTCTAGCTGCTAGCCACAATCAAGCAAAGTTTTATTTTAGCTATTAGCATGATTCTAGCATGTATTAATGTAAGTATAAATAGAGCCCTTGTACATTGGAAAATACACACTTGAAGCACAATTTCATTCTTTGCCTTTCTCTATAGAATTCTTTGTCTTCCTCTCTAGAATTATGACACTAGCAAATAAGGGGGTCAAGGTCAAGGACGGACGTGCTTATGAGTTGGGGCTGTTGATCCCACTCAAAAAATGTTTTTAATTAATTTGATTTGAATTTTTGCTTTGATCCAACTTTATTTGTATTAATTTTTGTATATTTGACTCCACGTAATTACTTTTTTTCTATTTTATGTTATATTATTTTGAATTGAGAGTCAATTCCAAAGTTTGTCACTACTCAGAAATAAGTTCTTGTTAATTAATAGATGTGTTTGATGTGGAAGGTAGTTGCTTGAAGTTTAAAAACCATTCCAAGCAAGTTGGCTCGAAAATGATTGATGCTTCATGTAATTTTAAATCGTTTTTATGAAATTAAACCTGAAGTTGATTGTTGATGATGTAGGTTGCATATATATATATAATCATGATGGTCTTGATATAATCATATCAGCATGTGCTTCAATAATGTTTGATCCACTCACTAAATTGAAATGATATTTTACATAGAAAGTTCTAACATTAAATATGTATTGTCTTGATATAATTATATCAGATCTAACTAGAGAACATTGTACTAAAGCTGAAATTGATTGTATTTTGTTTTTAAAATATATTTCTTACAATTACCTGGTTTAGTTCTTTTTTAAGTTCTAACTTTCTTCACAAACTAATATTGGGTTAGTTAAATAGTTAAAATAATAATTTTTGGGTTAGTTAAATAGTTAAAATAATAATTTTTGCATAAAAAACCATGAAAATATGTCGTTTAGTGTTTATTATTGGCATCATAATGAAGTCTGAATTTGTTTTTTTTTTTTTAAAAAAAATGGGATTTATGCACATGAGAATTCCTATAGTTTTTTTTTTTACTTCTTTGTTGCTATCTCTACTTTTGTATCTTGCCCTGTTCAACATACTCTACCAAATAGCTTGTATCAAAAGAAAGTGTTACTACATTACATTTACATAAAAAGAAATCTGACTATAGATGTTTTACATAACATAAATATGCACATATGAAAGAAGTAAAAGCTTTAGTAATGTTGACAATGATTTCAGCTCAGGGTCGCGCACGGAATTCCCTAAGTAAGGAGACTGACAGTGTTGCCGGAAAATTTAAAAAAATCTGAAAATTTTCATTACATAATGGGGATATATAAGAACAGATTCTAAAACACAACACCGCAGAACCTAAAAATTTACAGAGCGCATTGCAATACTGGTTTATATTTTATTTCCTATATGTAAAATGATACTTAAAGGGGCTAACGACACAGACAAATTAAAACAAACGCATGTAACCTAGATGCAGCTAAGATAAGAAGTAGGATTTGGAGGAATTGGAATGTCAACAATCCCTTCCAACATAAGTAAAACTTTCTTCATTGATGGGCGCAATGATGGTTCATCAAGAATACACCAAAGGGAAACTTTAATCATTTTCTCCAATTGTTTTAGCTCCACTTGTTCATCTTCTACTAATTGACTCAGCTCACCCATCTCAAAACATTGGTAAACCCAATCTTCAAGAATAACTTGATCATGTGGAAGATTCTAGTCCATGCTTCTTCGTCAACAGATGATCTCTAGTAACACAACTCCAAAGCTATAAACATCTACTTTGACTATAATGGGCATATTTCGATGCCATTCCGGTGCGACATATCCTCTTGTTCCTCTAATTCCAGTAAAGGTGTTAGTTTGGTCTGGTTTCAATAACTTTGCCAATCCGAAATTAGAAACTTTGCACACCCATTCTCGTCCATGAGAATATTTTGAAGTTTTATGTCACAATGGATGATTTGAGTCTCACACTCATCATGAAGATACAAAATGCCTATAGAAATTTCATGAGCAATACCTAGTCTTTCAACCCAGTTAGGTTGCTTTTCAAGTGTGAAAAGTATATCAGCTAGAGATCCATTTGTCATGTACTCGTATACCTTGTTGGGTCCGTTAGAGGAATAGCCTATAAGACGAACAAGCTTCCTATGATGAGTCCTTCCAATTACTTTTATCTCGGTCAAGAACTCTTTTCCTCATCATATAAAACCTTCTCCAATCTCTTGACAGCTAGAAACTTTTGACGATTCACCATAGTCCCTTTATAGACTCTTCCTGAAGATCCCTTACCAACCTCCTCTTTGAAACAATCAGTCATTTTTTCAATATCTGCATAACTAAATGATAAGGGAGCAATACCCTCACAATATTTGGTGTTTCCATTGCCAGGAATTCTTTTATATGACCACGAATGGTATCTGTAAATGACAATTCCGAAAATTGCCAAAATAACAAGTGTAAAAGCAACAAATGAAATAATAATCTTAGTTATGATGTCACTTCGGAGCTCTTTCTCACCTTCTTTGGGCTTAATACAATCTGAAGAGGGTGTGGTATGTAACTTGACGAAAGCAATATTCTTTGAATTAGTGTTGAGATCTCTTCTCCCAAATCTTAAAGGAAGCTTTTGCAAGCTACATTGGCCATTACTGAATAGTGCAACTTCACAATTTCCATCTGCCAAACATGCTTGTTCGCAGTCTTCTTTCGTTGTTTGTGACAGATCTCACTATGAAGCATCTTCCCAAACAGTATTTTCCACTTGTTGAATGGAAGATCTGACTGTTCCAGGCCCGTTGATGCAACTTTCAGATTTGAAATTTCTCTCACAAAGCAGCAGTTCTATTACCTAGGTTAACAGGAACAAATCCTGGAAGACATTTGCACTCAGGGCTCTAGTCATTTAAAACACAAAAGCTATTATACCCACACAGACCCATCGAGATGCACTTATCTTGCAAAGATTCCCACAAAACTGATTTGGAACTTTTTTTAGTCAAATTGTGTGAATATAATCGGATAATCCCATCATAATCAAGTCTCATGAAATAGATCATCCCTTCCTTTTGATACCCTCCTTCAGTAATATTTTTTATATTGAAACCAATTTTATTAAGCAGGTAAAGATGGCCATCAACACCAAGATTCAGTGAAACATTTCCACCCGTTCTAGATGTATTAGATTGCCAATAATTATATTCATTTTCGTCGGCACCATCCTTTGGGAACTGCACTAGATTTCCATCTTGTGGCATTATCTTGAGTCGGAATATCCCCGTTGAATGGTCGGTTTCCGATGACTCTTTAGTTTTGATAGAACGCGTCTTTCTCTCTGTTTTGATATCTCTCTGAGTTACGAATTAGGGTTCAAGATTAGGGTTTGCAGTGTGGGTGTAAGTCTGCGGGAAATCTGTCCATTAAGTTGTGTTTCTTAGTGGGGTGGGAACTTGGTGTAGTGTTCTTATCTCAGATTGTAGGTTTACTGTTGTTGTTCAAATCCTGGTTGATCTTGGTTGAAATCTTGTAAGACAGAGAGGTTGAGGGTTGTAACGGTTCTTGATCGTAATAGTAAGTGCAGTGAGCATCCATATTCTAGAGCTCAACGTGGACGTAGCTTGTTCAATATTGAACAAGTGAACCATCATAAATACTGTGTGTTGAATCTGGTTTGTTTGTGTTGATTGTGTGTTTGTTGGTTGAGGTTTGCTTGATTTAAGTTTAGAGATTTTTATAACAGTGGTATCAGAGCCTAAAGGTCTAAGGTGAATCTGGGTTTAGGAATCGTTTAACTCTTGACGAATTCGAAAATTAGGGTTTGTCAAATTTTTTGGGGGTTTTCGATTTAAAGGCTGCTAGATCATTAGGATTTCAAATCTTGCTGAATCTTAGGATTAATTCGTGAGATTAGGTCACAAACACAAGGAATCAACAAAAATCAGGCAAAAATCAAAATTAGGGTTTTGTTAGGATTTCGGGTTTTTTTTTTCGAATTAGGGTTTCAAATAGTTCTGAATCTGTTTAAGGGTATTTCGGCTAGAAAACCAGTAATAGCCTTAAAAACGGTCTAGCAACATTTGACAACTTCTGGTATAACAACGCCACGTACTCCTTAGACTATTTCTTGCCCTATCATTAATCATCCTTAGTCAGTTTAAGAGTATTTCGATTGGAAAACCAGTAACAGCCTTAAAACCTGCCTGGCAGTATTTGGCAATCTCTGGTATAACAATGCCACGTACTTCTTAGACTAAGTCTGCCTTGTAATTACAGTATAATAAGCACTACTCGTATGGAGATCTCCCAATATGATGGGAAGATCGATTTTAATACATGGAAAAAGAAAATGAAGGCCTTATTATCTCACAACAAGGTCGGGATCGCACTTGAGACCAAATGGCCAGAAGAAAAGATAAAGAAAAAGGCAGAAGTGGACAAAGAAGCATACAATCTGATCATTATGAATCTGGCAGACATCGTGCTGCGAAAGGTGGATGGTGTGGAATCTCCAATTCCACTCTGGGGTAAACTCGAGTCTCTGTATGCCCTTAAATTTGCTCCTAATTTAGCTTTCTTGAAAGGTGCTTTATTTTCTTATAAGATGGACATAGCTAAATCCCTAGATGACAATCTTGATGAATTCCTAAAAATGACCCTAACCCTAAAAGGTACTGACCAAGAACTAGGAGATTCAAGCCTTGCTATGATTCTGTTAAATTCCCTATCGAATGAATACTTAGTGGTAAAAAATGCATTCCAGTATAGTGGGACAGTACCTAGTGTGGACTTGATTGTTTTTGGACTAAAATCTAGGGAATTAGAATTAAAGATCCAGAAGCGTAATGGTAGCAATTTGTTTGTGAAAGAGAAAGTTGAGGTTGGGCAATCTAGCAAAGATAATGCAAAAACCCACTAGAGAAATATAGGTTTTAAAAACAAGAAGAATAGTAAAGGAAATGGTAGAACAAAGGGAGAATCTAGGAAATGTTTCTTCTGTAACAAGGTAGGAGACCTAAAGAAAAATTGCTATGATTGGATTAAAAAGAACAAACAAAACAGTACAGAAACAAACCTAGCCAGCTCTAGCAATAACCTAGAAATATCAGAAGCCCTTACCATTTCTAATACATCTAGAGGCAGTGAATGGGTACTAGACTTAGGTTATAGTTTCCATATGAGCCCTAACAAAGACTGATTCCAAAGACTTAAAACAGGGGATCAGGAAACTGTCTTTATGGGGAATAAACACTCCTGTGAGGTTTAAGGGATAGGGGATATAACCATTAAACTGAATAGTGGTAAGTTAGTTTTACTAACTAGGGTTAGATTTATACCTGAACTAAAACGTAACCTAATTTCCTTGGGAACCTTAGATGAATCAGGCTATTCTTATAAGGCTCAAAATGGGTGCATGGAAGTCTACAAGAATGGAAATGTGATAATGAAGGGGGTTAAGAAAAATGGGCTCTATATATTGTGTGGGCAGTACTATCCTGATGTTTCCAATTCTGTTTTACTGTCTACTAACATATTTGCTGTAGCAAAATGGCACCTGAGATTAGGCCATTAGGCCAAAATGGTATGAATGCATTGAAACAGCAAGGTTATTTTGGCAATGATGTTGTAACTGCTATAGATTTCTGTGAAACCTGTATCCTTGGAAAACAACACAGGATGAGCTTTCAAAAGGGAACTCATCTTGCTGCAAACTCTATAGACTATGTCCATGCTGACCTTTGGGGTCTAGAACAGGTAAAGTCACATGGAGGGAACATATACTTCCTCTCCATTGTGGACGATTACAGTAGAAAGGTCTAGGTATACCTCCTTAGGACCAAGGACGAAGCCCTAACCAAGTTCAAAGGTTGGAAAACCCTTGTAGAAACACAGTTAGACGGAAAGGTCAAAACCCATAGAACTGATAATGGCCTGGAGTTTTGTAACTTAGAGTTTGACACCTATTGCCAAAATCAGGGTTTACAAAGGCATAGAACTGTCAGGGCAACCCCACAACAAAATGGGGTTGCAGAGAAGATGAATAGGACTCTCCTTGAAAGGGTCAGGTGTCTTATGTTCATTGTTGGGCTACCCAAGACTTTTTGGGGAGAAGCCCTAACTACAGCTGCTTATTTGATCAATAGAAGTCCATCCAACTCAATAGGTTTTAAATGCCCAGACGAGAGATGGTTTAGGAGGAAACCTAACCTGAACCACCTAAGGGTTTTTTTTGGTGTGCAGCCTATGCACATACCAGAGAGGGTAAGGTTGAACCCAGGTCTCTAAAACGCGTCTTCCTAGGGTACCAGGATGGTACTAAAGGTTATAGGCTGTGGGAGAGAAATGCACCAGGAGTTAGGATCATAATAAGCCGAGATGTAGTCTTTAATGAGCTAACCTTCCCTTGCAAAGTGTCTAATAACAATGCAGGTAACTCAAGAATAGATCCTGAACCTCTTGATCAAACAGAGAGATCACAGTTTGAGGTGGAGCCACAAAACCTGACAGAACACTTGGAACAACCTGAACAAATAGAACCATAAAGTACCACACTGCAGAACATTGGGGACCAATATGAAGAAACTGAGCAGTCTGAAAACAATGAGGAAGAACAGAATGAGAACCTAGTAGACTACAAGCCCAAACAGATACAGTTATGCAGACTTAATCTACACAACCCTTGTGGCTGGGGTAGAGACACTGAGGTTTGAACCAGAGACATACCAGGAAGCTGTGAGTTCAAAAGACAACAAAAAGTGGTTGGAAGCAATGAATGAGGAGATGAAATCCTTAAGACAGAACAACACTTGGACTCTGGTCCCAAAACCCACTGACTAGAAGTTAATTGACTGCAAGTGGCTTTACAAACTGAAGGAACGTCTAACAAGTTCAGACCCTCCAAGATACAAAGCAAGACTGGTGGAAAAGGGCTACACACAAAGGGCAGGTATAGACTTTACAAAGGTTTTCTCTCTTGTAGTTAAGTTTAAAACAATTAGACTCATGTTATCTGTGGTAACTCAGTATGATCTAGAACTGGAATAGTTAGATGTTAAAACTGGTTTTTTACATGGTGAATTGGAAGAGAAAATTTATATGAGTTAGCCATTGGGGTTTGGAGATAGAAACCTGCCTGAACATGCCTGCTTGTTGCATAAGTCCTTGTATGGACTCAAACAATCCCCTAGGCAATGGTACAAATGATTTGACTCCTTCATAGTGGGAATTGGGTTCACTAGGAGTGCATATGATAACTGCTTGTACTATGCTTGCTTTAATAACATACCTTTGTACTTACTTCTATATGTAGATGACATGTTGTTAATTAGTAAGTCCAAACCTCAAATTGATGAATTAAAAGCAAAACTAAATGCTGAATTTGAGATGACATACTTAGGGTCTGCAAAAAGGATATTAGGGATGATGATTGATAGGAACGGAAAGGGAAATAGATTGAAACTCCATCAATTTCCATATCTGTAGAAATTGATATCTAGGTTTGGTTTGACTGATGCTAAAACTGTAAATGTGCCCCTAGCAGGTCATTTTACATTAAGCAAAATGCAATCCCCTAAAATTGATGTAGGTAGGATTAAAATGGAGAATATCCCTTACTCTAGTGGCATAGGATCAGTGATGTATTCAATGATAAGCACTAGACCTGATCTTTCATTTGCAATATCTCTATTAAGTAGGTTTATGTCAAATCTAGGAATAGAGCATTGGGTTGCCTTAAAATGGACACTTAGGTACATTAACACTACAATGCATGTTGGATTAGAATATTGCAAAGGAACTTTTGCACTTGATCTTGCTGGGCATGTGGACTCTGATTTTGTAGGAGATCGTGATTCAAGGAAGTCCACCACAACTTACTATTTCACTTTAGGTGGAAACTGCATTAGCTGGAAATCTCGGCTTCAACCATTAGTGGCACTGTCCACAATAGAAGCTGAGTATGTGGCAGTAACCGATGCCTTCAAAGAGGCAATCTGGCTACAAGGGATTTTGAAAGAGATAAACTTGATGAATGGCCCTGTGACTGTATATTATGACAGTCAAAGTGCCATTCATCTAAGTAAAAATCCAGTATACCATGAGAGGACGAAGCATGTGGATGTCAAGTATCATTTTGTCCGAGACTAGATTTCAAATGGAACTGTCAACCTGATAAAAATTCCAACTGAAGAAAACCCATCTGATATGGGAACCAAAGTTGTTACTGCTGCAAAGTTCAAGCACTGCTTGAACATTCTTCATATCAACTGAAGTCAGAGCAAAGAAGGAGTATGAGAACTGCTTGCTGCACTTGTTGAGTACTGCGAACAAGGAAGAATAAGACTTCAAGGTGGAGATTGTTAAATGTGAAGCCTTAAAGCGACACCGTTTAACTTAAGCCAAGAAAGTCCAAAACGACACCGTTGTGACTTAAACCGATGTTCAATCCTGATCGTTGGTTTGAGGACAAATCTGACGGCTGAAGACTTAAGTTGAGTCAAACCTATAAAAGCTGACGACTCTTCAGTTTTGACAGAACACGTCTTTCTCTCTGTTTTGATATCTCTCTGAGTTACGAATTAGGGTTCAAGATTAGGGTTTGCAGTTTGGGTGTAAGTCTGCGGGAAATCTGTCCATTAAGTTATGTTTCTTAGTGGGGTGGGAACCTGGTGTAGTGTTCTTATCTCATATTGTAGGTTTACTGTTGTTGTTCAAATCTTGGTTGAAATCTTGTAAGACAGAGAGGTTGAGGGTTGTAACGGTACTTGATCGTAATAGTAAGTGCAGTGAGCATCCATATTCTGGAGCTCAACGTGGACGTAGCTTGTTCAATATCGAACAAGTGAACCACGGTAAATACTGTGTGTTGAATCTGGTTTGTTTGTGTTGATTGTGTGTTTGTTGGTTGAGGTTTGCTTGATTTGAGTTTAGAGGTTTTTATAACATCAATATCTTGGCCTGGAGTTGTTTGTAGGACGAGCCTGCCTTCAGTATTAAACAGCAAGTTAGAATTTCTTGGAACTGGTGGGTTATCTCGTTGGCTGTCCAGGACAAGCTTTGCTCGGGAACTCTAGAAATGAAAACGCCAACAGTGTAGCCATTGCCTTGCGGATAAAATCCGAAGGCAAAAAGACCAGAAGCTGACAACCATGAGAAGTTACCGGTGGGTGAAAGGGAAGATCCCAGGCTTGTATGAGACTGATTCTGTTGAGCTATAACTGTATAAGATGAACATAACAGAAAGAATAGGAGAGATTTCATGAGAAGAATATGAAATTTGATCTTCATATTCTGAAGAATTGAATTTGCTTGTAGTATGAGAACCTGAGATGAAGTGAAAAATAAACTGGAAGGCATATTTAAATTTACGGTGTATTCAAAAGTCTCCCAAGTCAAGTCGCGTAAATTAAAATTTAGCCACTTGGAAACATCATAGCTATCCAGTTCTTGAATGAGATTTAAATTTGATTGAAATTTATGTCCTGCTTTATTGTGTTCCAAGTGGGAACATGTGAAAATTTAAGGGATTTATCATGACTACATCACCAAACTTTTCAATTTGACTTAGTAAATTCAAGAGTACTATTCTCAACCATCCAAAGTATATATATACGCAGTATGAAATCGTATTAAAAACGTTTAGAGATAAGGAATGAGAAAATACCTTTAACTGGTTCATGTATATTAAGAAATGATTAATCTCTATTATAAGCTGTATGCAACCATTTTGTTTTTTTAGAAATGAAGAGTTAAATATCGATATGATAGTTAAAGATACAAGCCGCCGTTGGGGGGTTGTTGTTGTGTGTTGGTGGTGTTAAGGGAGGAAAGAACACAAGAAAACTAAAAGTGACCATATACCACAACTTGTTGCTTGTTAGTATCCAGTGTACGTTTATGTTTGGCTTTTGAAAAATTCAACTTTTTGGGTTTTACACATAATTACAAATTTGGATTCCAAGTTCATTTTTATTTGGCTCAGATTATCAATCTCTCTAAAATTATTATATGCAGATCATGAACAGATTTCAATTCCTTTCAATGCATACCTATATTAAATTGTTATCCCATCTAAAGTTAACATGTCAAAGTTACAGATCCAATGTTTGAATCTTATATTCAACTGGATTGAAAAAAAAAAAAGGGAAAAAATCATTTAATGTGAAGAGGCCTATCGGACTAATACAATGTTGAATCCTCACCTTCTAATTTTAAGTTTTTAGATGGGATGCCAAACTTAACACCTCCTATCTTTTTTATTTGTCACTTTTAATGCATTTTTACACCATGGGTAGTGTTCTAATTTTTTATTTTTTAATGATCGGGAATGTTTGAGCAAGCTTACGCGCACCTCAACTAATTATTTGAGATTCTGAAATTATCGATCGGATAAGAGCTTTAGCAGCTACTCCTATTATTAATAATCGAAGAGGGACTCAAACTCAAGACCTCTTGAGTAATATATCCAAGAGCCCTTATCGAACCATTTGGCCACCCAAAGGTAGTTAATATGGACAATGTTCTAATTTCATGTGTATTTCACAAAATAAATTTAATAAGTAGCTTGTTGTTTCTTAAAAATTAATCAATTCATTAATTAGTTATCTACATTTCATATGGATGTTTCTTTATTTGGGCGAACTAAAGTTTGTATGGGATAGCTGTTTTAGTGTTTTAAAGTTATCTTGGGCCTTTGTAGTTTAGTTTGTTGGGCTTTTCTGTGGTCTATTGGAGTTTGGGTCTATGTTGTCATTATCTGCTTATTCGGTTTGTTGGTGTTGTTTGGGCCTGTGTGACTTGGATTAACAACCGTTATCATCAGGAGTGGACTGTTACTTTGACTTGTAATTTTACCTTTTTTTTTTATCAATAATGTTAGAGGTACAAAAAAATCTTATAAAGATATATGTACAAAATAGTGTGACAGGAAATGAATAGAAGAGTAATTACTATATTTAAATCCAATAATTATTAAAAAGAATTTTTGATTCATACGAAGAATGTAGGGGTAATATAAAAATGATATTAAATACATTCAATTTATTATTATTATTATTATAACAAAAATTTATAACACACCTGATACGACATAAGTGAAATTGTAATCCATATTAGTTTACATATGCTTAGGGGTATTCAAAAAAATGTAGAAACTGAACTGAACCAAATTTTTGGTTATCCGAAAAATCGGTTCGGTTTCGGTTCAAAGAAAATAAAAACCAAATTTTTGGTTCGATTATTGGTTTGGGAGAATATGGAAACCGGTTTATTATAAAAATATTAAATTAAAATAAAAAAATCCGGTTTATTATAAAAATATTAAATTAAAAAAAATATAAAATATAAAATATTAAATTAAAACTTGTTCAAAACTGGTTAACTGAAAAATTGGTTTTCCCTTTAACCAGTTCGGTTTCAGTTCAAGAAAATTCATAAAATGAAAAATTGGTTTGGTTCACAAAATCGGTTAATCGGTTTTGAATATCCTATGCTTTATATGTTCACATTAGTTTCGTAATAATTATATATTATTCATTCTCCAATCTAGATGTTCTAAAATTCTTAATGTGCAGATCAAAGGTGAATGTCTATTGTCTAGTACTCACTGTTAGTGTATATTAGTGTATGCCCTAGAAACCATTCGTATTGTCGGTTTCAGAGCATTTTGTCTTGTATCTATATATATCATAAATAATAGAAGAAAGAGTTCTTCAATTCATATATGTAAATTGCTTCCTTTATTCAGTCATGCATTTAAAATAAAGTATGTATATGAATTGTCCAGATGATTCATTTAATAGATAAATGAATTATCGAAAAGGGTTCCCTACGGAAGCAATATAAATTTGGGCAACTATATTGCACAGTAGGCATACCGGATGCTTCCGAAAGATATCATGAGTTGATATAAGTACGGATGACGATGATAGTCATGTCACCGGGGCATTGGTATGGATTAACGGTTGGTGAATCGTTTTTCGAACGTGGACCGAATAACGACAAATCACTTGGAAAAGCATGTTGTCAATGATTTATCGTTTGGTTATATCAGTGCACGATGTAGTCCTTTGACCTGAGACATTGTAGTCGGATCCGATATGGATGCGTATGGTTCATACGGTGTATAAGTACGAGACTAATCATGTTTCGTACAATAAAGCCTATTTGGTCATGCGTTGTTCATATGCGGAAACGAACGATGGTCAAGAGGGGATCCATTGACTTGTAAATATAGGATCGGGAGTACCGCTAACTCCATCTGGATTGAGTTCCTAGACGAACATCGATAAATGTCGGAAAACTGAATCTCTGGCCAGAGTCTATTATTAGTCATACAAAAGTAAGTTTGTGATGACAAGTTCCGGACATATTGATCGACAATTCGGTAAAAGATCGAGTTTAGGATTTTGATGTTCCATGAATCCATACTCGATTAGGATATCTCAATGGAGGGACTTTACCTGCATGTACCGTATGATCTGAAATGGGTTCGATGAAGTATTTCTTCATCGTGGTTTAGGGATTATGGCACATTGCTAGATGTTTACCATAGTCGTTGGGCCTCCGAACAGGTTTCCGGATTCATCCAGAACCGGCTCACGGCTAATCCACGGTGGACCTACATGGTCACACCAATAGCCTTGGGAAGTTAGAGAAGGATGAGAGAGAGAAATGATTATCCGAAGAGGGCTAGCACCTTCTGAGGGTAATAACGGGATTTCTATAGTAATAGTTATATAGAAATCATTTGTGACATTTTAAGGTTTAAAATGGTCAAGCAATAATTAATTATATTTAATTATTATATCTTAAAGTGTTAAGATTAATGAGATGAACAAAAATAACATTTTAATAGTTAAAGGGTAAAAAGGGGTAAATTTTGGGTTGTTAATGTAAACTAGTTTAGTTTACATGGGCCCTTGAATAATATTGATTATTCAAAGGGTAGCATATTAAATTCGTGGGGTCCCTTTATAAAATAAGATTTTATTGGGCTTGGAAGTGAAAAATAAATAATTGCACAATTGCCCAAGTATATATAAATGCAAAAGGTTGCATTTTTGTTCATAACACACATTGCTCACTCAAAGCAAAACCAAAACTCTCTCTAAAAGCCACGACCACTCTCTAAACCTCTCAAGGTGGTGTTAAAGTGTGGAGGTCTCATTACTTTGAGGCTGATCTTCATCAATCCAAAGCAAAGGAGTAGGTATAATCTCTTTTCCAAGCTTTGTTTGAAAACCGGTTTTTAGAATCCATGCTTTCATGCTTTCATTCTCCATCTCCACCACTCTTCATGCATGCTGATTCTTTCACTCACTTAGTTCACAACCCCAAAAATTTGAAGCGGGCAACCATATTCTTACTTTTGATTTGCACATTAAAATTTTCAGAATGTCCGTATTTGAGAATTCTCAATTATATATAAACTAGATGGCACACCTGCACGTTGCATGGGTATATTTATTATATTTTCTTATATTATTATTGGTTTTTTTGTGTTTTAAATATATATTTATGTATTGAAGTTAATTTTATATTGAATTGATAATTAAGAAAATCAATAAAAAAAATATTATATATGAAATAAATAGTATATATCTATTGTTGGTGTAAAGAAATATTATCTTCAAAAGAAGTAATATTAATTTATCCTATTTTATAAATAAAAGTTATGTTTTCAGTATTTATGAATTAGAATATAATCTTTCGTTCATGAAATTTGGTTTAATTTTTTTTTTCTCCCATTGAAGTAAATGAGAATATTGTATTATACATTCTTATCTTGTTTATGAATTTAGCTCCTTTGGATCCACTGGCTACATGAAATCGCCATCTGCTAATCCTTAAACATCAAATACAAGTAAATAACTCGAAAAAAATCTAAAAAATCGTAAAATAAGTGAAGATAACTCACCTAGTGATGGAGTGAGTTCTCTTTTGTCGCTTTAGATCTCTTCATCATGCTTTCGCATGCCTCGTACGTATCGCAACACTACGGCCTACGCTTCTGATTGCTCCAGAACTTCATTGATTTCTCCCAACTGTTCGATATATCATTCATTGCAAATACGTTATTTATTTCAGGTCACTGATGCAATTTGAGCTTCATATTTTATTAAGCACACAGTTATGTACAAAAGCCCCATGACCCTATCATGCTTTTAATGACTCAATTTGGTAGGGAGTCACTTCTTAACTGTTTCTTTAAACTGATATCTACAGTAATGACAATTTAAATATACTTATGAATTTTTAACTAGCTAGACTTTTATCCACTGGTCCTCCAAATCTAGTTTGTCATTCTCATGCAAGCTGTTTCCACTTTGAACAATAATGTATCTTTCAATATTTCAATAGTCCACCAATTCTTTAAAGTCAATACACACCGAGAAAAATTGATATCCCTATTGTTCTCACCCAGCATTACCCATCTTATTACGCTCAACTCTTCTACTATTGACTTTCCATATCTCTTTGTATTTGCTTTCCTAGTATATCTTGATTTAGTTTTTTCTTATTTTGTTGATTTAATTTCTTGTTCTGTAATCCCGAAGTCAATGGGATTATTCCATGTAATTTCCCTTATAGTTAGGGACTGCTGTATTATATAAACCAATTTTGGTTGAGTAATAAAACGAATTAACACAAAATTAATATGGTATCAGAGCCAGGTTATCTAGGGCACGCTTCTCCTCATCATGTCTGATGATTCTAGCCAACATTCTTCTGCAAAAACCCAATCAATCACTGCAAACACCAAACAAACCATGAATGATTTATCATCCCCATATGTCTTACACCCATCTGACAATCCGGGAATCGTGCTAGTTTCATGTCTTCTCAAAGAAAATAACTATCCAACATGGCGAAGAGCCATGTCCAATGCATTACTTGCCAAGAACAAATTTGGCTTTGTTGATGGAACTTTGCTGCGACCAGAACCAGATTCAGCAGATCTTGCAATATGGATAAAAAACAACTCCATGATTATCTCATGGATATTTTATTCTCTTGACTCATCTCTTCATGACAGAGTTGTTGTTTTTTTTGATACAGCTAGGGAGATATGGGTCGATCTTGAAGAACGTTTGTCACAAGGAAATGCACCTCGAGTGCATCAACTAAGAACTAAGATAGTGAATACGCAGCAGAAGGATATGTCAATTGTTGCATATTACACAAAGCTTAAGGGACTTTGGGATCAGTACAACGCTTATTCTCAAATTCCGCCTTGCACTTGCGGTTCGGCCAAAGCAATTGCTGTTGAGAAAGAAAAAGAAAAGGTTCATCAATTCTTGATGGGATTAAATGAAAAATATTGTGTGGTGAGATCTCAAATCCTAAACACTGATCCTCTTCCTTCGCTAGCCCGATCTTATGCACTTGTTTCGCAAGAAGAAAAGCAACAACAAATTGCAACGACAAGAGGGGCAACCATTGTTGAAGCAGATGCATTTGCTGCATCCAAAAACAACCTGAAGGCTGTGACACGAAGCAACAATGGTAACCGAGACACATCAAAGCTGTATTGTGAACATTGCAAGAAAAATAAACACACAAAGGAGACATGTTTTGAATTACATGGCTACCCGGATTGGTGGGAAAAGAACAAAACCAAATCGACACGAGGAAAGATGGCAAATCAAACACAAACCATGAACACGATAAGACAATCAACTGGATCTCCAATCGGCGGCCTCACCAAAGAACAGTATACCCAACTTATGTCTTTGCTGAATCTTGACAAGACACAGAACTTGAATCCAATTGCAAATTTTGCTGGTAAGGCAAATTCTCTTTCCAATGGTAGTGTTGAATGGATTTTGGACTCAGGTGCTTCTGACCATATGACTTGCCAGAAGAGTATCTTACACAATGAAACACAAGTCGGTTTTAACCTTCCTATTTCCATTCCAGATGTTTCTTCTGTCCCAGTTAAATCCTATGGAGAAGTCACTATTAATCCTAACATTAAATTAAGCAATGTTGTGTATCTACCTTCCTTTTCTTGTAATCTCATCTCCGTAGGCAAATTAACTAATGCCTTAAACTGTGTTGCTCATTTCTTTCCTACCTTTTGTATCTTATAGGACCTAGCCACGAGGAAGCTGATTGGCATGGGTGAGCTTAAGGATAGTCTTTATTATTTCAGGGCACTCAGTGTGACTGTTGCATCTGCAAATGTGGTTCAGGATACAAGCTTTGAGTTATGGCACCAACGACTTGGTCACCTTTCTTTTGATCGAATGTGTTCTATTGATGGTTTAAATCTTCACAAGATGAAGAATTTTTGTTGTGATACTTGTCATCGTGCTAAACAAGTTCGACATTCTTTTCCGAATAGTTCTATTAAAACTCAGAAACCTTTTGATTTAATACATTGTGATGTTTGGGGACCTTACAAAAATCCATCTTTGTCTGGTGCTCATTATTTCCTTAGTATTGTTGATGATTTTAGTAGAATTACATGGGTTTATTTAATGAGAAATAAAACTGAAGTTGATCATTTGTTAGTCTCATTTATTGCCATGGTTCACAAGCAATTTGATTCTCATGTCAAGCAGATTAGAAGTGATAACGGGATTGAGTTTACCGCTCACAAATTTCAGCAATTTTGTCAAGAAAAAGGGATTGTTCAACAATTTTCATGTGTTTCTACCCCTCAACAAAACGAAGTAGTAGAGCGCAAACATAGGCATCTCTTAGAAGTTGCACGAGCTTTAAGATTTCAAGGAGGATTACCTATAAAATTTTGGGGTGAGTGTGTTCTTACTGCAGCCTATGTGATTAATTATGCACCCACACCACTCTTAAATGGAAAAAGTCCTTATGAAATCTTGTTATCTCGGAAGCCAAATTACTCACATCTTAAAGCTTTTGGGTGTCTTTGTTATGCTTCGGTTATTCCAAGGTCTAGTGATAAATTTAGTGAACGAGCCAATCCTTGTATTTTCATTGGATATCCTTATGGTCAGAAAAGATATAGAGTTTACAATTTGACAACTCATAGAATTATTGTCTCAAGAGATGTCGTGTTCCATGAAACCATCTTCCCGTTTCAATCTTATTCCCCAACAAAATCTTCCATCTTATCACCTATACCTGTGTCTATCATAGAACCTGACATTATAGATCATCATCAGCAGGGAGTTAATAAGGATGGTGAAATAGATCTGGTTGACCGAATTGATGAGAATAATACAACCAATGAGCTTCCTCAAAACAACATAGATGATGAGAGGGTTGTAGATAATGACAATACAACCAATACATCTCAATATAGGAATGATCAAGCTACAATTTCCCATGACCTTCCTAATCTAGTACCCATTGCAATCACTCATCCTACCCGACAAAGAAAGATGCCAGCACAGTTCAAGGATTACATTGTTGAATTGCCAGGAAATAATAAAGACACATCCCAATCTCATGCCAATACGGTTTCCTTAAGTACTTCTTACCCTTTATCTCATTATCTTTCCTACTCACATTTTTCTTCACAACATCGTTGTTTTCTTGCGGCCATCTCAACCAATGATGAGCCAACATCTTATACACAGGCAATTAAAGATACTCGGTGGCAAGAAGCAATGAAGAATGAGTTAGAGGCACTTGAACAAAACAACACTTGGACCTTTGAGGAATTACCTCCTGGCAAGAGAGCAGATGGATGCAAGTGGGTGTACCAAATTAAATACAAGTTTGATGGGACCATAGAACGATACAAGGCACGCCTTGTAGCCAAAGGGTACACTCAAGTGGAGGGATTGGATTATACTGAAACGTTTGCACCTGTTGCTAAACTCACCACTGTTCGTACCTTGCTAGCAGTTGCAACAATCAAACATTGGACTTTACATCAGATAGATGTTCATAATGCCTTTATTCATGGGGATCTTATGGAGGAAGTCTACATGAAACCTCCACTGGGTTATTTATCCAATAATGATTCACGGGTATGTCGACTCCAGAAATCTTTGTATGGGCTAAAACAAGCCTCTCGGCAATGGTTTGCAAAATTTTCCACCGCTATTCTTCAATATGGATTCACTCAATCCAAAGCTGACAGCTCATTATTCACATACCACCGAGGAAAAATTTTCCTTGTGGTTCTTGTTTATGTTGATGATGTGGTCATGGCAGCCAATGACAATGTGCATCTCAATCAATTCAAGCGGTATTTAGAATCTTGGTTTCCCATCAAAGATCTTGGTACTCTTAAATACTTCCTTGGTGTTGAAGTTGCTCACTCTCCCAAAGGCATTGTTCTTTCTCTACGAAAATACACATTGGACATTTTACAGGAAACAGGTTTACTTGGTGCAAAACCTTGCCATTTTCCCATTGAACAAAATCACAAGTTAGCACTTGATGACAGTCCACCTCTTCATGATCCAAGCTCCTATCGTCGTCTAGTAGGACGCTTGATTTACTTGACCATCACTCGGCCTGACATTTGTTATTCAGTTCATGTTATTTCTCAGTTTATGAATCAACCTCACCAAGGTCATTGGCAAGCTGCTTTGCGGGTTTTGAGATATCTCAAATCAACACCAGGTCAAGGTATTTTCTTTTCTTCTACAAGTTCCTTATCACTTTCAGCCTATTGTGATTCGGATTGGGCAAGTTGCCCTTTAACTCGGCGATCTCTCAGTGGGTATTTCATCTTCCTTGGCCATTCTCCCATCTCTTGGAAAAGCAAGAAACAAACGACTGTTTCAAGATCCTCAGCAGAAGCGGAGTATCGATCTATGGCCATTACTGCATGTGAGTTAATTTGGTTGCAGCAATTGCTTTCAGACTTAACTGTCTCACTTTCTTCTTCTACTCACTTGTACTGTGATAATCAAGTTGCCATGCATATTGCTAACAATCCAGTTTATCACGAAAGAACAAAGCACATTGAAATTGACTGTCACTTTGTTAGAGATTGCATTCAACGAGGATTGTTAACTACTCGTTTCATTCCTTCGCGCCATCAAGTTGCTGATTTATTTACTAAAGCTCTTGGCAAGCAACAATTTCAGTTCTTGGTTGGCAAGTTGGGCATTCAAAACCTCCATGCTCCAACTTGAGGGGGCGTATTGACTTTCCATATCTCTTTGTATTTGCTTTCCTAGTATATCTTGATTTAGTTTCTTCTTATTTTGTTGATTCAATTTCTTGTTCTGTAATCCTGAAGTCAATGGGATTATTCCATGTAATTTCCCTTATAGTTAGGGACTGCTGTATTATATAAACCAATTTTGGTTGATTAATAAAACGAATTAACACAAAATTAATATCTACCAACCCCAAAACAACAATCTCTTATTACACATCTTTGTGTTTATCCACTTCAAGTATAGGACTACGTACACTTGTTCTCAGGGTCAGCAAACTTGCGCTAAGATGCAGAAGTTAACTGCTCCCATGGGTGCTTGTAAACTTGCTCTTGTGTATATGCTTTCACCATCACGATCTATTGAATGTCTGTAATTGTGAGAAAGGAGCACTTAGTGCGTTCAAACAGTTCAAATACAACATTAATTATTCAGGTATGGTCCAATCAACCATTCCACAATAATAATACTAATAATAATAACAAAAATAACGCTAATACATGAAACGCCTCCAAAGAAAGCCACTATCCACTCCAAATGAGAATCTATTTTTTGGTCATCAAATATGAAAATCTCTACATTTTTCTTCATCCCCTTGCTCTTCATTCAATAATTTCAAATCACTTCCAAGGTTGCGATTTTGGGAAGCTAAGTCAAATCTTTCTTCTTAAATTTAGGGACTCCTTGTTCTTTCTAATCACTCTACACTTTTGAGACTAGTGAATTTTACAGAGCTGGGATCATCAACATATCTAGTATTCTATAACAAATGATCACCGTAAGGGTTAGATGACTCTATCTATTCTCCTATAACAAATGATAGTCTGTTTCATACATATTACCTACGTATTCAAATGGACAAATTTCATTCAATTTATTCATCAGCCAATAGCGTTGATTATATATTTAAAGAAAACAATACCGATGGCCTAAAGGATCAGCATAAATGACATTATCTTCAAAACTGAAAACTATCACTCAAGAGAAAAAACCCAAAAAAACCCTAATTAGTAACTCTTGTCCAATTAACAGGCACTCACGCATGTAACACAACGCATAAATCATAATACTTGATCAAGAACACAGAGTCCTCATAACAACATAGGATTCTTTGGAAACTAAAAACCTTTCCAAAGACAACAATTGAATTCTTGGCGCGGACCAAAAGAAATTATGCCGTTCCCTTTTTTCTTTCATTTATGCCGAAACCGTAGATCATGAAAAACCCATAACACAATACAATAGTACATAAACCTACCTTGAAATGTATTAGAAAGCACATTAAGTACAATTAAAAAAAAAAAAAAAAAAACCTACACCGTGCCTATGCTGATAATTCAAAAGTAAGTACCAAATAACTATAATTTTAAATTAGATTTTGTGGAGTATTCATGTTTGTCAAACTTATGAGTTGTGTGTGTGCAAATTTCTGCGTGCACATAGGTTGCCAGACTTATGTCTTGGCTTGTTTCTTTTCGAGTGTGTACGGTTTGTGCTTTCACTCTCGCTTAAGATATTTTGCAACCCAACACGAGTTTTATATCTGATAAAATAAAAAATATATTGTTTATCTTTGTCTCTTGCTTTTTAGGACCTTTGTACATATGTCACAATATGCTTAGGTGGTCTTAGGGAATAAGTTATCTTTCCCGATTTACTTTGTGGTCCAAACAAAAAAAAGGAATATTTTCCTTATTTGGCCAAACACAGGCCAGCCCCTTGTTGGCTGACGTGGCACTATATTGTTGAGCAAGAAACCCTTCATTATACAATACTATTTCTTGCGTGAATCAATATAACCTTTTGACATTTTGTTTCATTATACTCTGAATTTCTTACAAGATTCTTTTCTCTTAAGGTTCAAGATTCATTTTCCGTTTTGTGCCAAAACCTCACCATATCAAACATAGACTTGATGGCTCTTGGAATGTTGTTCCTTTGCTAATGCTGGTGCGTTGCTTAAGCACTTGAAGCTTGGTGGTTCACAAGCTATTCTCGGGTGTGTTCCTAACGTGAAGAAGATCCAAGGAGTTGCCACACATTGAGGATTTTGAGTATAGTGCTAAGTGTAAAGTTGAATAGGGATTTTTTTTATTGTAACTTAGATCAGCTTTGAACTTATCTTGTAATGTGTTTTTAACTTAATGGATTGCTTTGATCTAGACAAGGTCCCATGGATGTAGGTTAAAAGTGGATTTAGCCGAACCATGTATATGGTTGTGTTTTTTGCTTTCTGCACTTATGTTTGTTGTGGTTAAAAACTGGAAATCTCTTAATCAACTTGGTAATATTCTGCTGTATGTTAAAATGGGTACTTAAACACCTAAGTGTGTTAACCAATCTCCAACAAGTGGTATCAGAGCTTGTTTTGATAAGTTACTTCAGCAGATCCATACCCATTTTGCTTGTTTTTGGGTACATCTGAATGGTCTTGTGTTTGAACGAAATCTAATTTGTGTTGCGTTTTTTGTTTTAGATCTACTGTGTGTCTGTGTGTGCACTTCCGTTTGTGTGTTAGCATCTGTCTGATTGTTTTTCGTCATGAGTTTCTTCACTGAAGGTGGATCTGCTCATAGACCACCTCTGTTAGAAGGACATAACTATTATACATGGAGACCTAGTATGCTTGCTTTTCTTAAGTCTATAGATGAAAGAGTTTGGTCCATGGTTGTGAATGGTTGGACAGCCCCAATTATTATTGAAAATGAAATGTCTAGACCACAACCTGTTGCTAGTTGGACTACTAATGAAATAACTCTTTCTAATTATAACTTTAAAGCACTTCATGCACTTTTTAATGCTGTTATTGTGAACCAAATGAAAGTCATAGCTAATTGTGAGCTTTCTAAAGATGCTTGCAATAGGCTTCAAGTCAAGAATGAGGGAACTAATGCTATTAAAAGAAATAGGCTTAAAAGACTTGTCACTGATTTTGAAAATTTGAACATGGAAGAGGATGAGACTATAACTAATTTTTATGGTAGAGTTTGTGATATTTCTAATGAATGTTTTGCTTTGGGAAGAACATATTCTAATGTTGAACTTATCAGAAAAGTGCTTTGCCCTTTGCCCCAGAGGTTTATGTTAAAGGTCACCACCATTGAAGAACCCCGAGATGTGGATGATATGGACATTGATAAACTCATTGGCTCTCTCCAAACTTATGAGCTGATTCTACAACGATGGGAAAAACAGAAACCGAGCAAAGGTTTGGCTCTCAAACATGAGGTTGATTCTGATCCTTTTGATAATTGTGATTTAAGTTCATTGGATCTTGAAAATTGTGTTTTACTTACAAAGAATTTTGCAAAATTTTTATAGAAAAATATCAAAAAGCCTCATAATAGTGGTTATGGCCAAAAACCTTTTGTGAAAAAGCCTTATGACCATCAAACCCCTGGTACCCTTACAAAGAAATTTTCAAAAGATAAAGAAAAGAAAAATAAAGGTATTAAGTGTTTTGAATGTGAGGGGCACATACAATCTGAGTGTGCTAACACTCTGAAAAAGAAGAAAGGTAAAGCCATGGCTGCCACTTTAAGTGAGAGTGAGCATGATGAGAGTGATGATGATGATGATTCGGGTGATGAAGCCTTCACTGTGAATCAAGAAGACGGTAAGAGTGAAGTTTCAGATGACATTGTAGATATCTATGCTGGGCAACAAGAGGCATATGATAAGATGTATGACTAATGGCTAAAGGCTATGAAAAAGTTGCAATCTCTTGGTATTGAGAATGCTTCCTTGTTGAAACAGAAGAAAGCCTTGTGCGAAAAGATTGTTTTTCTTACTACTGAACTAACTGAGGCTAAAGCTATCATTGATAAGTTGAATGCAAGTTCTCTTAAGCTTGATGAAGTGCTTGGCCAAGGAAAATCCTTTGGAGATTGGTATGGTTTGGAATTCAGTCTCGGTGCTAGCACATCGAAAGATGGTGCTAACATATTTGTGAAAGCCACTGAAACTCCTACTGAAGGAACTGCTATGAGATAGGTTACAAAGTATCAAAATTCATTCCTATTTTTCATTTTTGAAGTAAGAAAGGTCACATTAGACCCAAATGCTTCAGGTTCATTGCTTATTTGAAGAAATTTTTCAAAAACCATAGTTCTGTTGCTAATGAAAATGATAATGCTAACAATGGTTTTTCCTTCAAAAGATTTTGGGAATCGAAAGCTGATGTGAACTGTTTTGTGTCTCATACTTCTTTGCTAGCATTTCAAAATGATCTTTGGTATCTAGACAGTGGTTGTTCAAGGCATATGATAGGTAATAAATCTCTCTTGACTGAACTTGAATTGGTAGGGCTGCAAAAAAAAAATCGAAAACCGAACCGAACCGAAAAACCGGACAGAAACCGAACCAAAAAATCAGTTTTTTAGATTAACCGATTCGGTTTTCAAAAATGATTAAATTGAATTTCTAGTTCGGTTAACGGTTTAAGGATAATATTAAATCGGGTAACCAAAATCGGTTTTTAAAAAAAATAAAAAAATCCCTTATTTTTCCCCCACTTTTTCTTGGTATTAGGTACGCAGAACTGCAGTCTGCTTCTCTACGCATTTTCTTGGGTTTGCTTCTCCATGCAAATACTTTTTTTTCGTCTTCTTTCTCCTTTCACTATTTTCTCTTTCTTCTTCTCCCTTCACTACTTTCTCTTTCTTTTTTCAGTTTTTCTTCACATTTTCGTGTTCTTCTCTTCCTCTCCTTCACCAATTTCTCTTTCTTTTTTTGTCTTCTCTCTTCGTCTCCTTCTCCACTTTTCCTTTTCTTTTTCTTTTTCGTCTTCTTCTCCTTTCACTTTTCTCTTTTTTTTCTTTTTCGTCTTCTTCATTTCTTCTCTTTCATAGCTTTTCTGTTTGGATTTGGATAAGAGGCGAGAAGAGAACACCATGATTGGACTTCAGCCTTCTTCTTCTTCGATGGTTTGGTAGATTTTTAGCTTTAGGGTATGTTTGGAAGCTCTGCGTCTGCTTTTTTGTTTATGAGATGTCTCAATGAGACTAAGTGAGACTGATTTTGTGTGTCTCTTCAGGTGTTGGTTTGTGTAAGCACTGGATTTTGATTTGGGGTATTTGAAATCGACGGCTTTGAGGCACGTCTTGCTATTCTAAATGGGCAATTTCAAATTTTATTAAAATTGGTTTATAAACTGGTTAATTGATAACCGAATCGAATTATCGGATTGGTTAATAATTGGTTCAAAGGATAATTCGATTTGATTTTAGTTCGAATTATCCTCTGAACCGAAAAACCGGTTCGGTTTAAAAAGTGTGTAATCCGGTTTGATTAACCAGATTTCCACACCCCTATGAATCTATTGATAGTGGACATGTCATTTATGGAGATGGTAAGAAAGGTAAAATTCTTGGAAAATGGTCAATTGTGCTACATGATTTTCCTATTTTGAAAGATGTCTTACTTGTTGATGGATTGAAAGCTAACTTGATTAGTATCAATCAAATTTGTGACAAAGATTTTGTGGTTCAATTCTCAAAGAACAAGTGTCAAATCTTGAATGGTAAAGGTGTTTCTCTACTTGAGGGAAAGAGGTCAAATGACAATTGATACTTGCTTTCTAACCGTGTGTCCTGTTTCGGTTCTAAAACAGATTCCACAAACTTGTGGCATGAGAAGCTTGGTCACATAAACTTCAAGGACTTGGTAAGACTCTCAAAGAAAGAAGTGGTTAAAGGACTACCAAAACTTGAATTTCCAAAAGGTAATGTATGTGGTCCATGTCAACATGGTAAGCAAACCAGAATATCTCATAAGGCCTTGTCAAATCTCAATATCTCATGTGTTTTGGAATTGCTCCATATGGATCTAATGGGTCTTATGCAAACTGAGAGTTTGGGAGGTAAGAGGTATGTGTTTGTTTGTTTGTGTTGATGATTTTTCGAGGTATGCTTGGGTTGATTTTTTGCATGAAAAACTAATTCTTTCAATGCATTTCAGAAGTTAGCAAAAAGGCTATTTATTGAGAAGAGTTCTAAAGCTACAAAGATAATGAGAATTAGGAGTGACTATGGAATGGAATTTGAGAATGCTGACTCTGCTAATTTTTGTGAATTGCAGGGCATATTCCATGAATTTTTAGCACCAAAGACACCTCAACAAAATGGTTTCATGGAAAGGAAAAACAGAGTGCTTCAAGAGATGGCTAGGGTAATGCTTAATGCCAAAAAGCTTCCTACAAGACTTTGGGCATAAGCCATTAACATAGCATGTCATATTTCCAATAGAGTTTACCTTAGAAAAGGTATTGTTCAAACTCCCTATGGGCTGTGGAAAGGTAAAAAATCTGATCTCTCTTACTTTCATGTGTTTGGATGCAAATGTTACATCTTGAATGATAGAGAGAATTTAGGTAAGTTGGATTCTAGGAGTGATGAAGGAGTTTTTATTGGATATTCTTCCAATAGCCGTGCATTTAAAATCTATGACATGCTTTCTAAAAAAGTCTTAGAATCCATTAATGTTGTGTTTAGTGATGTAGAAGATTTTTTAGAATATTCTCAAGAACATGAAATTCAAGACATATCTATTCCTCGTGACCCCACACAAGATGGTGTGAACACTATTGAATCTCCTGAACTTAAACCTTCGACAAACATGTTGTCACCTGCTCCTGGTGCTATAGCAATAGGATTTGCTCCATGCAAAGAATCATCTGCTGATTCATTGCAAAATGAAGGGATAGAGCTAGTTGTTGATCTTTATAATGAAAGCATTCAAAGGAGAAACCAAAGAAGAAAAGGTCCACCAACATGGGTTCAAAAAGCTCATCCACCTTCAGCCATGATTGGAGATCCAAATGAGGTAATGGTTACAGGGAGAAGAAGAGAAAATGAAATTAATCATCTTTGTTATGTGTCTCTTGCAGAACCGAAGAATATTAAAGAAGCCTTGGAAGATGAAAATTGGATTGAGGCCATGCATGAAGAACTGGAACAATTTGAAAGAAATGATGTTTTGACTCTTGTACCAAGACCAGAGGGAATCAACATAATAGGTACCAAATGGGTTTTCAAAAATAAAACTAATGAGTTTGGTAATGTTGTCAAGAACAAAGCTAGGCTTGTAGATCAAGGATATACTCAAGTTGAGGGAATCGCCTTTGATGAAACCTTTGCACCTGTTGCTTGACTTGAATCAATTAGGTTGTTGCTTTCTGTTGCCTGCTGCCTCAAGATCAAGTTGTTCCAAAGGATGTCAAAAGCGCCTACTTAAATGGGACGCTCACCGAAGAAGTGTATGTTGAACAACCGATTGAATTTCAAGACCCCCATAAACCTAATCATGTTTTCAGATTGAAGAAAGCTCTTTATGGTTTGAAACAAGCCACGGGGGCCAGGTATGAAAGGTTGACAAATTTCCTTTTTGAGCATAACTGTGAATAAGGTAATGCTGACAAAAGCCTCCTTATCAAGCGTGCTAACAATGAAATAATATACGCACAGATTTACGTTGATGGTATTGTGTTTGGTTCTACATCTTATTCACATGCACTTAAATTCATTAACCTGATGAAAAATGAGTTTGAGATGAGTATGGTAGGGGAATTGAATATGTTTCTTGGACTTCAAATTAAATAAATGGATAATGGCATGTTTGCTTCCCAATCAAAGTATGCCAGAAACATGTTGAAAAGATTTTATCTTGAGAATCCAAAGCATGCTACATCTCCTATGAGTGCTACCCTCAAGTTGTGCAAAGATGAAAATGGTAAAAAGGTAGACAATAAGATGTACCGAAGCATGATTGGAAGCCTTATTTATGTAATTGCAAGTTGACCTGATATTTGCTTTAGTGTTGGTGTTTGTGCTAGGTTTCAAAGTAATCCATCTGAGTTGCACTTGAATGCAATGAAAAGAATCATGAAATATGTTTCAGGTATGTGTGATTTTGGCCTTTGGTACTCTTTTGATTCTAACAGTTGTTCGGTTGGATATAGTGATGGGGATTGGGCAAGAAGTTTTGATGATAGGAAGAGCACTTCGGGTGGATGTTTCTATCTTGGAAACAATCTTGTCACATGGTACAGCAAGAAGCAAAATGTAATATCCTTTTCTACTACCGAGGCTGAGTACATTGTCGTAGAGAGTTGTTGCAATCAAATTTTATAGTTAAAGCAAATGCTGTATGATTATGGTATTGACCAAGATTGTGTGACAATTTTTATGATAACACGAGTGCCATTAACATCTCTAAGAATCCAGTCTAGCATTCTAGGACTAAGCACATTGACATTGACATAAGACATCATTTCATTAGAGAGATAGTTGAAGAGACATTATTGCACTTGCTCATGTGAACACAAAATCCCAATTGGCTGATTTATTTACAAAAGCACTTGACTATGATACTTTTGTTTCCTTGAGGAAGTCCGTTGGACTACTTTAACTTGAATATTTTTTCATTTCAGTTGATGAATAAAGCATGAACATGCTACTTCTATTTTTGTTTGTCAAGACTCCTTGATCTGTGTTAGCTTTCTAATTGTCATTTATTTTCTCATATCTGTGTGCTAACTCTAGTATGTTGTGTCCACTGAGACTCTCTCTATAACATGACCTTATTGCATCATGAGTTGATTGTCCATTCTTGTCACCATTATGAAAGAGCTACCTTGCATGAAGTGTGAAAGTTGTTTTGAGTAATTTTCTGATTTGTAGAGACCCATATATTTTGGAAAATCTACCATTAAGAGGACTACCTTCTTGCAAGTGTGAAAGCTACATTTTGGTTATGTTTATGAGAGTTATTTGCCCTTTGTTCCAAAAAAAAAAAAAAAAGAAAAAAAAGAAAAGAAAAGAAAAGAAAATCATCATACCTTTTATGCTCTAAAAGAAAAATGCAAAATATAGTTGGGCATGAGGGAAGGGGGAGCTTCTCTTGCAAAATTTAAAATTGACCAATGTGTCATTTTACCCCCTTGAGGACACTATCACACAGTAAGACAAGCTCTTAGAAATTTATCTTGCTTGTGTGTGATTGAGGAAGTGTTATTTTGATTGTATAATGTTGAAAACTTCCATATGAGTTTTTGTGCTTTTTAAGATTGAAAATTTTGATTTATTGGGATGAATTGCACAGATTAATTGTCTTGACCCTCAAAAATTTATGTGAAGCATTTCATCATTTTAATTTTTTGTTTTTAAAATTTGTTCCAATAAAGTCCAATTTTTTGAAAATTTCTGATGTTCTTTTGGGATGCTATGTGCTCACATGATTGCATATGTACACTCATTTAGGATAGAGTTCCATTTTTGGTATAACTATTTTTCAGCTCCTTAGAATCGCTGCTTGCCTAAAATGTGTTGCCCTAATCTTTTTTATTTTTGCATCAGTCTTCATTTTCTAAAACCCTAATAGCATCGACTGTTTCCTTTGTTCTTTATGATTTTTTTTCTCTAAAAAGTTTTCATTGATTTTTCCTTGTTCTCACATTAAATCAAGAAAGAAAGCATTAGAGGAATCGATAAGAAAAGACTAATATTTGAGAAAGGGATTCTTGGCAATGAAGAAAGCCAGATTGCAGAGTCAAATGCTGCCGAAAAACCCTTCTCCTCCAGCAAATGATTCAGATTCTGAAGAGGGAATCAAGAGAATGAATGAAATCACTCAACCTCCCTAGTTTATCCCATGTTTCTAGTGACCACCAAACCTCGAAACGCTCATAGAATGAGTCTGCCCCTGGCTCAACTAAGATGATGCCTGAAAAATCCTCTTCGTCATCAGATAACACCTCAAAGAACATGCTGATTACTGCTCTGAAATTGTGCAAAGAAGGTTCATCAAAGGGCATGCCTTCAAAGTCTCTAACTCTAATAGAATTGGCGAGAAAGAATGGAAAAGCAGTTATGGAGGAGCCTTCATTTGGTAAAATCTCTCATTTTGTTTTACTTGCTGTTGAGAATAGATTTGGGAGCCACATTGTCAAGAAGACAATTGTGAGCAAAGCAAATGTTAGACTAGAAGACTTTGATGAATTCCATGCTTTAATGAAAGAAAGGAACTGGTTAGGAACTGTCACTGGTTTGACTGCCCCTGTCCAAACTCTTGTCCAAGAGTTTTATGCCAATTTTGGTTTGGACAATGTTGAACCAAACTCGAACAAGCACAATAATAGAGTTTATGTTAGGGGACATTGGGTTCTGTTTACGAAGGATGTTGTTAAGGATGCTCTTGATTTGAAAAAGAGAAAAAAGAATTTTGATTTGAAAAGTTTAGACTTAGAAAAAATTGTCAAAGTCATCACTGGTGGTTCAATTGCTATTTGGCCGAGAATTGGTGTTCTTCAGCCTGGTGTGTTCACGCCGTTTTATAGACTGTTGTTTAAAATCTCTTTGACAAATTGGTCCTTGTCCATGCACAATTCGACCGTTAGACCAGAACAAGCACAACTCCTTTACGTAATTGCTCAAAGGAAAAAGATTGATTTGGCTGAGTTGATTTTCACTAGTATTAGAGTTGCATTGCAATCAACTCACTCTCTACAGATTTTGTGCTTTCCTTATTTACTTTACAAGATCATTTCCACTTACAAGCCTAAATCCTATGAGGTGGAACCTGTTTTGAAGATAAAGACTATCACCAAGAAGTTTTTTAGACAACCTATAAGGAACTTGCCCCCATTTTCCTCAACTAATCAAACTAGACTAACACTTGGCAGTCTAAGCTTTTTGTTGCCATGCAGGACTTGGAAACTTCAATGGAGTATGTCCTTCAATATGTGAAGGAAATTCACATTTCTCTCTGCTCATGGATGGAAAAAGTGGAGGTTGATCTGAAGAAGAAGCAAAAGAAGATTGTTCAGACAAAACCAACTGATCAGAATGTGGCACCTCTTGTTTCTCCAGTTGCTCCTACCGTCTCTCCTACTCCTGTCATACTTGTTGATGCTGTTACTCCTGAAATTTAAGTTGAAAAAGAATAGGCTACTAATGACGAAGAAGAACATGCTATTAATGAGTAAAAAGAAAAAGCTGCTGATAACGATGATTAAGAACCTGCTGATAAAGATGCAGGTGCTCAAACAGATTTCCATGTGCGCACTGATAATGCCTCTTCAATTCAAGATGAAGCGGTTCACACCTCCCCTACTGCAATTCCAAAAATTCAAGTGGAGGACTTCCATGTCACCATCACTACCCCTCCAAAATGCAGAACAAAGAGGAAAGTTGGTTGCTTTCCTCTACCCTTTTGAAAGTCTTCAAGACTTATGAACAAAGAAGGGGAGTAAGAAGAATAGGGGAGAGAAAGAGAAAGTTTATTTATTTATTTTTTTGCTAAACTTTTTTTGTTATCTCTCTATGGGGGAGTTTGTTACTGCTTTTAGTTTCTGCTCTCTCTAAACTCCTTAGTTATTTTACCTTCTTGTTTTATCAACTAACCATGTGTTTGTATTTATGTTGTTTTGGTTATTTTGTTGTGTGCTTGTGTTTGTGGAAATCTCTTGGTCCTAACTAGTTGATTTGAACAGGTTTGCACTTGATCTCTTTTGATATGTTCTTTGTTCATAAGTTTGACAAAGCGGGAGAATGTGGAATATTCATATTTTTCAAACTTATGAGTTATGTGTGTGCACATCAATTCTGTGTGCACATAGGTTGCTAGACTTATGTCTTGGCTTGTTTCTTTTTGAGTCTGTGTGCACATAGGTTTGTGCTTACACTCTCGCTTCAGATATTTTGCAACCTAACATGAGTTTCATATCTGATAAAGTGAAAAAGATATTGTTTATCTATGTCTCTTGTTTTTAAGGACCTTTGAACATATGTCACAATATGCTTAGGTGGTCCTAGGGAATAAGTTATCTTTCCCAATTTACTTTGTGGTCCAAACAAAAAGAAGGAATACTTTCCTTATTCAAACAAACATGGGTCAGCCCCTTGTTGGCAAACGTGACACTATATTGTTGAGCAAGAAATCCTTCATTATTTAATACTCTTTCTTGCACAAATCAATCTAACCTTTTGACATTTTGTTTCATTGCACTATGAATTTTGTAGGGTATTCTTTTCTCTTAAGGTTCAAGATTCATTTTCCATTTTGTGCTAAAACCTCCCCATATCAAACATAAACTTGATGGCTCTTGGAATGTTGTTCCTTTGCTAATGCTTGTGCGTTGCTTCAGTACTTGAAGCTTGGTGGTTCACAAGCTGTTCTCGAGTGTGTTCTCGACGTGAAGAAGATCCAAGGAGTTGTTATACACGTTAAGGATTCAAAGTGTGGTGCTAAGGGTAAAGTTGAACAGGGAGTTCTTTTTACTATAACTTAGATTAACTTTGAACATTATCTTGTAAGGTGTTTTTAATTTAGTGGATTGCTTTGATCTGGGCAAGGTCCCATGGATGTAGGCTAAAAGTGAATTTAGCCGAACCATGTATATGGCTGTATTCTTTACTTTCTGCACTTATGTTGTGGTTAAAAACTGGAAATCTCTTAATCAACTTGGTAATATTCCACTACACGTTAAAATGGGTACATATTCACCAAAGGGTGTTAACCAATCTCCAACAGATTTGTGATGTATAACATTGTTCATTGAGCCAAAATTGAAAAACGACAATGAACAAAGCTGTATTAATTAGCAATCAAACACAAAGACTTGTCACAAGACTAAATCGTTCAGAATCCAAACTGGGTTCTCCCAGAAACGCAAAACCCATTATTTAGTCAAATCACTTAACCCATGATACAATTAAATTAAATTCAATTAATGGCAACAACAATTGCAACAAAAACTGAGTCTTTTCTACACCAAATTCTTCAGTTCTAATATCGAAAGATAGCAAAAGAGAAATTGCATAAGCATAATTTCATATCAAAAATCACAGTTAGAGGAAAAAAAAAACCTTTAACGCCTTGAAGATGATCTCTGCAAATAGTGATTTGACGATATTAATGAAGTGGAAAAGAGAAGTAAAGTTAGTGGGGTTTGTTTATACCTTCTGTAATGTTTTGGTGCTGTACATTCAAGACAAGGTTGTCCCTCAGTTTGGTATGAGTCGGCATAGGTACAACCATGTGATCCTTGATGAAATAAAACTATCAACTATACATTTCAGTGTCCAAAACAAATAAACTACAAAGGAATGCATACTCTTAACAATGAATTAACTAAAAATTTAAATCACATATGAAGAAATTTGCATCCCCCAATAACTCAACCATCTGTTTAAACCCGATGTTTACACCATTATCATCCAACAACACAACCTGCAATTACATGAACAAAAACAAAACTTGTTATCAAAACACAATAGCTTTTAGAAGTAGAAAACAACAAAGTTTGAGACCATACCCAATTATCAGAGTGATTAGGTTATCAATCTCAATGGAGTTTTGATTTATGTTTTTAATGGTAGATAGTTTGTGGATGATAATGGGTGGGTTTTAGTTGTTGATGTTTTATTGATTTTTATTTTTTTGATAGTGAAGAGATGGTGGGATAAAGGTGGGTTGCATTGGGGACAGTGGTGAAGGGGTAATTTTTTTAAGAATTTATTATTATTATTATTTGTTGGGAGTTTGTTAACTCACTTTGGTGTATAGTTACCCATTTTAAGTGCAGTGGAAGTATTGACCAAGTTGATTAATGAAATTTCAGATTTAACCATTTCATCCACAAGTGCATGAAGTAAAGAACATAGCCATATACATGGTTCGGTTAAAATCCACTTTTAGCCTACATCCATATGACCTTGTCCAGATCGAAGCAATCCACTATGTTAAAGACACATTACAAAATATAGTTCAAAGTTGATCTAAGATACAGTAAAAAGAACTCCCTGTTCAACTTCACACTTAGCACCACACTCTGAATCTTTAACGTGTTGCAACTCCTTGGACCTTCTTCACAGCGAGAACACACCCGAGAATAGCTTGTGAACCACCAAGCTTCAAGCACCGTCGCCACACACTAGCATCAGCATCAGCAAAGGAACCACGTTCCAAGACCTATCAAGTCAATGAATGATATGGTGAGGTTTTGGCACAAAATGGAAATGAACCTATGAACCTTAAGAGAAAGAATACTCTAAGAAATTTCAGAGTACAAGGAAATAACAGATCAAAAGGTTATATTAAGAGATGCAAGATGAGATGATATGTAGTGTAGGGTTTCTTACTCAACATATTAGTGCCACGTTAGCCAACAAGGGGCTGACCCATGTTTGTCCAAATAAGGAAAGTATTCCTTCTTTTGGTTTGGACCACAAAACATATCGGGAAAGATAACTTTATTTCCTAGGACCATTAGAGGATAATATGACACATGAAAAAAGTCCTATAAAGTTAGAGACAAAGATAAACAAATATCTTTTCTACTTTATCAGACATGCAACTCGTGTTGGGTTGCAAATATATGAAGCGAGTGTATAAGCACAAACAATTGTGCACACATATTCAAAACGAAACAAGCCAAGACACAAGTCTAGCAACCAATGTGCACACAGAACTGTTGTGCACACTCACGACAAAAGAAGCAAGCCAAATCATAAGATTGGCAACCAGTGTGCACACATAACTCTTATGAACACACAACTCATAAGTTTGACAAATACGAATATTCCACATTCTCCCCCTTTGTCAAACTCATGAACAAAGAACATAAATTGAAAAGATCAAGTGCAAACCTGTTTTCAATTAACCAATCAAACCTGCAAATTTGTAAAGAAAAAGAACCAAAAGCAACACAAACATGAACACAAGGTTAGCCAATAAACCAACAAAACAAAATAACTAAAAGGTTCTAAAAACATAACAAAAACATCAGCAAAAATAAGAAACTAACTCCCCCATGGAGAGATAATAGCAAATCAGTTCATAGTTCAACAATAAACGAAAAAATCAAAATTAAAAGTTTTCAAAAATCACTCCCCCATAATTCTTATTCCCCCTCTTTGTTCATAAGTCTTGATGACTTTCGAGAGGGAACTAATGAGCGATGAGCTTTCCTCTTGACCCTCTTCTTAGGAGGAGTAGTGATGGTGACATGAGAATTCTTCTTCTTTACCAAGTTGATTAATGAAATTTCAGATTTAAACATTTCATCCACAAGTGCATAAAGTAAAGAACACAGGCATATACATTGTTCGGCTAAAATCCCTTTTTAGCCTACATCCACAGGACCTTGTCCAAATCGAAGAAATCCACTAAGTTAAAAACACATTACAAGATATAGTTCAAAGTTGATCTAAGATACAACAAAAAGAACTCCCTATTCAACTTTACACTTAGTACCACACTTTGAATCCTTAACGTGTTGCAACTCTTTGGACCTTCTTCACACCGGGCACACACCTGAGAACAGCTTATGAACCGCAAAGCTTCAAGCACCGATGCCACGCACCAGCATCAGCAAAGGAACCATGTTCCAAGAGCCATCAAGTCAATGAATGATATGGTGTGGTTTTGGCACAAAATAGAAATGAACCTATGAATCTTAAGAAAAAGAATACTATAAGAAATTTCAGAGTACAAGGAAAAAAAAGATCAAAAGATTAAATTCAAAGATGCAAGATGAGATGATATATAGTGTAGGGTTTCTTGCTCAACACATTAGTGTCACGTCAACCAATAAGGGGCTGACCTATGTTTGTCCAAATAAAGGTAACTATTCCTTCTTTTGGTTTGGACCGCAATACAAATCGGGAAAGATAACTTTATTCCCTACGACCACTTTAGGATAATATGACACATGTAAAAGGTCCTAAAAAGTTAGAGACAATGATAAACAAATATCTTTTCTACTTTATCAGACATGCAACTCGTGTTGGGTTGCAAATATCTTAAGCGAGTGTGTAAGCACAAATTGTTATGCACACACATTCGAAATGAAACAAGCCAAGACACAAGTCTAGCAACCTGTGTGCACATAGAATTGTTTTGCACACACACGACAAAAGAAACATGCCAAATCATACGATTGGCAACTAGTGTGTACACATAACCGTTGTGCACACACAACTCATAAGTTTGAAAAATATGAAGATTCCACATTATTATTAGTGAATGTGAATGTGAAGTGTTGATTTGGATGTGAACAGAGAAGCAGAGGTAATGGGAAGATGAATCTTGGAGAAGCCCAAGAGAGAGTAGTTGATAGACAGTTAATAAAAAATTGTGAACGAATGTGAATGTGAAGCATTTGAGTTGATGTGAATGTGAGGGACATCCACCATGTGAATTTGAAGGGACATCCAAAAACATGTAGCTAATTGTCAGAATCCTACATGGCGATACAATTTTAGAGATCTTGCTAGAATCCTACTTGGAATCCACATGGCGATCAATAGCAAGGGTGGGCTTTAGAATTATATAGATATATAGATGTTGTGTCATAATTATATGAAAGTTTACTCTCATTTTTAGACGATGAAGTAGACGGTTATAGCTGCTCAAATTGATTATTCAACACCTAGCTAATTAGGTTACTTTTGTTAAGAGTAAAGAGATTCAATCAAGAGTAAAGCTTGGATTGATTTGATGTATTGTATATCTGCACACAATGTTTTTGCTTTTTATTTTACTTATAATGGAGAACGATTTTTTCCTACCCAAGGTTTGGCCTAAAGACATTTCCCACGCGAAAAGTTTCAAAATGACAATTTCCCACCTACCATTAAAATCCCTTAGTAAAATTTGTTAGCTGACATGGTATAATCAATGTAAAGAAGAAAATACTCTTTATTATTTGAATCCAAATCCATATCTATATCAAAACTATAAAATATTATAAAAATTTGAAAAAAAAAATTAAAAAACTGAAAAAATAGTTGTTCGGAATCGTACCCAACTATTCTGGCCATTTCGCACCTAGTTGGGTACGATTCCGATCGAATCACTCTTGGCCGAGTGCGAATCAGTTAGAATCCCTCAATCTTCTCACACAAATCAACATACAAAATCTCCACCCTTATCTAAATCAACACAGAACATCATCACCCTTATATATCTCTAAACCAATAGAAAAACACCAACAAAATCACACCATCAATCTACCCCCACCAACCGTCATGTTCATCACCAGTCCCTAAAGCCCCACCCCACCAGCCTCCATATTTTTCGTAGCAGATAGACCCTTGAAGGACTTTCGTTAACATCAACTCGGTACCCATTTTGGCTCTAGACTTACCAACTGGCCGAAATCAATTTGGTCGGATGTGGTTTGGCCAAAATCACACCCAACCAAGTGTGATTTAGGCCAAACCTCATCTGGCCAAATTGCATGTGGCCAAATCGATATGGATAGATCTACACTCACCATTTCTCTCTCATAGGCCGCTGCCCTCTATTCTTCCTCCTCCGATCGTCTCAAGGTCTAATCACCATCTTTTGTTTTGACCAATTAAGGAGAAGGGTTGTGGCATAGACCGAGGAGTGTTGGGATCTAGGTATTGACTGATTCAAGAGAAAGGCTATGGCATGGAGGAGTTGACGGCTAGGTGCGATTTTGAGGGTGGAGGATTTTTGGGTGATGAGGTGGGGAAGAAAGGTAAAAGGGTTTGAATTTATGGTTTCTATTTTTTTTTTCTAAGTTTATATATAGGGGGTAAAATAACGTAATTACCCTTTGACTATTTTTTGAATTTACCATTTTGTCCTTCTTTAGTTAAAGTTAACGGACGGATCTTAAAGGTGATTGGGAAAGTGTCTTTTTGAAACTTTTCTGGTGGAAAGTGTCCTTAGGCCAAACCTTGAGTGGAAAATTCTCGTTCTCCCTAAGATAAAACAAATTGGAAAAGAAAATCAATCTTTTGGACTTGAAAGTCTTCGTGACTAGTCTAATGAAATTTTCTGACCAGCGCTTCACCTTGTGGACTTCATCTTCATTCTATCGACTTAAATTGGTAAATAAGATTCATTCCATTCTCTTTATTGTATAAGATTTTTATGGTTTAATCTCAAAACAATATTTTATAAAACAAAATATAATGATTGTTATTTATATCCACAACAAATAAAGATTAATAAAGTATGAGATAAGTAATTATCAAAAATTTAATTAAAAAGGGATTTCTTTGAAAATAAATGGGGTTTATTTAGATATTTTAATAATTTTAAGAGTTTTCATGGATTTTTTTTAGAAGTAGGGTCAAATTAGATAAAATGTGAGGTTGCAAACAACATCACTCATAAAATAATATAAAATTACTCATAATATAATATAAAATTACTAAAATAAAATAGCTAAAATAACTCATAATATGATATAAAATTACTAAAATAAAATAGCTAAAATAACTCATAATATAATATAAAATTACTAAAGTGGCCTAGTTTAGTTTAAATTCCTACACAAAACTCATTTTCAAGATTTATACTATTCTCATTCAAATCAAATGCAATAAATATAGCTATAGATACTTAGCATCAAAGTCTTATTTCTATACTTTAATTATACATCACTTGGAATTCGTACTACATGTCCTTATCAATACATCTACTAAACCTTGCAATGTAGAATATTCGTATATATACCCAGTCTATACGATTGTCAAAACATTAAACAAATTCTTTGGCCCTTGATTGGTGTTCCAGGAAAATTATTAGTTTAGAAAACATGTTAGTCTCCATAAATTGACGTGCTAATTCTGTTATTTTGAAGATTTTTTTTTTTTTTTTGGGTATACCATATATTTTCTTGATATGAAAATGAAATTCAAAGTTTGTGGAAATTGTGAAAGAAAATTTAACTTACATGAATGTGTACGGAAGAGTTTTGAAAATCCTAGTCCCTTTGAGTTCCATATATAGACTTAAATATATGCATTTATCCAGTGTTGTCATTACTTCACCTCTAGATTCATAAGATTCAGACATTTCATTTTCTTCTCATGCATTCTATATTCTTTCTTCTATCTCCACCTTTTAAAGCTAACGCGCAACAAACCCGGTTTAATACAAGCCTGGGATCTTTTCTTGCACCCACAAAAAACTCTTCATGGTTGTCTCGTTCTGGTCTCTACGCCTTTGGATTTTATCTGCAAGGCAAAGGCTATGCTGTTGGAATTTTTCTTGCTGGAATTCCAGAGAAAACTGTAGTTTGGACTGCCAACCGAGATTATCCACCACTCTCCAGTAACGCTACTTTGCTATTGAATTCTAAAGGCGGGCTTGTCTTGCAATCAACAAAAGGCTCGGCTTTTATAGCTAAAATTTCCAGGCTCGCCGCATCTACTTCCATGCTCAACGCTGGCAACTTTGTGCTTTATAACACTAGTGGAGGAATAATATGGCAGAGTTTTGATCACCCAACTGATACTATTTTGCAAACTCAAAGTCTCCTTACAAGGAAGGAGTTGCTTTCAAGTGTTTCAGGAAATGGGTATTCTAGGGTGAGATTTTGTCTTAAGATGCAATATGATGGAAACTTGGTGCAGTACCCAGAGAATACTGTAGACACAACTACATATGTGTAGAATATTCTTGTTTGTCAAACTTATGACTTGTGTGTGCATATTGGTTGCCAATCTTATGATTTGGCCTGTTTCCTTTGTCTTGTGTGTGCACAAAAATTATGTGTGTAAACTAGGTGCTAGACTTGTGTCTTGGATTGTTTTGTATCAAGTGTGTGTGCACAACAGTTTGTGCTTGCACACTCGCTTTAGATATTTGCGACCCAACACGAGTTGCATGTTTGATAAAGTAGCAAAGATATTTGTTTATCTTTGTTGCTACCTTTTTAGGACCTTTTACATGTGTCATATTATCCTTAAGTGGTCCTAGGGAATAAAGATGCTTTTCCCAATTTGTTTTGTGGTCCAAACCAAACCAAAAGAATGAATACTTTCCTTATTTGGACAACCATGGGTCAGCCCCTTGTTGCCTGACGTGGCACAAATTTGTTGAGCAAGAAACCCTATACTATATAATATCTCTTTCTTGCTCTACTTGAATCTAACCTTTTGATCTTTTATTCTTCCTTGTACTCTGAAATTTCTTAGAGTATATTTCTGTTAAAAGGTTCATAGGTTCATATCATTTGTGCCAAACCTCACCATATCATTCATTGTCTTGATGGTTGTTGGAATGTGGTTCCTCTGTTGATGCTGGTGTGTGGTGTCGGTGTTTGAAGCTTGGTGGTTCACAAGCTGCTCTTGAGTGTGTTCCCGGTGTGAAAAAGGTCCAAGGAGTTTCAACACGTTAAGGATTCAGAGTGTGGTGCTAAGTGTAAAGTTGAACAAGGAGTTCTTTTTACTGTATCTTAGATCAACTTTGAACATTGTCTTATAATGTGTTTTTAACTTAGCAGATTGCTTCGACCTAGACAATGTTCCATGGATGTAGGCTAAAAGTGGATTTTAGCCAAACCATGTATATGACTGTGTTATTTACTTTATGTACTTGTGGATGAAATGTTTAAATTTGAAATCTCATTAATCAACTTGGTAAAAACTTTCACTGCACTTAAAATGGGTAACCATACATCAAAGTGAGTTATTAAACTCCCAAGAAGTGGTATCAGAGTTTGATTTGATAAGTTGCTTCAGTTGATCCCTACCCATTTTGCTTGTTTTTTAGTGCATCTGAGTGGTCTTGTGTTTGGATGAAATTTGTTCTGTGTTGCGTCTTTTTTTAGATATGTTGTGAGTCTTTATGTGCACTATCATTTGTTTTGTTAGCATCTGTCTAATTTTTTTTCATCATAAGTTTCTTTATTGAAGAAGGGTCTACTCATAAACCACCTTTGTTAGAAGGACCTAACTATTACACATGGAGACCTAGGATGCGTGCTTTTCTTAAGTCTATAGATGAAAGAGTCTGGCCCATAGTTGTGAATGGTTGGATAGCCTCGGTTGTTGTTGAAAACGAAGTGTCTAGACCCAAACCGGTTGATGCCTGGACTGCTGATGAGTTAACACTTGCAAATTATAACTTTAAAGCCATTCGTGCTCTTTTCAATGTTGTTAATGTGAACCAAATTAAAGTCATAGCTAATTGTGAGCTTGCCAAGGATGCTTAGGCTAGGCTTCAAATCAAGAATGAAGGAACTAGTGCCGTTAAAAGAAATAGGCTTAGAAGACTTTTCATTGATTTTGAAAATCTGAATGTGGATGATGATGAGACTATAACTGACTTTTATGGTAGAGTTTTTGATATTTCTAATAAATGTTTTTCTTTGGGAAGAACATATTCTAATGTTGAACTTGTTAGGAAGGTTCTTTGCTCTCTACCTCGGAGGTTTATGTCAAAGGTCACCACTATTGAAGAATGCCACGATGTGGATGCCATGGACATTGATGAACTCACTGGCTCTTTCCAAACCTATGAACTGAATATGAAACTTTGGGATAAACTGAATCCGAGCAAAGGTTTGGCTTTTAAACATGAGGTTCATTCAGATACTTTTGATGATTGTGATTTCAATTCCTTGGATGATGAAAATTGTGCTTTACTTACAAAAAACTTTGCTAAGTTTCTTAAGAAAAACATGAAAAAGCCTTGATAGTGAAAATGGTCAAAAACCTTTTGTGAAACAGTCTTATGACCATCAAACCGCGGTACCTTTTCAAAAAGATTTTCAAAAGATAAAGAAAAGAAAAATAAAGGTATCAGGTGTTTTGAATGTGAGGGCTTTGGGCATATACAATCTGAGTGTGCTAACACATTGAAAAAGAAGAAAGGTAAGGTCATGGCTGCCATTTTGAGTAAGAGCGAGCATGATGAGAGTGATGATGATGATGAAATGTTCTTGCCTTCACCGTGAACTAAGAAGATAGTAAGAGTGAATGTTCGAATGACACTATTGATATTTATGTTGAGCAATAAGAAGCTTATGATAAAATGTATGATCAATGGCTAAAGGCCATGAAAAAGTTGCAATCTCTTGGTATTGAGAATGCTACCTTATTGAAGCAAAAGAAAGCATTGTCCGAAAAGATTGTTGTTCTTACTTCTGAACTAACAGAGGCTAAGACTGTCATTGATAAGTTGATTACAAGTTCTCTCAAGCTTGATGAAGTCCTTGGTTAAGGAAAATCCTTCGGAGCTCGATATGGCTTGGGTTTTAGTCCTGGTGCTAGCACATCAAAAGCTGGTGCAAGCACGTTTGATAAGGCCACCAAAACTTCTGTTGAAGGTGCTACTATGAGACAAGCTATAAAGGTATCAAAATTCATTCCAATTTTCCATTTTTGTAATAGGAATGGTCACATTAGACCGAAATGCTTCAAGTTTATTGCTTATTTGAAAAAGGTTCTTAAAAATCATAGTTTTGTTTCTAGTGTAAATCATAATGCTAACAATGGTTTTTCTTCCAAAAGAATTTGGAAACCTAAGGCTAATGTGAACTGTTTTGTGTCTCATACCTCTTTACTTGCATTTCAAAATGATCTTTGGTATTTAGACAGTGGCTGTTCAAAGCATATGAAAGATAATAAATCTCGTTTGACGGAACTTGAATCGATTGATAATGGGCATGTCACTTATGGAGATGGAAAGAAAGGTAAATTCTTGGTAAAGGGTTAATTGGGCTACCTGATTTTCCTGTTTTGAAAGATATCTTACTTTTTGATGGTTTGAAAGGTAATCTGATTAGTATTAGTCAGATTTATGATAAAAATTTTATGGTACAATTCTCAAAGGACAAATGTCAAATATTGAATGGTAAAGGTGTCTCTTTACTTGAGGGGAAAAGATTAAATGACAATTGTTACTTGCTTGCCAACTCTGTGTCATGTTTCAGCTCAAAAACAGATTCCACAAACTTGTGGCATGAGAAACTTGGTCACATGAACTTCAAAGACTTTCAAAAAAGGTAGTGGATAAAGGGCCTCCAAAACCCGAACTCCAAAAAGTAATGTGTGTGGTCCATGTCAACAAGGTAAGCAAACCAGGATGTCCCATAAAGCTTTATCTAATCTCAATACCTCATGTATTTTGGAATTGCTCCATATGGATCTAATAGGTCCTATGCAAATAGAGAGTTTGGGAGGTAAGAGGTATGTGTTTGTTTGTGTTGATGATTTTTCAAGGTTTGTTTGGGTTGACTTCTTGCGTGAGAAACTTGATTCTTTCAATGCATTTTAAAAATCAACTAAGAGGTTGCTTGTTTAGAAGAGTTCCAAGGTTACAAAGATTGTGAGAATTAAGAGTGACCATGGTAAGGAATTTGAAAATGTTGGCTTTGCTAATTTTTGTGATTTGCAGGGCATATTCCATGAATTTTCAGCACCAAAAACACCTCAACAAAATGGTGTAGTGGAGAGGAAGAACTACTTGTTGCAAGAAATGGCTAGGCTGATGCTTAATGACAAAAAGCTTCCTGCAAGACTTTGGGTTGAAGCTATTAACACGGCTTGTCATATTTCCAATAGAGTTTATCTTAGAAAAAGTACCCTTCAAACTCCCTATGAGCTATGGAAAGGTAAGAAACCTGATCTTTCTTACTTTCATGTGTTTGGATGCAAATGCTACATATAGAATGATAGAGAAAATTTAGGTAAGTTTGATTTTAGGAGAGATGAAGGAGTTTTTATTGGATATTCCTCCAATAGTCGTGCATTTAGGATCTATAACATGCATTTTGAAGAAGTTTTAGAATCCATTAATTTTGTGTTTAGTGATTCAGGAGATTTTTCAAAATATTTACAAGAATGTGAAATTCAAGACATGTCTGCTCCTCGTTTGCCCACACAAGATGGTGTGAACACATTTAAATCACCAGAACCTTAGCTTTTTCAAGTGTGCTTTCACCCACTTTCGGTGCTACAGCAACTGGATCTGCTTCTTGTAAAGATTCATGCTCTGATTCGTCATTGCAACATGAAGCAATTGAGCTGGTTGTTGATCTTTCTAACGAGAGTATTCAAAGAAGAAACCAAAGAAGAAAAGATCCACCAACGTGGATTGAAAAAGCTCATCCTCCTTCAACCATGATTGGAGATCCAAATAAGGTAACGGTTACAAGAAGGAGAAGAAAAAATGAAATTAACCGTCTTTGTTATGTGTCTCTTGTAGAACCCAAGAATGCCAGGCAAGCATTGGAAGATGAGAATTGGATTGAAGCCATGCATGAAGAATTAGAACAATATGAAAGGAATGATGCATGGATACTTGTGCCAAGGCCTGAAGGAATCAACATAATAGATATCAAATGGACTTTTAAGAAAAAAACTAATGAGTTTGGTAATGTTGTCAAGAACAAAGCTAGGCTTGTAGCCCAAGAGTATACTTAAGTGAAGGGAATTGCCTTTGATGAAACTTTTGCCCCTGTTTACTTATTGAGTCAATTTGTTTGCTGCTTGCTGCTTGCTATTGCCTGCTCTACCTCAATATCAAATTGTTTCAAATGGACGCCAAAAGTGCTTTCTTAAATAGGATGCTCACTAAAGAAGTGTATATTGAACAACCGATTGGCTTTCAAAAACCCCACAAACCCAATCATGTGTTCAAATTGAAGAAAGCCCTTTACGGGTTGAAGCAAGCCCCATGGGCCTAGTATGAAAGGTTAACAACTTTCCTTCTTGAGCATAGCTATGAACGAGGTAATGCCAACAAAACCCTTTTTATCAATTGTGTTAACAATGAAATCCTGTGTGCATAGATTTACGTTGACGATATTGTGTTTAGTTCTACATCTCACTCACATGCACTTGAATTCATTACCTTGATGAAAAATGAGTTTGAGATTAGTCTGGTAGGAGAGTTAAATATGTTTCTTGGTCTTCAAATTAAACAATTGGAAAATGACATGTTTGTTTCCTAATCTAAGTATGCTAGAAACACGTCAAAAAGGTTTTTTTTTTTTTTTTTTTAGAGAGTGTGAAGCAGGCTAGAACCCCGCATGAGTGCTACCCTTAAGCTGTCCAGAGATGAACATGGTAAAAAGGCAGACACTAAGATGTACCGAAGCATGATAGGAAGCCTTCTTTACTTGACTACAAGTTGGCCTGATGTTTGTTTTAGTGTTGGTGTTTGTGCTAGGTTTCAACCTAACCTTTCTGAGTTGCACCTGAATGCAATGAAAAGAATCATGAAATATGTTTCAAGTACATGTGATTTTGGTCTTTGGTACTCATTTGACTATAATAGTTGCTTGGTTGGATATAGTGATGCAAATTGGGTAGGAAGTTTGGATGATTGAAAGAGCACTTCGGGTAGATGTTTCTATCTTGGAAACAATCTTGTCACATGGTACAACAAGAAGCAAAATGCCATCTCCCTATCCACTGCCGAGCCTGAGTATATGGTTACAGGGAGTTGTTGCACTCAAATTTTATGGTTAAAGCAAATGTTGTATGATTATGGTGTTGACCAAGATTGTGTGACTATTTTTTGTGATAACACGAGTGCCATTAACATCTCTAAGAATCCAATCCAGCAATCTTGGACTAAACACATTGACATAAGACATGACTTCATTAGAGAGTTAGTTGAGGAAAACATCATTGCACTTGCTCATGTGAACACAAAATCCCAATTGGCTGATTAATTTACAAAAGCACTGACTATGATACTTTTTTTTTTTCTTGAGGAAGTTCATTGGACTACTTCAACTTGGGTAGTTTCTCATTCTATTAATGAATAAAGCATGAACATGCTACTTTTATTTTTGCTTCTCATGTCTTTTGATTCGTGCTAGCACTCTCATTGTCATTCGTTTTTTCTTGTCTATGTGTTAACTCTAGTATGTTGTGTCCACTAAGACTCTCTCTATAACATGACCTTATCTCATCATGATTTGTTTGTCCATTCTTGTCACCATTATGAAAGAGCTACCTTGCCTGAAGTGTGACAATTATTTTTGAGTAATTTTCTGATTTGTAGAGACCCATATATCTTGGAAAATCTACCATTAAGAAGACTACATTCTAGCAAGTGTGAAAGCTACATTTTGGTTATGTTTTGAGAGTTATTTGCCCTTTGTTAAAAAAAAAATATATATATATAAATCAAATCTTTATATTCTATGCTGAAAAAGAAAAGTGAAAATTGTTGTAGGGCATGAGGGAAGGGGGAGTTTTGTAACACCCCATTTGAGGTATGTAGTTAAGAGTTGATGAATGACTTGAATGTTTATTGATTTATCCTCATTTGAGTCTGTATGTTGTTAATATTGTTTGGTTTATCCTTGGATGAAAAGGTGTCTTGGTTTGGTTGAGTGATTTCCCCGAAAATTTGTAAGACTTGGCAAAATATTAAGGTTACAGTCGTCACCGGGGCGAAGAAGAATCTTCGCCGCAGCGATGAGGAGGTGCTACAACCCGTGTAGCTTCTGTGAGCCTTCGCCGGGGTGAAGAAAATAGCTTCGCCGCGGCGAAGACCCGCTGAATGTTCCCCTTGAGTTTTTGAGAATTCTTCATTTTGAGACTCAATGACCATTCTACCCCTTTTTAGCAGGAAAAGTGGGGAGTGAAATGTAAGGAAATTGCATGGAGAATAGTTTGATTGGGGTTGTGTTTGCAAAGAATGAAAGGTCTTAGATGGAATTTGAAAGAGAGAGTAGGGGTATTTTGGGAAAGAGTGGAGAAAATATGTGATATTAAGGGTTAGCTTTAGAAACCCTTTCATTTGCTTCTTCACCACCGCCTCTTTCATCCCTTATTTCTCTCAATTTTTCATTCAAGTTTCCAAGGATCTTTGAAGAGATTTTGACTAGAAATTGTTACAAGTTGATCCTAAGCACAAAAAGGTGAGAATCCTTACTTTAGAAATAATTTTTATTTTTGAAAGAGTAGGATCCTTATTAAGTTTTGCATTGAAGTTTTAAGAGAAAGTATCAAGCCATCAAGAGTAGAGAGGTTAAGTGGATTCTACTTGTGTCCAAGGTAAGTAAATTCACCTAAGTTGTGATTTACTTGATTGAATGATGTGTAGAGATTTTTAGATATGTGCTTGATGCTTGAATTTCTATGTTTGAAATGAGTTGATGAATTCAATGTTGTTATATGAAAGAATTTCCACCATGAGAAGGGTGGCTTGTGTTGTTAAAGTTGGGTAGAAGTGTGGATAGAATTAGAAGAATTTGAGAGGAATATTTGAAGTATGTTTTCCCTTGCAGGTTGTATGATGTTTTAAAGGAGTTGAACTCCTATTTTGGACGATTAAGAAAGAAGTATAATTAAAGTTAGAATAGAGTTTATGTATGCACACATATTGTTTGATGAAATGTCTAAAAGAAGCATGAGTAGAAGTAGAGAACCTTACTTTATGCAACATAGCATATTAGCATGTCATGAATGCATATAAGAAAGATTTTAGGCACGAGCCATCCATATGCATATGTTTAATTGAGTAATCACATGAGAAAGAAATATGAGAAATGAGAAAGAAACACTCTATGAATAGAGATAAAGAAAAGAACCAATTCTCTTAGAGTAAAGAGAAAGAAAGAACTAGCACTAGAGGATAAAATGATTATTAAGTGCTACAGAAGAGAAGAGAAAATAGGTTGTGCGATGGGGAACTCGTGAGTGTAGAGTTACCCTTATGTAAACCATTATGAGAAAGAGCGGTCTCCGCCATGAGAGAGCGGAATGCATGTAAACCGTTATGAGAAAGAGCAGTCTCCGCCATGAGAGAGCGGAATGCATGTAAACCGTTATGAGAAAGAGTCTCTGCCATGAGAGAGCGGAATGCATGTAAACCGTTATGAGAAAGAGCGGTCTCCGCCATGAGAGAGCATAATGCATGTAAACCGCTATGAGAGAGAGCGGTCTCTGCCATGAGAAGGCGGAATGAGAATGAGAAAAAGAAAAGAATAGAAAGAAAAGAAAAGAAAGAAAATGAGATTTTGAATTAGAAAAAAATGACAAGAGTACGAAAAGAATTGATGAATAATGCACGGGGATTATAGAGTAGGAGATTTTACTTACTGGGCATCTTTGTGCTCACTCCGTGTTTTCCTTGTTGTACAGAACATAGGTGAGGACCTGGTCAGAGGGACGTCGGCAAGCGGGGAGACTTGGCTGCACTGTCCACTGTTTTCATTTTTGAGAGTCTTTTGTACAAATGATGGTGTACTTTGTAAAGAATGTAATTATTAAGTAAAGAAATTTTTTTGGATCCAACTGTTTTGATAAAAATGCTGTTTTTTTATTAATCTATATTATGAATATGGTAGGAAGAAAGTAGTTGTTACATTTTTGGTATTAGAGCAATGATTTTGGGATGGGACAGTGTGTCATTCTCGCCGATACGACGTGTCTTATCCGACCACTGTAAGTTAAATTCTTTTCTTATTAATGGGTTATTGAAGTTGATGTGAGAATGGCTATTTTGTAGATGAGACGTAGTAATAAAAAGAAGGGTAAGGGTATGATGAATGAGGGAGAACCCTCTAACCCGCCGGAACAAACTCCCCCTACCCTTGATGCGACAATGATTCGAACTATTGTTCAGCAGGTGTTAGCAGAGAGTCAGGGGAGAGTTGTACCGGAGAGAAATGAGACCCCTAGTAGAGTACCGCCCGTAAGGCAAGAGCGACAAGGGCCGGTACCTTAGATAGTACAGAATCGAGTTGATTTGATTCAGGGGCTTGCAAGTCAGCATCGGCCACCAGAGTTTAGGGGTATTAAGGACCCGTTAGAAGCTGAAGAGTGGTTTAAGTCCGTTGAGCGGATGGTGGCCCTGTTTCCCATGAATGATAGAGAGAGGATCAGCTATGCTAGCTTCTTATTTCGGGCTGATGCCCTGAATTTGGTGGGAATTAATGGAAGAGACTCATGACACGACAACCATGACTTGGGGAGATTTTAGAAGAGTGTTTGAGACCGAGTATCGAACGGTTGACTGGGTTCATGAGAAAATACAAGAGTTTATTAACCTGAAGCAAGGGATGAGTACAGAGAAAAAGTATTTAGTTCGATTCAACTCTTTTGCGAGGTTTGCACTTGGGATAATGAGTACTCCCGAGTTGAGAAGAGAGAAATTTATCCTCGGGTTGAGGTCATAAATAGCCCGTGATGTTATGATAGGAGCAGAGCCCCCACATACCTATATTGAAGCATTAGATCGGGCTTTGAGATTAGAGATTTATGTGAACAAGATGAGTTCAGAAGGGCCATCCATGATAGTACAGAATGAACCGCCCCCTGCTCCGCAAAAAGAAAGAGTTGAGATTGGAAGAAGTAGAGACATGAGGAACAAGAAGAGGTTCCAGCCAAAGAAGAACAGGGGCGATTGGCAGAGTAAACGGCCTAGAACGGCTGGAGTCACTCGTTCCCGAAGTGTGGGAAGAATCATTTGGCGGAGTGTCTAAAAGAGTTCGGTCTGAATATCTGCTATAGGTGTCACCAGCCAGGGCACCTAATGAAAGATTGTAAAGCTCCTCCTCCACCAGCAGCACAGGCCCCTAGAGGCATGAATGCCAGGGTGTTTACCATGGCATAGGGTGAGGTAGAGGCCAGTCCATCAGCTGTAACTGGTCAGTTATTCTTTCATGCAGTTCCTCTTTATGCTTTAATAGATTCTGGAGCCACACATTCCTTTATGTCTCATGGGATGATAGAAAGATTAGGTCTGAAGTCTGTCGTGGTAGATCAACCCATTAGGATAGAGTTACCTGATGGGGTTAGTGTTCTGACCCGTGAGATGCTTCCAGGAGAGTCTGTAATGATTCATGGAAGAGAGCTGTTAGTTGATCTAATAGTGTTTGACATGCCTGATTTCGATGTGATTTTGGGGATGGATTTCCTAGGGAAGTATGGAGTAGAAATTGATTGTCGGAAGAAGAAAGCAAGGTTTAATCTTGATAGTGGAGATAAGTTTAGCTTCGATGAGGGCCATCAATTAAGTATGTTGATAAGTAGCTTGAAAGCTAGAAAGATGTTGAGAAAGGGGTGTTCAGGATATATTGCACATGTAGTGCAGAGTGGTGATGTTCCTCAGCCCGAAATTCAGAGGGTGCCTATAGTTCGAGAGTTTCTGGATGTGTTTCCCGAAGAGTTACCGGGTTTACTTCCAGAGAGAGAGGTTGAGTTTAGTATTGAACTAGCACCTGGGACAGCACCAATATCGAGAGCCCCTTATCGAATGGCCCCAACCGAGCTTCAGGAATTGAAGAAGCAACTCCAAGAGCTTTTAGATGAAGGTTTTATTCGACCAAGTCATTCCCCTTGGGGAGCTCCAATTCTTTTTGTGAAGAAGAAAGATGGATCGTTATGGCTGTGTATAGACTACAGAGAGCTGAATAAGGTGACAGAGAAGAATAAGTACACACTACCTCGGATAGATGATTTATTTGATCAATTAAAGGGAGCGGCAGTGTTCTCAAAAATTGATTTGAGGTCAGGGTACCATCAAGTGAGAGTGGTTGAGCAAGATATAGCTAAGATCGCCGTACAAGGTATGGGCATTATGAGTTTGTAGTGATGCCCTTCGGGTTGACGAATGCCCCATCAGTTTTTATGGACTTGATGAATCGGGTCTTTCATGATTGCTTGGATCAATTCATTGTGGTTTTCATTGATGATATCCTGGTTTACTCTAAGTCGAGAGAAGAGCATGAGGAGCATTTAAGACTTGTACTACAACGATTGAGAGAAAAGAAGTTGTATGCTAAGTTTTCCAAGTGTGAATTCTGGTTGAATCAAGTATTATTTCTAGGCCATACTGTTTCTAGTGAAGGGATTTCAGTGGACTCTAGTAAGGTAGAGGCAATCCTTGATTGGCAAAGGCCGAAATCGGTAAAAGAAGTGAGAAGTTTCTTGGGACTAGCAGGCTACTACCGGCGATTCGTAGCAGGGTTTGCCCAGTTGGCTAAGCCATTGACAGCTCTTACCAAGCAGAGAATTCCTTTTATATGGTCAACTACTTGTGAAAGGAGTTTTCACGAGTTAAAGAAAAAGTTGACATCAGCTCTTGTGTTAGTGTTGCCTCAGAAGGAGTTGAATATGAGGCAGAGAAGGTGGTTAGAGCTAGTTAAAGACTATGAATGTGAGATTAAATATCAGCCGGGGAAAGCTAATGTCATAGCCAATGCGTTGAGTAGAAAAGCTCATTTATCCCGACTCACTAGACAGAGAGAGCTAACAGATGAGTTGTGTAAAGAATAGATTGAAGTGATTGAAGGAGGGATTGCCAGGTTAGAAATTCAGTCCACCTTACTGGACGAAATTAGAGAAAAGCAAGTGGTTGATAAGTGGTGTCAGGAGTTATTGCAAAGAGTGCATAAGAATGAGAAACCAGAGTTCCATCTGGTAGAGGGTGTTCTCCATTTCAGGAATCGGTTGTGTATTCCTCAGGATAAGGAGTTGAGAAAGAGAATTCTTATGGAGGCTCATGACACACCCTACACTGCTCATCCAGGAGCAACCAAGATGTATCAAGATTTAAAGAAAGGCTATTGGTGGCCAGGTATGAAGAATGATATTGCGGAGTTTGTAGCTAAATGCCTGGTTTGTCAACAAGTGAAAGAAGAACACCAAAGGCCATCAGGATTGCTTCAACCACTTAGTAGTCCTGAGTGGAAATGGGAGAGTATCTCGATGGATTTTATTGTAGGTCTCCCTAGAGTTCAGAGAGGTTTTAATGCCATTTGGGTGATTGTGGATAGATTGACAAAATCAGCCCATTTCCTTCCGGTGAAAGAGAGCACTACTTAAGATCAGCTAGCCCAGATTTACATCAGAGAGATAGTGAAACTTCATGGGGTACCCAAGACGATAATCTCAAACAGAGATTCTAGATTTGTCTCCGCTTTCTGGATGAGCTTACAGAGGAACTTAGGTACTAGATTGGCTTTTAGCACCGCTTACCATCCTCAAACTGATGAACAAACAGAGAGAACAAATCAAGTGCTTGAGGATATGTTGCAAGTTTGCTGTATGGATTATAGAGTATCCTGGCATGATGCTACCCTTAGTGGAGTTTGCTTACAATAATAGTTATCAGACGACAATTAAGATGGCACCGTATGAGGCCTTGTATGGTAGACAATGTAGGTCTCCACTACATTGGGATGAGATAGGTGAGAAAGATGAGTTGAATTTAGCTATTGGGCCAGAGATGACTCAGAAGCTGATTGAAGATGTGAAGCTGATTAGAAGCAGAATGCAACAAGCCCAAGATAGATAGAAAAATTATGCCAATTTGAAGAGAAAGGAAGTTGAATTCAAAGTGGGTGATAAAGTTTTCTTGAAAGTTTCCCCCTTTAAGCGGGTGATGCGGTTTGGAAATAAAGGGAAGCTAGCACCGAGATTTGTTGGTCCATTTGAAGTGTTGCAACGAGTGGGGAAAGTAGCCTACAGATTGGCACTACCACCTAGCATGGACAAGGTGCATGATGTTTTCCATATCTCGATGTTACGGAAATATGTAAGTGATCCCTCCCATGTATTGAATACAGAGAATGTAATTGTGGAAGAGAATCTCGTGTACGAGGAGTGTCCAGTTCAGATTTTGGACCGGAAGATTAAAGAGCTCCAGAATAAGAGTATTTCTTTAGTGAAAGTCCTTTGGAGAAACCATAAGGTTGAAGAAGCTACTTGGGAGACAGAGCAAGACATGCAAAGTCGTTACCCGGAGTTGTTTGTCTGAATTTTGGGGACGAAATTCTTTTAAGGAGGGGAGAATTGTAGCACCCCATTTGAGGTACGTAGTTAAGAGTTGATGAATGGCTTGAATGTTTATTAAGGTTACAGTCGTCACCGGGGGGAAGAAGAATCTTCACCGTAGCGATGAGGAGGTGCTACAACCCGTGTAGCTTCTGTGAGCCTTCGCCGGGGCGAAGAAAATAGCTTCGCCGCGGTGAAGACCCGGCTGAATGTTCCCCTTGAGTTTTTGAGAATTCTTCCTTTTGAGACTCAATGACCATTCTACCCCTTTTTAGCAGGAAAAGTGGGGAGTGAAATGTAAGGAAATTGCATGGAGAATAGTTTGATTGGGGTTGTGTTTGCAAAGAATGAAAGGTCTTAGATGGAATTTGAAAGAGAGAGTAGGGGTATTTTGGGAAAGAGTGGAGAAAATATGTGATATTAAGGGTTAGCTTTAGAAACCCTTTCATTTGCTTCTTCACCACCGCCTCTTTCATCCCTTATTTCTCTCAATTTTTCATTCAAGTTTCCAAGGATCTTTGAAGAGATTTTGACTAGAAATTGTTACAAGTTGATCCTAAGCACAAAAAGGTGAGAATCCTTACTTTAGAAGTAATTTTTATTTTTGAAAGAGTAGGATCCTTATTAAGTTTTGCATTGACGGTTTAAGAGAAAGTATCAAGCCATCAAGAGTAGAGAGGTTAAGCGGATTCTACTTGTGTCCAAGGTAAGTAAATTCACCTAAGTTGTGATTTACTTGATTGAATGATGTGTAGAGATTTTTAGATATGTGCTTGATGCTTGAATTTCTATGTTTGAAATGAGTTGATGAATTCAATGTTGTTATATGAAAGAATTTCCACCATGAGAAGGGTGGCTTGTGTTGTTAAAGTTGGGTAGAAGTGTGGATAGAATTAGAAGAATTTGAGAGGAATATTTGAAGTATGTTTTCCCTTGCAGGTTGTATGATGTTTTAAAGGAGTTGAACTCCTATTTTGGATGATTAAGAAAGAAGTATAATTAAAGTTAGAATAGAGTTTATGTATGCACACATATTGTTTGATGAAATGTCTAAAAGAAGCATGAGTAGAAGTAGAGAACCTTACTTTATGCAACATAGCATATTAGCATGTCATGAATGCATATAAGAAAGATTTTAGGCATGAGCCATCCATATGCATATGTTTAATTGAGTAATCACATGAGAAAGAAATATGAGAAATGAGAAAGAAACACTCTATGAATAGAGATAAAGAAAAGAACCAATTCTCTTAGAGTAAAGAGAAAGAAAGAACTAGCACTAGAGGATAAAATGATTATTAAGTGCTACAGAAGAGAAGAGAAAATAGGTTGTGCGATGGGGAACTCGTGAGTGTAGAGTTACCCTTATGTAAACCATTATGAGAAAGAGCGGTCTCCGCCATGAGAGAGCGGAATGCATGTAAACCGTTATGAGAAAGAGCGGTCTCTGCCATGAGAGAGCGGAATGCATGTAAACCATTATGAGAAAGAGCGGTCTCCTCCAAGAGAGAGCGGAATGCATGTAAACCGTTATGATAAAGAGCAGTCTCTGCCATGAGAGAGTGGAATGCATATAAACCGTTATGAGAAAGAGCGGTCTCCGCCATGAGAGAGCGGAATGCATGTAAACCGCTATGAGAGAGCGGTCTCCGCCATGAGAGAGCGGAATGCATGTAAACCGCTATGAGAGAGAGCGGTCTCTACCATGAGAAGGCGGAATGAGAATGGGAAAAAGAAAAGAAAGGAAAATGAGATTTTGAATTAGAAAAAAATGACAAGAGTACAAAAAGAATTGATGAATAATGCACGGGGATTATAGAGTATGAGATTTTACTTACTGGGCATCTTTGTGCTCACTCCGTGTTTTTCTTGTTGTACAGGACATAGGTGAGGACCTAGTCGGAGGGACGTCGGCAAGCGGGGAGACTTGGCTGCACTGTCCACTGTTTTCGTTTTTGAGAGTCTTTTGTACAAATGGTGGTTTACTTTGTAAAGAATGTAATTATTAAGTAAAGAAAAATTTTTGGATCCAACTGTTTTGATAAAAATGCTGTCTTTTTATTAATCTATATTATAAATATGGTAGGAAGAAAGTAGTTGTTACAAGTTTCTCTTACAAAATATTATTTGACCAATGTGTAATTTAATCCCCCTGGAGGACACTATCACACACTTAGACAAGCCTTTGTGACTTTATCTCTCTTGTATGTGGTTAAGGAGGTGTTGCTTTGATTGCATTATGTTGACTACTTCCTATAAGTTTTTGTGCCCTTCAAGATTGAAAAATTGATCTATTAGGATGTTTTGCATAGATTGACTGTCTTGACCTTCAAAAATTCATATGAAGCATTACATCATTTTTAATTTTTTACTTTTAAAATTGCTTAATAAAGTTAGGTCTTTTGAAAATTTTTAATGTCTTTTGGGACGTTGTGTGCTCACACAATTGCACCATGGACACTTACTTAGGATAGAGTTCTATTTTTGGTAAAACTCTCTTTCGGGCTTTAGACTGACCGCTTGTCATAATTGTTTTCCCTAAATTCTCTTTTGCGTCAGTTTCTCCAAAAACCCTATAGTGCTGCCTCCTTTGTTTTATCTCTCACGATTTTTTTTTCTAACCCTCTTGGAAACTTTTTGCTTATCTCATGGATTCATGGAGGAAAGCTGTGGAAAACCCGAAAAGAAAAGAATTGGAAGAGTCTCTCAAAAATGGATTCCAAGCCTTGAAGAAATCCATTCAGCACATAAAAGCTCCAGCGAAAGAACCATCCCCATCAGAGTTTGATTTTGAAACCCAAGAGGAATATCAAGAGGAAGAATCCAACCACTCAACCACCCCTAATTCATCCCCTATTTCCAGTGATCACCAGAAATTGGTGCGCTCACTAGCTGAATCAAACCCTACTTCACCGAAGAAATGCTCCTCTTCGGCATCCAACATCGCCTCAGGCAACACTCCCATTAGTTCCTGCAAATCACACAAGGCTGCTCCTGCAAAGGCTGGTCCATCAAAGCCCCTGACACCAATAGAGATGGCGAAAAAGAAATGGAAGACTATCATGGAGGATGCTCCAACTAGTAAAATCTCACCCTTTGTGTTGCATGCGGCCGAGAATATTTTTAGAAATCACATTGTCAAGAAGACAATTATGAGTGAGGCCAATGTTAGGTTAGAAGATTTCAAAGAATTTCATGCTATGATGAAGAAACGTAAATGGGTTAATTATGTCTTGTGCAAGAGTCTTATGCCAATTTTGGCTTTGGTGATGCTGACCCCAACTTTGATGAGCACAATGACAGAGTGTATGTCAAGGGTCATTGGGTTCCCTTTAATGAACAGGTTATTAGGGATGCATTGGGTCTAAAAAAGGTTAAGAAACCTTTTGATTTGACTAGTTTGGAGTTAGACAAAATTGTTAAAGTTGTGATTGGTGGCTCAATTGCAAAGTGGTTGAGAAGTGGTTCTCTTCAACCTAGGGCTCTCACAGCTTTTTATCACCTGTTGTTTAAAATCTCCCTAACCAATTGGTCTTTTTTAATGCACAATTCCAAGGTTAGGCTTGAAAGAGCACAACTTCTCTACGAGATATGACTAGGAAAGAAAATCAATTTAGCCTCTCTCATTTTCACTAACATTAGGGTGGCTACACAGTCCACATATGCCCTCCAGATTTTGCCTTTCCCTTCCCTTATTCATAGAATCATCTCCACCTATAAACCCAAATTATATGAAGTGGAGCCTTTGCTAAAACTGAAGATTGTCACTAAGAAGTCTTTTAGGTCGCCACCAGGGAACATACCATCCTCATCCTCAGCTGAACACATATGTGCTAACACTTGGCAGTCGAAGTTATTTGTTGCAATGCAGGACTTGGTGATGTCTATGGAGAATGTTCTCCAATGTGTGAAGGAAATTCACCTTTCCTTTAGTGCTCAGTAAGACAAAATGGAGATTGCAATGAAGAAAAACCAAAAAAATTATGCTTCCCCTGTCCAGACTAAACCAGTTACAGTTCATGACTTATTGTCCTTGTTGCTCCCGTTGTCCCTGTCGTATCTACTATCACTTCCGCTCTAGCAATATCTGCTATTGTTCCTACTGTTGTTGTTCAAGAAGAAAAAGTTGCTCATGAAGGCGGTGATCAACTTGAAGATGCAGTTGCTCATGAACTAGTACAGTACATTAAAGAAGAAGATGCTTCTCAAGTGCACACTGAAGAAGTTGCTCCTCTTCCTATCAAAGACAATGCCCCTCCTACCCAAGAGGAATCCTCTCATGATGTTGCTAAAACCACATTTGTTGCTGCCTTTGATGTTCAAGTGGAGGACACTCTTGTCACCATCACCACTCCTCTCAAAAACAGAGTCAAGAGGAAGGATCATCGCACATCAGTTCCCTCTCAAAAATCATCAAGACTTATGAACAAAAAGGGGGAGTAAGTATTGGAGTATGGGGGAGTGATTTTGATTTTTAGATTTTAGATTTTAGATTTTTTTAGTTATTTCTTTGAAAATTTTAAATTGTTTTTGTTTATTGTTGAACTAATATACTATTATCTCTCCAAGGGGGAGTTACTTTTGTTGTTGCTTTTGGAATTGTTTTGTAATATTGCCTTGTTTGTTTGTTGGCTAACATTGTGTTTGATTTTTTGTTGTTTTTGGTTGAATTTTTTTTTTTTTTTTTTTGTGTTTGATTTTTGGAAGTTTGCAGGTTTTGATTGTTTGATTGAGACAAGTTTGCTCTTGATCACTTTTCAGTTTATGTTCTTTGTTCATAAGTTTGACAGAGAGGGAGAATGTAAAATATTCTTGCTTGTCAAACTTATGACTTGTGTGTGCAAAACTGATGTGTGTGCACACTGGTTGCCAATCTAATGATTTGGCCTGTTTCCTTTGTCTTGTGTGTGCACAGCAATTCTGTGTGCACATTGGGTGCCAGACTTGTGTCTTGGCTTGTTTTGTATCGAGTGTGTGTGTGCACAACAGTTTGTACTTGCACACTCGCTTTAGATATTTGTGACCCAACACTAGTTGCATGTCTGATAAAGTAGCAAAGATATTTGTTTATCTTTCTTGCTACCTTTTTAGGACCTTTTGCATGTGTCATATTATCCTTAAGTGGTTCTAGGGAATAAAGATGCTTTTCCCAATTTGTTTTGTGGTCCAAACCAAACCAAAAGAATGAATACTTTCCTTATTTGGACAAACATGGGTCAACCCCTTGTTGCCTGATGTGGCACAAATGTCTTGAGCAAGAAACCCTATACTATATAATATCTCTTCTTGCTCTACTTGAACCTAACCTTTTGATCTTTTATTCTTCCTTGTACTCTGAAATTTCTTAGAGTATATTTCTGTTAAAAGGTTCATAGGTTCATATCATTTGTGCCAAACCTCACCATATCATTCATCGTCTTGATGGTTGTTGGAATGTGGTTCCTCTGTTGATGTTGGTGTGTGGTGTCGGTGTTTGAAGCTTGGTGGTTCACAAGCTGCTCTCGAGTGTGTTCCCGGTGTGAAGAAGGTCCAAGGAGTGTCAACACGTTAAGGATTCATAGTGTAGTGCTAAGTGTAAAGTTGAACAGGGGTTTCTTTTTACTATATCTTAGATCAACTTTGAACATTTTCTTGTAATGTGTTTTTAACTTAGTGGATTGGTTCGATTGGACTAGGTCCCGTGGATGTAGACTAAAGGTAGATTTTAGCTAAACCATGTATATGGCTGTGTTCTCATTAAATGATTAAATTTGAAATCTTATTAATCAACTCGGTAAAAACTTCCGCTACACTTAAAATGGGATAACCATACACCAAAGTGAGTTAATAAACTCCCAACAATATGCTTATTGAGTGTCAAATACTTGGGCATTTGATACAAACCAGTTGGATTATGAAGTAAAACTTGATGTCGATGGCCATCTTTACATGGTTAGTTTTAGAGGCCTCCACATAAAAAATATAACAGAGGGTGGATATCCAACTAATAAAGGAATAATCTATTTGATGAAAATTGATTGGGATGGGATATTCCAATTATATTCATACAATTTAAGACAAAATGGTTCAAGGTTAGTTGTGTGGGAATCTCTTGAAGATAAGTGTGTGCCTAAGGGTTTGTGTGGCCTTAATAGCTATTGTATTATAAATTAAAACCAGAAATTTGGATGTAGATGTCTTGAGGAATTTGTATATGTTGACTAAGAAAATCAATATTTAGGCTGTCAAAGAAATTTCTCAAACCAGCATGGAGCTGTGAACTACACAATTCAAGAATTGGATAATAATATCTTTGAAGATGTTTCATATAAAGTTCTACAAGTATCCAAAGAAGACTGTAAACAAGCTTGTTTGGGGGACAGTAATTGCGAAGCAGTATTATTTAGTACTACAAATGGAGACTGCAGAATGCAAAGGCTTCCTTTGAGATTTGCTGGAAAAGATCCCAACGATGATTCATCAAATATCGTTCTTGTCAAGGTAGAAGTTACTTCATCCTCCACTGATAGCAAACTTGTTGGGCTCAAAGAAAGCAAGAAACATCTCCCAATGGATATGATCATAATTGTCTGTTCTTTATTTGTTGTTTTCATATTTTTTATTTTCGCAATATTCAGTTTTGTTATCTACATATATCATTGATGGTCATATAGGAGAATTCTTTACAATTACTTTTGCGAGGATATTGCCCCCACATCATTTAGTTTTTCAGAGATTGAAAAAATGACTGAAGGTTTCAAGGAAGAGATTGGTAAAGGATCTTCAGGTACAGTTTATAAAGGGACAATGATGAATTGCCAAAAGTTAGTAGCTATCAAGAAATTAAAGAAGGGGTTCGTTGAAGAGGAAAGGGAATTCCTGACAGAGATTAAGGTAATTGGGAAAACCCATCACAGGAATCTTGTTTGTCTACTTGGATAGTCCTCCGATGGACCCAAAAAGGTGTTGGTATATGAGTACATGAGTAATGGTTCTTGCTGATCTTCTCTTCACTCCAGAAAAGCAACCTAACTGGTTTGAAAGAATGGGCATCGCTCACGATGTAGCAAGAGGCATTCTCTATCTACATGATGAGTGTGAAACTCAAATCATCCATTGCGACATAAAGCCTCATAATATACTGTAACAACTGCTGAAAACTAGTACAATGCATGCATAATAACAATATAAAATTGGGCCCAAAACTTTCTTTTCATTATAAGTTATATGTCTTTTATATACAAAGAGTATTGTTTACAAAAATTCATTTTAAAAGACAAAGCAGGGGAAACAGTGTAGCTATTGCTCCTCGCTTGCCGACGCCCCTCCGACTGCATCAACACCTAGATCTTGCATCCACAAAGGAAAATAACGGGGTGAGCACAAAATAATGCTCAGTAAGTAAAACCCTCTATATGTCTGTCCCCGTATGTATAACTCTTAATTCTTTCCTTATACTATTTCTGTTTCTATTTCTGTTTCTACTAAACATCATGGCCTCATCTTACCGGAGGTACGGCCGGATGGCGTTCACACAGCACCATCTCACTCTCCATGACTATCGGGTGGAATTCACACAGTACCAACCCGTTCTTAGTGACTACCGAGTGGGGATCACAAAGTACCTACTCGGTTTTCCTAACTATCGGGTGGAGACCACCTAGCACCTACCCGTTTCTCATGACTTTTGGGTAACGATCACCAAGCATTAACCCGTCTCTAGTCACTTTCGGGTGATGGACACAAAACATCAACCCTTTCTCTAATAAATGTCGGATGATGATCACAAAGCATCAACCCTTTCTCTGATGACTAACCGGGTGGGGATCACAAAGCATCCACCCGTTTCTACTACTTATCGGGTGACGATCACAAAGCATCGACCCTTCTCTAAGGGCTACTCGGGTGATGATCACAAAGCATCAACCCGATTCCCATAACTGTCGGGTGATGATCACAAAGCATCAACCCATCTCTACTACTCTTCTAATTCATTCTATTCTAGCATTTTTTCATTCTCTCTACCCTTAGAGTAGTTGCATCCACCAAGCTCTCTACTCATAGGGTAATTGCATACTCAAGTTTCCTACACTTTCTTAGGTCACTTTTCAATGCATAATTAGTGCCTATGGATGGTTCATCTCCACTAATGCACTTATGAAATGCCAACATGCAATGTTGCAAGAATTAAGGTTCACTAATCATACTCAAACCTCTATTAGACATTTCATCAAACAACTCACGTGCACTATGAAACTCTACTATAGCAATGACTCTAAAACTTTTTCTAACCATCCAAAATGGGGAGAAACCCCTTACATAGCCACAAAACCTGTCAAATAAAAACACTTCCAAAAAGGGATCCACAACACCCCTTCAATTCCATCTCAAACTACCTTTCCAACCCACAACTCATTTCTCATATTTGCAAGGTATAAACAATCACAAGGCATAGAAATCTCTATTTAAACCTCCATACATGGCATATCACATGTATATCACATACATGCATCATTTCTATCAAAACCCTAATCAAGAAAATTCTTAAATCTCAACTTGGGTTGGGATTTACTTACCTTGTTATGGAGAGACTTCACCAACTCTTCCTTTCACTTGGTTTGCTTGACTTTTTCTCTACTCTTAACCAAAAGAACAAAAACCCTCAAACTTCAATATAAACTAAAACTCACAAGTTTCACAACTAAAGTAAGAATCCTTATCTTAGGAAGCCTTAGGTTGATTTTCTATCCCAAATCACTTCAAAAACCCCTTGGAACTCCTTGATCAAAAGAAAGAGAAGTTGGGAGGAACAAGAATGGAGAGTTGCGTTTTTGAGAAGAAGAATGAGAGGTTTGCTAACTCTTAATTCCTTTTAATGAAATTTATACCAAAGCATTCCCATTTTGCCCTTACTGTTCTTTGGGAATTCCATCTATATCCTTTGATTCATTACAAGCACACCCCCATAACAACATATTCTCCATGAAAAATCCTTACAATTAACTCCCCACTTTTCCTACTAATTAGGGGTAGAATGGTCAAATTGCCCTTAGGGAAGAAAATATCTATAACTTAACAAACATTTTAATAGGCCTATCGCCGCGGCAAAGAAGCTTCTGTCGCCGCGGTGAAACTGCCCAGAGAGTTTCCCGTGGTTTCAACACATCTTCGCCGCGAATCTTCGCCCCGGCGAAGCTTGGTATACTGAACTTCTTCTATTTTCAACCAAATTCAGGGCAAGCATTCAACACAACACTCAAACAAGCAATAATACCAAAACCAACTCAAATAAGAGCGAAAGAGGAAACAATAACTACGTACCTCAAGCGAGGCGTTACATATACTCATGGACGAGAAAATACATGTAAAAATTTCTGATTTTGGATTAGCAAAGCTGATGAAACCATACCAAACTAAAACTTATACAACAATATAAGGAACGAGAGGATATGTTGCACTAGAATGGCATCGAAATATACCTGTGATAGTGAAAGCAGAGCAGATAATGTTTACAGTTTTGGAATTGTGCTCTTGCAAATCATATGTCGTCGAAGAAGTATGAACCAAAATCTTTTGAAGGATCAAGTTATTCTTGAAGATTAGGCTTACAAATATTTTGATGTTAGGGAGTTGATTCAACTAATAGGTCATGAAAAAGTTGATCTAAAACAATTAGAAAGGATGATGAAATTGCACATTGGTGTATGATTGATGAGCCATCCCTTCGTCCATCAATGATTATGTTGGAAGGGATTGTAGATATCCCAATGCCTCCTAATCCTATTTCGTATCTCAGTACTATTTAAGTCTTTTTTGTTTTTTATATTTCTGGTTTTAGCCCATAAATGTCACTGTAATGGAAAATAAGATGTAACTAATTGTTTCAGGTGTTTTGATTCAACTACCTCTAATTTTACACCAAATTTTTTCTTATGTATCTTTATATATGTTCTTCTAAGTAATAAAACTTGTGAATTATTTTTTTTATCATTAAACTTATTGTCTATCTTATGTTGGAGGGAGAGTACCATGCATCTTTGTTAGATGGGAGTCAACAAATGTTAGATGATGCTGAACAAATTTATTGATAAATCCATAAGAAGAGTTGACGATGAGCATTTTAATGAATCTAACTCAATAACTATCAACATTCATAAAAAAGATTGGAACTTCCTATTTTCCAATAAACTTTTAAAAGTAAATGTAAAAAAATATTACCAAAATGCCATTCTACTATTTATATTAACACCCAAAACTTAACAATTAAGGAATTTTTGCTACTCTTGCAACATCTCGGAGATTTTTGTTATTTTATCATACCTCAAAGGAATTAATGTCATTAACCCTTATATTACATATAAAATATTTTATTTTATAATATACAATTACATATAAAGTTAAAGAACTTTAAAAAATTAAGACTAAATATTAAATAATATAATAGTATAGAATATAGAAATGATATGATATTTAATTTATCTTTTTTATTTTTCTGTTATGATTTTAAAAAAAAAAATTTTACTTTAAAATATGCTAATGGTAGGCTTTTTTCCAAAAACAAAAATAACTTTATATGCTAATAGTTTTATTTAATTAGAATGTACTACTGATTTTAATTAAAATATTGCACTAAATTTTCAATATTTGAAATGCGACAAACAAAGGCCTTTGATTTTGTATGTAATCTTATATCCGATAGAGTATTAATTTTTTTTGTTTTTTTGTTTTTTTTAAGGTATCTAACGTATCCAGGCCCACATTAGAGTAGGCCTAATCCTTAGGGTCACGTAATACCCTGCAAGCCTAATGGACCAAGGTAATTGTACAAATATAGTAGCTACCTCTCCTATGACTCGAACATAAGACTCCTGAGTATAATTAACCCTAATGACTAAAGCGTTTACCATTCGAATGTAGTATTAATTGTATTACATATAAAAAAATTATTCAATGTAACCAACTTTAAATTCCATGTTACCATTATACCATATAGGATTTTCGTCATTCTACCTGCCTAATGTTATGAGATAGTATCCAAAATGGTAGCATTTTATAAATGAAAGAAGTGAGATTAAATATTTGGAACCAAGAGAGAGAAAGAGAGAGAGAGAGAGAGGGAGAGAGAGAGAGAAGAAATTCCAATCTTAAAGGGTTAATTTATTAAACAAGATAAAGAAGAGAAGAAAATAAGCAGTCCAAGAGAAGAACAAACAAACTGAGAAAACACAAAACTTCAAGTCATGATCATTTTTCTTTATAGAAAAAGGAAACAAACTGAAAATTGACTTGAAATTGTTTTCTCCATCATTAGCAAAGCCTTTGCATGATTTCAAAATAACTCTACCTTCATTATTCAACAACAAGGTGGGATTCTCTCCAACAATTTTCTCGAGAATTCCAACTACTAAAATCCCAACAACATCACCCTTGTCTTACGGATCATAAAAATCATAGGCGTGGAGACCAGAACCTGACAGCCACACGCACGTTTTGACGGGTTTAAGAGAAGGTCACTGGCTTATTTTAGACTTTCTTTCTTCAGCAAAAACAATAAAAGATGAACATGACAAGTAGAAGAACACAAGAAAATGAATAAAAAAGAAGATTGAATTAAATATAAGTTGCATCTTTTTGAGCTTTTCTGAAGGGTGAAATTTTTTTTAATGTTTTATAGGGACTGAAGAACATCTTTTTGACTCATGCACAACTCATCCCTCAACCAGAAAAGTAAACAAGGTAAGTACATCTTCTTTTGAACAACAAATATCTGACCTTACTTCTTTGGTTTGACAGATGGCTGTGGCAAATGTGCAACAAGCTAAGGCATGTGGTATATGTGCAACATTGGGGCATCCAACTGATATGTGTCCCGTTTTACAAGAGGAGAAAGTAAATGCTATAGGAGGATTTCCTAGGCAACCAAGGAAATATGATCCCTACTCTAACACTTACAATCTAGGGTGGAGAGATCACCCTAATATGAGTTTGGGGGAAATAGGTAGCCAGCACAAAATGCATATCAGAATAAGCCGCTTGGATTTTAGTGTAACACCTGCTCTCTACTACTATTCATATAATGCATACTATGCAAATTATAGATATACATAGCATATGAAAGATAGTAGGCTCAAACTTTTCTTTACTCACAAAAATATAATTCTTTACAAATACAAAATACTCTATATTAAAGACTTTCTACTTAATACAAAGTATCATAATTGGTGGATAGTAGTGCCAATACTCTCCGCTCCTCGACGTCTATCCGACCGCTGCTCATAAATCCTGCAAAACAAGAAAGAACAGTGGGGTGAGCACAACAATGCTCAGTAAGTAAATCCTCTATTACTTGTCCCCACAACTCACTCTTTGGTTCTTTCCTTACTCTACTGTTCTTCTATTTCTAATTCTCACTGTTTTTCTCTTTCTTGCTATACTCTTATTCTCCTTTAACTCTGTTATGCTCTTTTTATTCTTTCTTTCTCTCTGTTCTCATTCTCTTTTCTTCTTCTCTTATGCTTACTCACCATGAAGGGAAATCATGGTTCTCTCTTATTCTCATCATACTCTTACTAACCATAGAAGAAATCATGGTGCATGCATGTATGAGATGTACATGCAATTAATGTAAGAGAACTGCGTGTTTCTTTCTCCTACTCTCTATTTTACTAGCTCAAAACCTCTCATTCCATCTCATTCTTTCTCAAGCTCTCTCAAGCTTTCTTATCATTTAATTCTCTCTATTATCTCTTTCTCATAATTCCTTTCTACTAACTTTTTCTTTAAATGTTATGGCCCCATCTTACCGGAGGCACAGTTGGAACCTCATATTCCACTCTTCGTGATGGTCACAACCCCATTTTACCGGAGGCACGGCCGGCACTTCTCCCGCTCTACATGACTTCTACTGATTCTCTTTCTGTCTCTCTTTCTCATGCTTCTTTCTATACACTCTCTAGTGTATGTCATGGCCTCATCTGACCGGAGGCACGGCTGGGTGGAGATCACAAAGCACCAACCCACTCTTCGTGAATTTACTCTTTTTCTCTTTCTGTTCTTCTATTTCTCTGTTTCTCATTCTTACTCATTGGAATGTCACAGCCTCATCTGACCGGAGGCACGGCTGGGCGCTACCACTCTACATGACTTTTACTCATTTCTATACCGATCAGATTCAGTTATGCATGGATTCGGAACCCTTGGCCATGTGAGTGTATAATCTCTCTCTCGGGTACTCTCGGGTATAGCCCTCATCCGCATGCACTCTCATGGGGTACACCACTTTTCTTTCTCATACTCATGCTGCTCTCTCAATGCGGCGTACATGCGGGAATACTCTACCCATTACTCATGGGTTCCCCATCGCACAACTTACTCTATTCTCTTCTTTAACTCCTAGAGTAGCTTATGCACAAGGTCTCTACTCTTTCTCTAGCTAATGATTATAATGTAGCTTAACTCTTAGAGTAATCTATTCACAAAGTTCATTAATGCACTTAGGAAATGCCAATATGCAATACTGCAAGAATTAAGGTTTATAACTCATTCTTATACTTCTCTTAGGCATTTCATCAAACAACTCATGTGCATACAAAAAACTCTTTTCTAATTACAACTCTATTCCTCTTTTTAACCATCCAAAAATGGGAGTAAACTCCCTTCTATGGGCATAATCCCTATCATAGAAGAACACTCCCAAAATAATTACTCATTCTCATCCAACTTCATCTCAACTCATCACACATCAACACTTCTTATAAAGGAAATATATCCAACAACTCAACATGAATACTTATCTCAATTTAATTTCTCAACAAGTAGGCATATATCTCTACTCAATTTCTCAATAACATACATATAACATGCATACATAATCTATATGAAATCTGTACTCAAGAGAATTCTCAAATCTCAACTTGGGTTAGGATTTACTTACCTCATACTTGAGTAGTCTTCACCAAAACTCTCTACTCTTGTTGGACCTTAGCTTTCCCTTATTTCCTAAGCATAAACTTAGTAGGAACTTAACCTTTACATAAATAAAACTCATATCTAGAGTAGGGATTCTTACCTCTTCTTGCTTAGGATCCATTCTTTGCCAAATTCCAACTCAAAACTCTCAAAAATCCCTTGAAGATTGAGTGAGGAATTGAGAGAAAATGAGGGATGAAGAGGTGGTGGAAGAAGGGAAAAATGAAAGGGTTTAGAGAACTAAACTCTTATTAGCTCATATAATATACAATCTTTCCCATTTTGCCCTTATTCTTTCTTGAAAATTCCACCTTTATCCTTTGATTCTTTACAAAGTCACCCCCATTCTATACTATTCTCCATGAAATTTCCTTGCATTTTACTCCCCACTTTTCCTGCTAATTAGGGGTAGAATGGTCATTTTACCCCTATGGAGAATTCTCTAGAAACTTAAGTAAACTTTTCTGCCTCCTCGTTGCCGCAGCGAAGCAATTCCGTCGCCTCGGTGAGAAATTCCAGAACCAACACCGCCAAACACAAAGCCAACGTCGCCGCAGCGAAGCTTCTTCTTTGCCTCGGTGAAGGCTGCAACTCTAAAATCTGTCAAGTCTTGATCAATTCCAGGGTAAACACTCAACCAAACCCAAAACATAAACTCAACCAAACAACATGAATAATATACAAACTCATTCAGGAGTAATTCAGTAAACCTTTAGGCCATACCATAAACAATCGCTACGTATCTCAAGTGGGGCATTACATTTAGCATCCTCAACAACCATATCAGCATCCTCAATAGATATCAGCATACACAAGCATTAGCACCTAGTTCAAATTTAGGTAAGTCCCTTGAAGATATGTTTAAAACTTTTTTTACTCACACTCAACAATTTCAATGGGAGACAAGGACAAGTGTACAAAATTTGGAGAACCAGGTGAGTCAAATGGCTACTATAGTGAACAAATTGGAGGCTCAAGGCTTAGGTAAACCACCTTCTCAAACAATAGTAAATCCAAGAGAGAATGCACTCAGGAACCATGTAAGTGCCATATCTTTGAGAAGTGGAAAACAACAAGAGGCACCATCTAGGAAGAAAGCATCTGATGCAATCATTAAGGAGGAAATAAAGAAGGAGACATAAATTTCTTCACCTAAGGTAACTTCTGATCCTTCGTTTGTAATTAAAGCTAACCCCCTTCCTTTTCCATCTAGGTGTGTAAAGTCCAAGAAGGAGAAGCAAGAGAAGGAAATTCTTGAGACGTTCTACAAGGTAAAGGTAAATATATCTTTACTAGATGCAATCAAGCAAGTGCCAAGGTACGCGAAATAGAATTATGCACAAATAAGTGGAATCTGATGGATGATGAGAAGGTAAGTGTGGGAGAGAATGTGTCAGTAGTTCTTCAAGGATGCTGCCCCCTAAGTGCGAAGATCCATGTATGTTCACCATTCCATGCAGAATAGGTAATACCAAATTTGAAAGGGCCATGCTAGGTTTAGGAGCATCTATTAATGTCATGCTAAAATCTATTTATGCTTCCTTAAATTTAGGATCATTGAAAAATACTGGTGTTATTATACAGTTAGCTGATCGTACTAATGCTTACCTTGAAGGCGTGATTAAGGATGTGTTAGTGCAGGTAAATGGGTTAGTATTTCCTATAGATTTTTATATTGTAGATATGGATGATGATAATTCCCCTAACCTTACACCTATATTATTGGGGAGAACATTTTTGAAAACAATAAGAACCGTGATTGATGTGCATGAGGGTACCTTAACAATGGAGGTCGATGGTGAAAAGATATGATTCAATATTTATGAGGCTATGAGATACACCAGTGATTTACGTTTTGTTTATGTGATTGATGTTACTGATTCTTTGGCATAGGAAGTTTTTGAGTTGACAAGCAAGGAGAATTTGGAGGACCTAGTCTACTTGAATTGAGAGGCATGTCGTCAGGCTAATAACATTAAACAAAGGCGTTGGTTGGGAGGCAACCGAAGGCGAGTATTTATTTGCTTTCTCTCTTTTTTACATTTGAATAATATGTCTTCTTTGCAATTGGGACTTACATTGTGGACAATATAAAGTTTTAAGTGTGGGGGAGAAGCTTAGGTAGGATAGGATTCGTTTGAAAAAAAAAAAAAAAAATTTGGCGTTCAACAAAGAGTGTGTTCTAAGCTTAGGTAGGATAGAATTTGTTTAAAAAAAGAGTTTTTTTTTTTAATGCTCTGAGTCATGTCCTTGAATACCCGATGATGCATGAGATCTTTACTGGAATTGTAAATGAGTACACTCCTTCTCTTAGAATGTTAGCAATATTCTATAAACTAGAGTCAATCGCATTTGAGTCTTGAGAATTGATTGAAACGATATGTCTTGAAAAGTTGTGTGGACTTGGTGATGAGGCATGATTGAGGAGTGTATAGCGAGTCTTGAAACCATTTTTCTTAAGCTAGTCCTAAACTCAGGTTTAAGTAAATAGGGCAAAAAAAAAAAAAAAAAAAAAAAAAAAAAAATTGGAAAAGAAAATGAAAAAAAATATTAACTACATTTTAGTTCTACTCCAATGTTCTGGTTACTAAGTAACTAGGGGTAGGCATGCCCACCGTGTTTGCTTCTATGCAAAAAAGTGACCAAGGATAAGAGTATGCAAAGCACCTTCCGTTTGTTCCTTATTTATGAAGTTCCGGGCTATGACGAAAGGAACAATTATTTTTATAAATAAATAAAACCCTAGTTTGCTACCCGATTTGTAGTAGTAAAGAGAAATGGTTGAGGGATGAGTTATGCATAAGTCAATTGTGTTAAGTTGCCTGGTTTGCATTGACTGAAGGAGAGTAATCATAGATAAAAATGAAGAGAGAAATGAATGTGTTTGATTCTAGTTTATTCTACTATTACTACAATTCTAAGTTGCGTATAAGTATAATTAAGGATTAAACATAATTACTTGTGCATCATGATGAGGTAATTAGTGTGGCTTGAGTATAATGTGTACTTAGTGTGTGTTGTTTTGCCCGAGGACATGCACAAACTAAGTGCAGAGAATTTTATATGTGTTCAATAATTGATATTTTTAGTCTCTTTATATAAATCTTTGTGATATATTTTGTGATTAATTGAGCTGATTAATATATTATGTGAATTAGGAAAGGAATAGAGGCATGAGAATGAAAGTGGAGCATAATGTGCAATTTTCAGACATTCGCAGATTCGACCTCTGAAGGTTCAATGGAGACTATGAAAATCTTAGAGTTCCAGAATGAGAAAGAGGTCCCCTTGATATTTGAAGTAGACATCTTTAGCTTTCTAAATTAGGCTTACATGTTTTAATCCTAGTAGATTTGGGTACTCCAAGAAGTCAGAATATCTAATCCCGTCATAGCCTGGGCACTTGTCAGTAATTGGGCTATAACTTAAGTTCTAGAAGTCCAATTGAGATGCTAGAAGATTTGTTGGAAAGCTTATAACATGGTTACAACTTTCATGAAGATCCCAAGCCCAAATTCAGTTGTTTTCTGACCCGAAGTCAGCTCAGAAGTTCCAGTTAAAAATTAGCCAAATTGTTTTGGAAAGAGTAGGACTCAATGCCTACAATTTAGTTATTTGAGTTGTAAAAATTTTGAGAGGCTGTACACACATTTTTAGGGTTATTTGAAGGGGCTATAAATATAACATTACGTTTTTAAGAGAGAGGGGAGAGCATACACAAAGAGATTCATTCAGAAACACTTGTAGTTCTCAATTTATGATGTTTGGCTAAACTCTTTCAATTCAGTTCAAGGGGATTTCAATTCCTAACATATATTGATGGTATGATTGATAAAGTAATTTTATTCTTACCTTTCTATGGATTTGATTTATCTTATTTTGTTTTAATGGAATATGACATTTAAGTCATTTAATTTACTTCAGGCTTGGTAGATTGGTTGAATTGATATCGATTGCTAGAATTAGGGATTGTATTACGTAATTGATCTTTTCCTAATCACGTAGTAGCAAATAGTAATACAAGATTGTGGATAAACTTTCTATTTTATTACTTGAATAACAAAACCTAAGTTTAGTAATCCGAGCTTATAAGATTGTTGCATAGTGATAAGTTGCATAATTTGAGTTTTTTTAGGGATGTTTTGATGTTAGTTTAGTTAACTTCTCATTTGTTTCCTTTGTTTTTATGTTTGTTTTTGTTAAGTTTGAGATATGAATGGTTACCTATTGATTTGGATAAGTTTTATGTTTTTTTAGGCTTTGATTGAGTAGATTGGAGTATTGGAATGAAATTGGAACTTAGAGCTTGAAAAAGTTGAGATTGCCCTTCAGTCTTGAAGGCCACGGCCATGCCTTGGTAGTTCACCATGGCCATGGTGATGGAACAAAGAGAAAACAAGAGACAGGAAGCACCACGGCCTAGGCTATGGTGACTTAAATTCGGCCACGACCAGGGTTGTGGCAGAACCTATTAGCGCGTTTTTATTAGTTTTTCTTTCCTTTTTTACTTAGGACTCTTTTGGGTATTTAAGTATAATGAAGATCAGTTGTCAAAGGATAAATTTTGCATATTTTTTAGAGGAGAAGACACATTCTTGGGGCTTGAAGACTGAAGATCAGATTTAAGAGTTTGATTTTTATTTATTTTCAAGTCTAATTATGTTTCCTTTCTTCTCTATTTATTTCTTTTTTCTTAGGATGGAGAAAATCTCTTTTGTTAGGGGAGGATGAAACCCTAATTATGTTTTGAACAATTTTTATTCTTAATACCAGATTTATGTTTATGAATTTGTGCAAGAGTTTAGGTTTAATGCTTTATGAATGTTGGATTGATTCAATTACCTTAATGATGTTTCAAATAGAGAAGTTAGGGTTTATTGCTTAATTCATATTCATAATTGTTTTATGCATATTAAAACTAGAGATAATCGAATAGAGATTCTAGGATTAATTTGTGGTCCATCTAATTCATAACCGAATAGGGCGAATTAGTCGTAAGGGATTGATAAATTTATGCTTCTTAATTTCAGAGTAACCGAATAGGGATCTGTATTAAGTTGAATATTATGCCTGAATAAGGATAATTGGCCTTAGAAGAATCCTACCAATTCATAGCACAAACAGGTATTAAGAGTAGTTGTCAAGCATAATTAGGGGGAATCTGTACCCTAACTTCATTAATATTGCAAAGTTCACCACATTATTTATTTGTTTAATTTAGTTATTTTTAATCTATTACTTTTACACTCTAAGATTTCGTTTTCTCAAATAACGTGTAAGTAGTTTTAGGTAATTACAAATATTCGCTTTGATCTCTGTGGGACGATACTCAAACTCATCACTTTATTACTTGAACATGACTAGTGCACTTGCTAAGGTTGATTTAGTCGCATCACATAGATTAACCTATTTCATTGGAACTTAAAGCAACCATTACATTAAATCTAGAGAGCTTGTTCTAGGTTGTCTAATGGTTGGAGACTGTTGAAGAGGATGTTTCATTAGTTAGAATTAAGGGGAATTTCAGGTAGTAGAGCTTGTTATAGCCTAGGGTTGATACTTCCATGAAAGGGTAGGATTGCGTTGCAATTGAGAATATACATTGATTGTGTGAGGATGAGATTGAACAGAGAACTGGGGTTGTATTTATATTGATTTTCATTCATAATTTTTGTTTTGGTAATTAATTAGTTTCCTTTTTTTTTACAAACTCCCAGTTTATATTTTTGTTATTTAGGTCAATTTGGCTATGAATGATTTATTTTTAAACAGCTGGAATTTAGATTCAACTACTTCCCTGTGGGATCAACCCTTACACATGCTATCTACTGGTTAATAATTAGGAGTAAGGTTTATTAATTTTGTAGTGTTGATGACATGCTGTCAGTACTCAAAATCGTTGAGAGAATTTATTTCGGTTGTCCTACAAACAATCTAGGACATTTATTTTAAATACTAGCATTTTGGTCCTTTGACTTAGAATATAGTCAGTTGACTGTTAATTGGCAAAAATTTCCCTCTAAACCACTATAAAAAAAAAAAAAATGCATTATAAATATTACTAATGTAATTTAAACCATTTTCCTTCATTTTTTTTTTTTTAATTTCCCTTCAAGTTATTAAACAACTGCATTACATGTTGCGATATTGTGGCTCACTTTTCTATTTGTTCACATGTGAAATTGTATGTATTTAGGAAAACTATTTGATAAAGAATACAATTCTAAATAAGAATAGAATTTAGGAATTTTAATATGAATTGAAATATGAATCCTATTAGGAAAAGAATATCTCATATACTACCTATAAATGTAGGAGTGGGAACTAATTCAACGTTATGAAAGAATGTAATAACACAAGGTATTTGATGCAAGGATTATTAAACACCATCGGTAGATCGAGTGTCTTAGAAGTTGAGATTGTTTCCGCTTTAGGTACTAGGTTGAGCGTGGTTAGAAACTATGATTTTTTTCCATTCTATTAATTATACCGGGTTTGTGATGTTGTGTACTCTTGCATACCTGTTTATGAAATTATAGTGGATATCTCTCATCCGTGGATATGTAGACAGGTTATACCGAACCATGTAAATATCATGTCTCTTTATGTAGTGTAATTTTAATCTTATGTTATTTATCTCGAATGTATGTTTTCTATTGCGCGATCTCCTAACATTACATACTAGTGTTGCTTGCATAATGTCTTTTTTATTATTTTTAGAAGGATAGTTTCATTAATTTAGTATATTTTTAAAGTCAATATAACAGTAATTAATGGTATATTAAGTTAAAAGACCAAAAAAAAAAAAAAAAAAGGATATTATAAACGAGGGTCCTTTGTTGAAAACTAAAATCAGAGAGATGGAAATGAAATACTTTCCATGTGCGTTATTATCTTGGTATCCAGTTTATATTTGCTTAATCCTGATCCTCGTATAATTTCTTATACAAAGCTATTATCATGACCGATGGTTTTCAAAGTATATTATGTGACGAAGACTTTATTGTGACGAAGACTTTATTAATTAAATCTCACCTAAATTTTAAGGATTTTGCTGCCTTACGCAAAGTTGATTTTGTGTAAGGTTACGAGTAAATTATGACTTCGGACAGCTGGTTATTGTAACCGGTTGTCCCGAGAATCTAAATAATTTTTTTTTAAATATTTTATTTAATAATTTAAAAAAATATAAAATATATAATTTTAAATTTAATTAGGACATCTCAAAATATTAAAAGTGGGGGTGGAAGATAGATAAGATTTATAGGTCTCTATGCTAACCTTCTTTCTTTTGTTTGATGCTGCTGCAAGGTCTGTCTTTTTTGTCTCCTTGTGTGCATTTTGAGTTTTTGGGATTGTATAGCCGTGGTTCCTTTGTGTAGTTTGAACCTTTGGGGTTTGTCCAAGGTTCTTCCCCAAGGGATCATCTTCCTTGTTAGGTTGTAATTTTTTCATTTTTTTTTTTTTTTTTATATACAATTTCTAGTTACCCATATATATATATTAAAAGTTTAAAAGTTTAATATTAAAAGTTTCAGATATAACGATATTAACGTTAAAATCTTATAAATTTTAGTTCTAATGTTTATGGTTTCATGTATTATGGCATCTCCAACTGGACACTATTTTGGTGTAAAACACCTAAATGGTGTGGAAATTTTGCTCCAACCATACATCAAAAGCCACTCCAAATCGGTGTGAATGAATAGTATCACACCAAATTTAGTGCAATACTATTCATCCACACTAATTTGGTGTGACACTGCTCATCTATCACAAAACATATTTTATTTCTTTATTTTTATTATTTAATTTGTATTTATGTTAATTTGATTATTATTTATATTATAACTATAGTTATAATAATTATATAATTAAAAAAATGATGAAAAATTAAAAACAAAATTTCATTCAATGTAAATATTAAACTACAATAACTCAAAATAAATAAACAATAATTTAAAAAACTTAAAATTAAAAGAAAATACAACATAAACTAAAATAAAATTTTCTTATTCCGTTATATTAGTTTCGGATCCTCTAAGATCATCAAAACATTAGAAAGCACTAGAGCTATTTTGAAACTTATTTTAAAAAATTTACTGGAAACTTAAATTACTATCAATATGGAATTTTACTTTCGTGTTGTTGTTGTTGTTGTTGTTTTTTTTTTTTTTTGTGGCATTTTATATTAGATGTAATGTTTTTATATATTAGAAGTAATGTTTATTTGATTAAATAAATGCTTAATTTTATTAAATTAGTATAATTTTCAAAGTTATTATTATTTAGTAATAATATCATTCTCAATATTTAATTAGTATATACAAAAATAACTAGTGAAATAAATAAATTATTGATTATTGATAGAAAGAAAAAGAAAAAGAATATTCTAAGGAATATTATTTTTAGTGTAATATTTGGTACAATAGGTTGGAGATGCAATAGTGAAATACACCAAAAACCACACCAATTTTGTTGAGAAGACTTGGAGAACTCATTACTTAGTTTGGCTTATGCTTGTACTTAGTTAATATTTTTTATGTACAATGAGGGTTAATTTTGTAAAGTTGTAATACCTGTGTGCAGTGTCAAAGCACTACGTTGTGACCCAACGGCTACTATATAAAACAACAACTACTGTATCTCAAATCAGTTAGAGAATAACATATTTTTCTTCTGCAAGATTCTAGATTTCTTGATTTTTCTTTGCTTTCTCTTTTTCCTTCATGGTATTAGACCCCTAGACATGCGTCTATGGTGAATCTTGATTTTGATTTCACTAATTTTGCTTCCAAGTCTAACAAAATGGATACTGTTCTTGGACAATTCACAACCTCGAGCATTTCGCCCACTCTTCCCTCAATTTCAGTCAAATTACTAGAGAGAAACTACACATTTTGGTGCTCACAGATTCTACCAGCGTTAGCATCACACGGTCTTGATGTTTTTGTAATTGGAGAGAAGATGTGTCCTCCAGTGTTCTTGATTGAGAAAGATGACAACTCTAGTCAGTAAGTGAAGAAACAAAATCCTAATCATTTTGCTTGGAAAAAGATAGACCAGTTTCTAGTAACCTGGTTATACTCTTCTATTTCAGAGTCTATATTCTGTCATGCTGCTAATGCAGTACTGCTTTTGAAATTTGGAATGTATTGGAACTTCATTTTCAATCAGCATCTAAGGCCAGAACACTACACTTATGAAATTTATTACAAACTACAAAGAAAGATGCCTCTAACATTAATGAATATGCACTAAAAATGAAGGAGCTAGGTAATTAATTAACTGCCAGTGGTGTGAATTTAACTAATGAGGAGTTGTTACGATACATTTTGGATAGTCTTGGACCAGGATATGATTCCAAGAAGCTCAATTTTTGCTTCATAAACATAAGATAAGGTTGGAACGACAACGAGGGTCTTTTGCAAGTTTTCATGACCAAATTGCTTGTGCACTTATGACATCCAAGCAAAATTCAATTGTAATGGATTCAAGTTTTTCTAGAAGTCAATCTAGTAATCTCAATTCAAGTAATACTGGTTTTCAAGTCAATGCAAGTGTTGTACCTTAAAATCAGCTAGTCAATCATCTATCTCAAAGTCAGTCCTTCTATAGTAAACAAACTCCTATTGCTCTTAGTTTGATGGAAATTCTATTCTTCAAGGAAATTTCATGCCAAATTCTGGTTTTAATCATCAAATGCAGTATTCCTTAGTAGGTGATGTCAATCCTTTTGGGCATAATAATCAGGTGATGCGAAATAAAGGCAAGGGAAGAGGTTATTTCAAGCCTAAATTGATTTGTTAGGTCGGTGGTAAAGGTGGGCATTCTGCTCTGCAATGTTACCACATATTTGATTATGGATATCAAGGATTTGTGGCAATAGGACCCCCTCACATAGGAGCTTCTTTAAGACCATCACAAGTTGCACCTTTCACTCACAACCCCTCGAATGAGCGAGCACAGGCATAGGCTTTGTTAGCCAACAGAATGTCAGGATACTCTGTGAACATTGTCACATCCTTCCATCATCCTGGTTTTCAAGCTGCACCAACTCACTTTCCTGGGTATACTGGTTTTCCTCCTTAGCAGTGTTCTATTACACATCCTACCATGTCACAACCCAACATATCATCAACTTCACCAACTCATGCTCTTCCTCAAGAAGGACACTATTCACCAATTAACCATTCGTCTTTTCCATCCATTACTCAGAACATACCAATGGCTACTCCACAAACCATCACTGATCATACTTGGTATGTGGATTCTGGTGCCACAAACCATATGACTGCTAATTCAAACAATCTAGTGATCAAGAAGAATCATCCAGGTGGCTTAATAGTTCAAGTGGGGAATGAATAGACTATTCCTATTTCTCACATAGATATGTTGATGCATGTCGAGCACAACCAGAAATTAAATTACTCTACTCACAACTTGTAATTACAGTAAGTACAAGTCGATCCATATAGACCAGCTGATCAAATTACCCAACTTAATATCACAATGAATTAATAAAATAAAAAGGGGGAAATTTTACTTCTAAAATTAATTACTACTAACAAGAATTAAGTAAAGAAAACTTAATAAAAAAAATAGGATTTCAACTCAAGGAAATTACCCACGGTTGCAAACTGATCATTAACTTCTAATATATATTATTCTTTAATTGAATATTTAACCAAAGATTATCAAGAAGCCAGACAATCTTTATCTTCCCTAAGTTCATTAATCTGAGCCTAGCACACAAATTAATTCTTATCAATAAACCAATTGGTATTACGCAATCCTTATGAATTTACTGATAGCTTTACGAACTAGGGAGTAGTTAAAGATGAATAACAATCGAACAAGCATTAGATTATTTAATTCATTCCATGTTTCTTTTAAACAATCAACAAAAGCTTGGATCACAATTGTTTTGCTTAATTACTACTGTAACTGAATATTATAATAATTACGGATTACAAATTCAGTTTAGCAATCAATCACACAATCAATCAATTAACAAGCCTCTTTTATCAATTAAATCATGCAACCATAATAAATAAAACAAAGAACATAGATATACGAATACAAATATAAGAATAAGTAAAATTAAGAATAAAGTCTCACAATTATGCTAACTGGATTGGTGTTTCCTTGAATCGAACTAAAGAATTTAGCCCGACATGATGAGTTGAAAGGCACAAAGAAAAGGAAAAAAAGTAAAATTGCGTTCTTTCTCCAACTCTAAAACCCTAGCAGCCTAAAAGTTCTGTTTTCTATCTCCCAAAGAAACGTATCAAAACTTCCCTTTTAAAAGCCAACTCCTAAAATTAAGGCAAATAACTAAACCCTTTTAGGAAAACACTTCTTTCTCTCTCTTCAAACCTGCCCTTAATTTGTGCAAGTGAAATTCCAGCTCATACACATGAATTTTCAGCCCTCCAGACTTGTATTGAACTCCCTTTTGAAGTTGGACCAAGTCTTTATATGAGCCATACAAAAATAATCCAAACCGGCTAAGGATTAAAGCTTCTAGGCTAAAGCTGTAACTTTGAGGCCAGTTTTGGACAGGACAACGAGCTTTCTGGACTTCAGCCCCTTCATAAGAATTGTAGTTCAGGATGTTTACTTCAATTTGGACTTTCTAATCGTCTCATTTGAGTTCCAGAAACTCCAGTTATGGCCTTTTAAAGCTCCAATGGTCGGACAGAAATCCTACTCCAATTAGGATTCGATTTCAATTTTCAGCTCTGACTTTACACCAACAATTGGAGGCCCAAACGAAGTTGTCTCTGGATGTGCCACCCAACTTGGAAAGCTTAAGATGTCTACTTTAACTTCATAGATGGTCCAAACACCAAACTATAACTCCAAGTCCATAAAAAATCTAGAAACAGCCCTAAACATCCAAAAGTAAAAAAAATGTTGGAAACTTCTAATTTTAAGTATATTTTAATAACTCTTAACCACAAATGCTGACACGACCCGTCTCGAATTTCCTCATCCCATAGGATCCAGGTACTCCCACAAGACTTGGATACCTGAGATGTGCCATGTAGAAAAACTATGAAACCTATTAAAAGACTTACTTTTCTGAATAACATTATAGTATTTCCATTTCCAACATCTCAAAAACATACACCATCTTTTGGTTTGCAAAAAGGATTCAGGGAAACTTGTGCTATCAGGTTTTACACTTATATTACACATTTTAAGCATAAACAAAAGGAAATACATGATGGGAAACATGAGTTTCTGAAGCGGAAGTCCAAAATACAATACGACATAAAATATAAAACACACATAAGAAGATGTTGACGTGTGGCACAACCTTGAGTGGAGACTCATTGCTCGACATAGTCTCCGGGAGGTCCTGGTGAAGGGGGAAAAACATTTAAAAAGAGGGGATCTGAAATACTCAGTGAGTGGGCGAAATGGGAGGTTTTTAAAATTTCTTTAAAAGAGAAATAATGATAGCTACAACAATTCTTAAGCAAATCCTGAAGACAATATAATTCTATGAATATGCAATGGAAATAACCACCCATTCATGTATGCAATATGTGATTCATTTCTAACCATCATACAATCAATAAACTATAATCTGATTTACTTCCTTTAATTGTATATGATTCTGAATAAAACCTCAACATTTTGTATTAGAAACTCTCACCACAACTAATACCATAGGGAAAATCTGTCATACCTGGGGGGCATCCCACACGCAGGCCGAGCAAGGGACTTACCTCTCATACCTGGCAAGATCTATCATCGCGCAGGCAGAGCCTCTGAAACTATCATACCTGGTAGACAACTCAATGCCTAGGCAGAGCACTAATAACTATCATACGCATGCGCAGAGCCAAAATCTGAAACTATCATACCCGGCGGAATCCTGCATCGCTTGGGCAGAGCCAAAAATTTGTATCACTAGGGGATGGGTACTTCGTAGAGTGGCTATAGAACTACAAAAATCTCATGCATATTCTTAACTAACATATCACTCATGAACATATCACATATTGGCTTATAAATCCTGGATGTTGACATAATAATTAAAAATCACGTCTCTGCAAATTTTCAAACATGTTGCAGAACTAACAGTTTAACTTAGATTAAAAATTACTTCAACATCACATTACCATAGCATATGTTTGACACCAATCACAAGCAATTATCACTTGAAAGGCCAAAAACTCAAATAACACATTATAATTATAATTAAAACAAAGAGCTAATAACTAATACATACGGACATCTCATATTGAAATAAAATAAACGTGTCCCTCCAAGAGTAATAGCCAATACCCTTATTTTTCCATTATCAAAGACTGCACTTTTAAAATTCTCTTCCTCCACTCTTTAACTAATCTGAAACCACATGCATATCCATAATACATCTATACAATCCAACAATCAATTACTTAATTAATCTTATGAAGAGACATATTTATAAATGTAAAATTGACAAGCAATAGTGCATCCCGATCCACACTTTTGGAACCTAGCTTAAGAGCATTTCCTACAAATCTCAGAGTAGTCGAGACATACAAGGCAGGACTACCTAATTATCACCCAAAAACAAGTCAGATTTTTTATGCATAACAAAACACCCAATTTTCCAGTTTTTCACCAGTGTTTTTGGCTAAGATCAACCAACATGCTTTTTTTTTGTTTACCGACACATGCAATTCAAATTAGCATAAAGTTTCACAAAAATTCCAGTTTTTCATCAAGTATTGAGCTAAAAACTGAACTGAACATGCAAAACATAAACTCAAACCCACCGAACAATTGAAGCAAAATTTTGTATTACACACATCAAGATATCAAGATTTATGCAGACACCACAATAACTTCAACACATTACATGTAACAAGGAATCAAGCTTTTAGAAAATAAGTTTTCGTTGATCCACTCACAATTCTAGCTCAGCCGAAAATCAAATCAGGTGTCAAGCACTTTTCTCTTCCTTACCTACACCCAAAAGCTCAAGACTAAACACTCACCCCTAAGGCAAAGGAGAATTGATAAAAGAAATTATTTCCGAAGCCCAATGCGTTACTCGAACCCAAATTTGGAGTGACCTATTTCAAATTCTCTCCTCCTCCATTTTTCCCCCTTTCCTTCTTCTTCTTCTTCATTTGGGCGAACAATCGAATTTTTTTTTTTTTTTTTATAAAACAATTTTTCTGAAATTATAAAATTACCCCCAAATTCTCTTAATTCCAGTCTAACCCCATCACATAAGCTTCTCCTTATAAAAGTGTCTAGATTTTTCCCTCTTGATACATGCAAACCCATCAGAATTTATATCTTTTATTTTCACCCCTTAAAGCAAACTTTAGAAACTGACAAAAATGCCCTTTCTTACAACAATATCATAAAATCAAATAGAAAAAGAAGTAAATAAATAAATAAAATTCATGATATAACTAAATTAGAAATGAGGTTTTACAAATGTCTTATACATAAAAATCACCACAAATAGGCACCAGAATATATAAAACATGCCAAATAAACTAAATGCAAGGATAATAAAAATATAAAATTATAAGTCTATCATGTGTCATTCTTACCCTCAAATAACTCTTCTAGATTATTACAGCTTAAAAACATGTTGTGTGTTCCCTATATAGCTAAGAATTTGTTGAGTATTTCACAAATCACCAAGGATAATGGTGTGATAGTTGAGTTTGTTTTTCTTATAAAGGATAAAGCCACCAAAGAAATTCTTCTTAAAGGCACTCTGAAAGATGGCTTATACTAAATTCAAGCTTCACTTCCCATAATGGCATCTTCGCAGTCTTCTTATAGTATGATAAACTGTTGTAATGTAGCTGCTTCTCTGAGCACCAATAGTAGTACAAATAATAAACGTATTAATCCTACAGGTTTTACAAATAAGCCTCAAAATGAGCCCAATACTAGTTCTGATGTAATGATCAATGTGACTCTATTATGGCATGCCAAATTGCGGCATCCTTAAGAAAAAGTTGGCTTGTAATGACTAAATCTCATGTTTCTGGTTCCTTTAGTAATAAAGAATTATGTGCAGTCGGTCAATATGGAAAAATGTCTCAATCATCTTTTCCTTTATCCAATTCTAAAACCAGTAGATCTTTAGAGTTGGTTTACTTTGACCTATGGGGACCTGCACTAGTTCATTCTTCTGAGGGATTCAAATACTACATTTTTTTATGGATGATTATAGCAAATACATGTGGATTTATCATTTGAAAGTGAAATCTGAAGAATTTACAATTTTACACATTTTAATTGCATTGTTAAGAGGCAGCTAGATGCTAAACTCAAATGTCTTCAAACTGATTAGGGAGGGGAATTTAGAGTATTTTCTAGTTATTTGCAGCAGCATGGAATTTCTTTTAGACATCCTTGCCCCTATCTCCATCAACAGAATGGCTAAGTAGAAAGGAGACATAAAACAATCATTGAGTTTGGTCTAACTTTACTTGCATATGCTAGTATGTCTTTGTGCTTTTGATGGCAAGCTTTTAGTATTGCCACTTATCTTGTTAACTGATTAACCTGTTCTACACTTGGACATATTTCTCCTTTTCTGTAATTATTCGGCAAAGAACCAACTTATAGTACTCTTAGGGTCTTTGGCTCCTGTTGTTATCCTTATATCAGACCTTATTAGAAACATAAACTATCCTATCATAGTTCATAGTGTGTCTTCATAGGATACAACAATGCACATAAAGGTTATAAATGTCTGGCTATTTCAAGGAAAGTTTATATTGTTAAGCAAGTCAAATTTGATGAGACTATTTTTCCTTTTAAAACTGGTTTTAAGTGTTTCTTGTTCAAAGATGTTGACTTTGTGGGTCTACAGTCTAGTATCAACAAAGAAGGAGCATTATCTGATTGGCATTTTTCTCATTGCTTATAATCTTCCTCAGTTTCTCATGGTGTTATAGATTTTGTTAACATTCCCTGGTCATCTATTCATTTTATGCCAAGTCTAAGAGATTCTTCTGATTTCAGAGAGAAGACAGGTACAAACAATCACTTAACTTCTGGTGATGTTCTGTCTCCACTTAGTTCTTCCAATGATATTGCATCAGCTTCTCATAGTACTTCAGATAGGAATTAGTCAAGTACAACTGGTACTTTAGATTCTAGATAACCCTATTCTCCTCTAGCTATACAACTTGAAGTTGCTCTACCTTGTTCTTAACCTTCTACAACACCTATAGAATCAACATCTAATTATCATCCTATGATCACTCGATCCAAGAGTCATTCTTACCCCTCAGAGGACGGACTTTTCTCACTACCTTGCGCATTCTAATTGAAATTAAAACCATCACAGAAGCCCTGGGAACACCTGAGTTGAAAACAACTACATATGAAGAATTTCGTGCCTTATTAAGAAATCAAACATGGGAATTAGTCCCTTATACTTCAAGAATGAATGTAGTGGGATGTAAGTGGGTCTTTAAGACCAAACTCAAGTCTGATGGTAGCCTACAGAAATACAAAGCTAGGTTAGTAGATAAGTGGTTTCAACAAACAGCAGGGCTTGATTACTTTGACACATTCTCTCATGTAATTAAACTAGCCACCATTAGGATTGTGTTATCTCTAGCTGTGTATCATCAATGAGATATCTAGCAAATTGACATTAACAATTCCTTTCTAAATGGTGAGTTAACAGAAACTGTCTTTATAAGTCAGCCTGGGGGTTTTTCTAATGCAACCAAACCTAATCATGTGTGCAAGCTACATAAAGCTCTATAGGGATTAAAACAAGCCCCTAGAGTTTGGTTTGATGAAGACTGCTTTAGTTGAATGGGGTTTCAAAAGTTCTATCTTTGACACTAGCTTATTCTTTTACAAGTAAGGTAGTCAAGTTATTTACTTGCTTGTTTATGTGGATGATATTCTCATCACAGGGAATAATCCATCACTTGTTACTCAAATTGTTGAAGATTTGAACACAAAATGTGCCCCCAAAACCTTAGGATCTCTTAATTATTTCCTTGGTTTTGAAATCCACAGAAATGACTCAGGATTGTTACTTACACAGTCCAAATATGCCCAGTATTTATTGAACAAAGCTAGAATGTCAGATTGCAAACCTTGTCTCACTCCAATGGCTATAGGAAGAAAATTGGGAAAAGAGGACAATGCTCTCTTTGATCAACCATCTTTGAATAGGAGTATAGTAGGAGGTCTTCACTATCTCACATTGTCCAGGCCTAATTTGGCTTTTACAGTAAATCGATTGAGTCAATTTCTACAGTCTCCCACTATTACACACTGGATAGCTTGCAAAAGGGTACTTTGGTACATCAAGGGGACTCTTCAATTTGGTTTAGTGTTTAAGAAAAATCAGCACTTGATACACCATTTATCTTAGAGGGAACCTAGTGTAATGGTGTTCTAGGAAGCAAAAGGTTGTGGCATTATCCTCAACAAAGGCTGAGTATCGAGCATTGAATCAAGCAGCCACTAAATTGGTTTGGGTTCAACATTTGTTTCAGGAATTGGATATTCAAGTTAACAACACCCCTGTCCTTTGGTGTGATAACATGAGTGCAGGGGCTCTCTCATCAAACCCTTTTTTTCATGCAAGGACTAAACATATCGAACTTGATGTTCATTATGTGAGAGAGCTGGCTGTAGAGAAAAAATTGGTAGTCCAATACGTGTCTTCTAAGTTTCAGATTGCAGATATACTTACCAAAGCTCTACCTGGTCATATATTTGAGTTTCTCATAGCTAAAATGAATGTAATTTCTTTTCTTTTAGAGCTTGAAGGGTAAATAAATAATCTGAATTGGTTAACTAATGTGTTTTTGAACTGGAGTATTATGTTTATATGTATTAGCTACTGCACTGAAGTTTTTTCTTTGTAGTAATTGAGCTGCTATATTTGCTACGTACTTTGTGCTGGAGTAGTTTGTTTGTGCTGGTTTGTAATATGTCTGTGCTAGAGTAGTTTGCTACTGAACTACTGAAGTTTTTCTATGCTAGAGTAGTTTGGTACTGTGCTGGGTTGTTACATGTCTGTGCTGGAGTAGTTTGGAGCATACTCTGTGCTGGAGTAGTTTGCTTTCTGTTGAATTGTAATATGTCTGTGCTAGAGTAGTTCGCTACTTAACTATTGAAGTTATTTTCTGTGCTAGACTAGTTGCTACTGAACTATTGAAGTTATTTTCTGCTACTAAACTACTGAAGTTATTTTCTGTGCTAGACTATTTTGCTACTGTGCAGGTTTGTAATATGTCTGTGCTGGAGTAGTTTGGAGTAGTTTGCAACTGCTGATGCTGGCTTGTAATATGGCTGGAGTAGTATGCTCATGTGTATTAGCTGCTTGCTATATTAAAGCATTGAAGACTCATAGAGAGTTTAGTTTAAGAGCAGATGTTGAGAAGAATTAGAGACTTATAGAGAATTTAGTTTAAGGGTAGATGTTGAGAAGACTTGAAGAATTGAAGACTTATAGAGAGTTTAGTTTACGGGCAGATGTTGAGAAGACTTGAAGAATTGAAGACTTATAGAGATTTTAGTTTAAGGGTAGATGTTGAGAATACTTGGAGAACTCATTACTTAGTTTGGCTCATGCTTGTACCTAGTTAATATTTTATATGTACAATGGGGGGTAATTTTGTAAAGTTGTAATACCTGTGTACTATGTCAAAACACTCTGTTTTGCTACTATATAAAACAGCAGCTATTGTATCTCAAATCAGTTAGAGAATAACAAATTTTTCTTCTGCAAGATTTTAGATTAATAACATATATACCCACAAAAAAAATGTTATTAAAATATATCAGGCCCACCCTCATATTTAAAAAAAAAAATGAGAACTATATATCTAGGCCAACAAAAAACTTGCTATTAATTTATAAATTTTAAGCCCACATCATATTAAAAATTTAAAACTCTCTCCACTATTTGTCTCCACTACACTACTTGCTTTTTTATGATTTTATCCCCAAAATTCTTTATTCTCTCATTCTCTTTCTCATGCTATTTGCTCAAGGTGCCTCAATTAGCTCCCTTTTTTGTTTTATCAGTTTTAGGTATGTGTATTGCTCATTTCAATTTAGTTTATTTTAGGATTCAATCATGTTTTTTTTTTTTTTTTTTTTTGAGGTTTTTTAGTCTAATTTGAGGAAAAAAGACATGGGTCTAACTAATTTATTTTGTGTTTTATGTATAAAAATGAATATGTTTTCCCAAATTAAAACCTTAACTATATTTTAAAGGACATTATTCTTCACCCTCCACCCACCACTTTCCTACATTTCAAACGTCACTATTCAACTGCTCAAAATTATTAAGGAAATTTGAGTTACTATCTGTGTTTATACCATGAAAAATTCTCTTTTTTTTTTCATTAATTCATATTAATAGTTAACGTTACGTTGACTTGATTTAAGTTTTGGTTGACTTTAGCTTAGGCCAGGTCTGATCAAAGTCATGAACATTTATATTACAATCTTTGGAAGCCAAAAATTAAAAAAAAAAAAATTAAAAGAAGGTTTTGTTTAAGGTTTACTCAACACATTTACTCAAAATTTTGCTTCTTATAGATTTATTCAAATAGGAAAGTATTGTGTTATTGCATGCTTTTCTCTTAGGTTCTCGATATTGTATTATTTTATTTGCTTAAGGTTTAGTGATTTTTTAAAGGTTTCACTAGTTGTTTGACAAATAACGGCGAAGCCGTGAAGGCCATTCCTCAGCAAAAATCTTGGATCCACCACTGGTTGAAGATGGTCTAATATCATGGTTTTTGCATGTATTGTTTTTAAGTCTTAAATATTATTTATACTATTTATAGGTTTTATGTGTGTTATTGTAAGCATCAAACAGAATGTTCTAATTTTCAAGTTCTTTAGTTGTAAGTTATACATTATGAGTTTCATGTATATTGTTCTAGTTTCTAATATTATTTATGAGTATAAATAAATCTGAAATATTTCAATTGTGATGGTATAACTTTCAAAAGAAATTTTTTTGGTATCAAAAAATTTAGATCTCAAGCTATATGTAATTGGTTAAATACATACATAGTTTTAGAAAATCAATTAACTTGATCCAATTTGGATACTGTAATTTTGAAGTTAATCATTTATGGCTTTATTGGAAAATTTCAATTTTAAGAAATTTATTGTACTTTATAAACTTTACTTTTAAAATTTTTGTGCTTTTTAAATGTTATGTATGTGTGGTAAATTCGATTACATTAATACAATTATAATAACAAAAATTGACATATCTTATTAATAAAATATTTTTATAATAAAATAACAATAATTATTGATTAGGCTTAATTTAATAAAATAATTATTAATACAAATAAATTTACAATCTTTATTAGGTTAGTTCAGCTACTTCGGTTGTGTTTGTTTCTCTATTCCTATTCTATCATATTCAAAATACATGTTTGTTTCACTATACTCAAAATCCAATCCTATTCTATTCAGCTCAAAATATTTAGATTCTTTTAACCCCTTAGGTTTGTTAATTTAACTAAACACCCCAACCAACCGGTCGTGTGCCATTCTGGTGACTTTTGGCCATCCTCCAATGGTGGTGGTCGACTGTCAGTATTTAATGGGTGGGTGGAGGTATTTTTGTTAATTTTAAAACTTTTTATTTTATGGGGTGGTTAACTAAATTAACAAATATAGGAGATTAAAAAATAATCTTACCAAACACATTTTCAAATTCAAATCATATCCTCGTAATAATAACATAACTCAACTTTTTCAAAAATACTACTTAAAATAATAAAACAAACACACCCTTCACTATTCGAATTCTACTCCAAGTCTATATCTCTATGATCTGTATCCCAATACGATGCAAATGTTGGAAAGAATTTGTCTTTTCTTAAACTTGTTCAGCCGGTTGCAAGTTTTTATTAAAATTTTAATTGAAATAATATTTCACCATTAGGTAATTTTATTAGAAATCAAACGGCTTCTCTTTTTCAAGTTAAGCGCAACGTAGTACGTCCCAAATTTTGATGCTCATAAATCCACTTATATTTAGATCTTCAGACAAGTAGGTATATCTACAGAGAAAACTTTTATACTTTATCAGGCCTTCTAAAAATTCAATAAAGGGCTACTATATATGTAATATCCCAGTCATTGGTACTCTTGATTTGCTTCTAATGATGAAGTTCTGGGTTCAAATCGAGGGGGACGCGCTTTGAAACCCACTATTTGAGGTAGATAAGAGAAAAATTAATGATATTTTGCTAGTGACTCTTATAACTATAACTTATAACGCCTAAATCCTTAAATCCCACAAATGTTCAATGATATGCTATTTCTTTAATATTCATTAATTTTTACCGGTTTTACATTTCATGTCACGATATATGATTTTTATTTTCTTACTAGGCTGATATTACAGGAAAATCCCTAAAAAGCCATTATTTGATGAGTAGAAGAAATTGTGATTAAATACTAATTTAGAAGAAAAAAAGAAAAGAAAGAAAAAGAAATTACTGGATGCAAGATATTACAGAGTTATCTTATTAAACAAGATAAAGAAGAGAAGAAAATAAGCTGTCCAAGAGAAGGAGCAACAAACTAGAATACACAAAACTTCAAGTCATGATCATTTTTCTTTACAGAAAATGGAAACAAACTAAAAATTGACTTGAAACTGTCATCTCCGTCATTATCAAAACCTTCTCTTGATTTCAAGATAACTTTGCCTTCACTATTCAACAGCAAGGCGGCATTCTTGCCAACAGCTTTCTCAGGAGCTCCGGCAATTAAAACCTCGAAAACATCGCTCTCGTCTGACAGCCATGTGATTTTATTGACAGGTTTAAGAGAAGATACCAAGATTATTTTAGACTCTCTTTGTTCAGCAGAAACTGTAAAAGATGAACATAAGAAGAAGAAGAAGAACACGGGAGAATGAATGAAAAGCATTGGGAGTTTGTTAAATCACTTTGGTGTATGGTTACCCATTTTAAGTGTAGTGGAAGTTTTTACCAAGTTGATTAATGAGATTTCAGATTTAAATATTTCATCCACAAGTGCATAAAGTAAAGAACACAGCCATATACATGGTTCAGCAAAAATCAACTTTTAGCCTACAGCCATGGGACCTTGTCCAAATCGAAGCAATCCACTAAGTTAAAAACACATTACAAGGCAATGTTCAAGTTGATCTAAGATACAGTAAAAAGAACTCCCTGTTCAACTTTATACTTAGCACCACACTCTAAATCCTTAATGTGTTGAAACTCCTTGGACCTTCTTCATACCAAGAACACACCCGAGAGCAGCTTGTGAACCACCAATCTTCAAACACCAATGCCACGCACCAGCAATAGCAGAGGAATCATGTTCCAACAACCATCAAGACAATGAATGATATGGTGAGGGTTGGCACAAAATGATAATGAACCTATGAACCTTTTAAGAGAAATATACTCTAAGAAATTTTAGAGTGCAAGGAAGAATAAAAGATCAAAAGGTTAGATTCAAATACACAAGAAGAGATATTATGTAGTGTAGGGTTTCTTGCTCAACACATTTGTGCCACGTCAACCAACAAAGGGCTGACCCATGTTTGTCCAAATAAGGAAAGTATTCCTTCTTTTGGTTTGGACCACAAAACAAATCGGGAAAAGCATCTTTATTTCCTAGGACCACTTGAAGATAATATGACACATGTAAAAGGTCCTAAAAAGCTAGCAACAAAGATAAACAAATATCTTTGCTACTTTATCAAACATGCAACTCGTGTTGGGTTGCAAATATTTGAAGTGAGTGTGCAAACACAAACAGTTGTGCACACACAAACTCGAAATGAAACAAGTGAAGACACAAGTCTAGCACCCAGTTGCACACATAACAGTTTTGTACACACCAGACAAAGGAAACAAGCCAAATCATAAGATTGGCAACCAGTGTGCACACACAAGTCATAAGTTTGACAGACAAGAATATTCTGCATTCTCCCCCTTTGTCAAACTTATGAACAAAGAACATAAACTGAAAAGAGATCAACAACAAACCAGACTCAATCAAGCAATCAAACCTACAAACTAGCAAAAATCAAACACAAAAGAAAAAAAAAAAAATTCAACCAAAGGCAACACAAAATCACACACAATCTTGGCCAGTAAACAAACAAGGCAATATGATAAAAAAATTTCAAAAACATTAGCAAAAATTACTCCCCATGGAGAGATAAAAACATATCAATTCAACAATAAACAAAAACAATTTAAAAGTTTCAAAGAAATAACTAAAAAGCATCTAAAGTCTAAAAATCAAAATCAATCCACCATACTCCAATACTTACTACCTTTTTTTGTTCATAAGTCTTGATGATTTTTGAAAGGGAACCAATGAGCGATGAGCCTTCCTCTTGACTATTTTCGTGGGAGAAGTAGTGATGGTGACATGAGTGTCCTTCACTTGAACATCAAAGGAAACAACAAATGTGGTTTCAGTAGCATCATGAGAGGATTCCTCTTGGACATAAGGGCTGTTGTCTTTGACGTGAGGTGGAGCAACTTCCTCAGTGTGCACAGGAGAGGCATCTTCTTCTTCAATGTGATGTACAGATTCATGAGCAGCTGCATCTTCAGGTTGATCATCGCCTTCATGAGCACCTTTTCTTTTTTAAACGATGGCAGCAGGAACAACAGCAGATACTACTAGACCAAAAGTGATAGCAGGTGCAGTATGGACAGCAGGAGTAGTAGGGACAACAGAAGGAACATCATGAACTGCAGATGGTTTGGTCTGGACAAGGGAAGCAGAATTTTTCTACTTTTTCCTCATTATAGTCTCCATTTTGTCCAATCGAGCACTAAAGGAAAGGTGAATTTCCTTCACATATTGGAGAATATTATCCATAGACATCTCTAGGTCCTACATTGCAACAAATAACTTGGACTGTCAAGTGTTAGCACGTATGTGTTCAGTTGAGGGGGAGGATGGTATGTTCCCTGGTGGTGACCTAAAAGACTTCTTGGTGACAATCTTCAATTTCAACACAGACTTCACTTCATAGAATTTGGGTTTGTAGGTGGAGATGATTTTATGAATAAGGGAAGGAAAAGGCAAAATATAGAGGGCATGTGTGGACTGTGCAGCCACCCTAATGCTAGTGAAAATGAGAGAGGCTAAATTGATTTTCTTTCCTAGTCCTATCCCATAGAGAAGTTGTGCTCTTTCAGGCCTAACCGTGGAATTGTGCATTGAAGGAGACCAATTGGTTATGGAGATTTTAAGCAACAGGCAATAAAAAGGTGTGAGAGCACGAGGTTGAAGAGAACCACTTCTCAGCCACTTTGCAATTGAGCCACCAGTCATGACTTTAACAACTTTGTCTAACTCCAAACTAGTCAAATCAAAAGGTTTCTTAGCCTTTTTTAGACTTAATGCATCCCTAATAACCTGTTCATTAAAGAGATCCCAATGACCCTTGACATACACTATGTCATTGTGTTCATCAGAGTTGGGGTCAGCATCATCAAAGCCAAAATTGGCATAGAACTCTTGCACAAGACTTTGAATTGGTGCAGTTAGACCCAAAACAGAATTAACCCATCTATGTTTCTTCATCATAGCATGAAATTCTTTGAAATCTTCTAACCTAACATTGGTCTCACTCACAATTGTCTTCTTAACAATGTGATTTCTAAACCTATTCTCAGCCGTAGGCAACATAAAGGGTGAGATTTTACCAGTTGGAGCATCTTCCATGATAGCCTTCACTCACTTTTTTTTATCATTTTTGCCGATATTAGGGGCTTTGATGGACCAATCTTTGCAGGAGCAGCCTTGCGTGATTGAGGGAAGCAATGGGAGTGTTGTCTAAGGTGCTGTCGGATGCCAAAAAGGAGGATTTTTCTGGTGAAGCAAGGTCTAATTTAGTTGGTAAGTGCACCGAGTTCTGGTGATCACTGGAAACAGGGGATGAATTAGGGGTGGTTGAGTGGCTAGATTCTTCCTCTTGATATTCTGCTTGGGTTTCTAAATCAGACTCCGATTGGGATGATTCTTTTGCTAGAGCTTTTCTTTGTCAACTAGATTTCTTCAAGGCCTGGAAACCTTTTTTGAGAGACTCTTCCATTACTTTTCTTTTCGGGTTTTCCATGGCTTTCTTCCTTGAATCCATGAGATAAGCAAAAAGTTTCAGAAAGGGTTAGAGAGAAAAAAATAGTGAGAGATAAAACAAAGGAGGTGGCGCTATAGGGTTTTTGGAGAAACTGACACAAAAGAGAATTTAGGGCAAACAATTATAGCAACCAATCAGTCTAAAGCCCTAAAGAGAGTTTACAAAAATAAAACTCTATCCTAAGTGTGCACTGTGCAATTGTGTGAGCACACAGCATCCCAAAAGATATTAAAATTTTTCAAAAGACCTGACTTTATTGAACAATTTTAAAAGTATAAAATTAAAAATAATGAAATGCTTCACATGAATTTTTGAAGGTCAAGACAGTCAATCTGTGCAAAATATCCTAATGGATCGATTTTTCAATCTTAAAGGGCACAAAAACTCATAGGAAGTTGTGAACATAATGCAATCAAAACAACACTTCTGTAACTACCCACAAGAGAGATAAAGTCACAAAGGCTTGTCTAAGTGTGTGATAGTGTCCTCAAGGAGGATTAAATGACACATTGGTCAATTGATATTTTGTAAGAGAAACTCCCCCTTCCTTCATGCTTTACAACAATTTTCACTTTTTGTTTTCAGGATAGAATATAAAGATCTGATTTTTTTTTAATTTTTTATTTTGAACAAAGAGCAGACAACTCTCAAAACATAACCAAAATGTAGCTTTCACACTTGCAAGAAGGTAGTCCTCTTAATGGTAGATTTTCCAAGATATAGGAGTCTCTACAAATCAGAAAATTACTTAAAAATGATTGTCACACTTCAGGCAAGGTAGCTCTTTCATAATGGTGACAAGAATGGACAAACATCTCATGATGAGATAAGGTCATGTTATAGAGAGAGTCTTAGTAGACACAACATACCAGAGTTAGCACACAGACAAGAGAAAATGAATGACAATTAGAGTGCTAGCACAGATCTAAGGACTTGACAAGCAAAAATAAAAGTAGCATGTTCATGTTTTATTCATTAACTGATATGAGAAACTATTCAAGTTGAAGTAGTCCAATAGACTTTCTCAAAAAAACAATATTATCATAGTCAAATGCTTTTGTAAATAAATCAGCCAATTGGGATTTTATGTTCACATGAGCAAGTGCAATGATGTTTTCCTCAACTAACTCTCTAATGAAGTGATGTCTTATGTCAATGTGTTTAGTCCTACACTATTGGACTGGATTCTTAGAGATGTTAATGGCACTTGTGTTATCACAAAAAATAGTTACACAATCTTGGTCAACACCATAATCATACAACATTCGCTTTAACCATAAAATTTGAGTACAACAACTCCCTACAATAATATACTCAGCCTTGGCAGTGGATAGGGAGATGGTATTTTGCTTCTTGCTATACCATGTGACAAGATTGTTTCCAAGATAGAAACATCCACCCGAAGTGCTCTTTTGATCATCCAAACTTCCTACCCAATCCGCATCACTCTATCCAACCAAGCAACTATTAAAGTCAAATGAGTACCAAAGACCAAAATCACATGTACCTGAAACATATTTCATGATTCTTTTCACTGCATTCAGGTGCAACTCAGAAGGGTTAGCTTGAAGCCTAGCACAAACACCAACACTAAACCAGATATTAGGCTGGCTTGCAGTCAAGTAAAGAAGGCTTCCTATCATGCTTTGGTACATCTTAGTGTCTAACTTTTTACCATGTTCATTTTTGGATAGCTTAAGGGTAACACTCATGGGGGTTCTAGCATGCTTTGCACTCTAAAAAAAAAAAAAAAACCTTTTCAACATGTTATGCCATTTTTCAATTGTTTAATTTGAAGACCAAGAAACATATTTAACTCTCCTACCATACTAATCTCAAACTCAATTTTCATCAAGGTAATGAATTCAAGTGTATGTGAGTGAGATGTAGAACCAAACACAATATCATCAACATAAATCTGTGCACATAGGATTTCATTGTTAACACACTTGATAAAAAGAGTTTTGTCGGCATTACCTCGTTCATAGCTATTCTCAAGAAGGAAGGTTGTCAACCTTTCATACTAGGCCTGTGGGGCTTGCTTCAACCTGTAAAGGGCTTTCTTCAATCTGAACACATGATTGGGTTTATGGGGGTTTTGAAAGCCAATCGGTTGTTTAACATACACTTCTTCAGTAAGCATCATACACGAGAAAGCATTTTAGACGTCCATTTGGAACAATTTGATCTTGAGGCAGTAGGCAACAGCAAGCAACAAGCAGATTGACTCAAGTCATGCAATAGGGGTGAAAGTTTCATCAAAGTCAATTCCCTCCACTTAAGTATACCATTGGGCTACAAGCCTAGCTTTGTTCTTGACAACATTACCAAACTCATTAGTTTTATTCTTAAAAATCCATTTGGTACCTATTATGTTGATTCCTTCAAGCCTTGGCACAAGTGTCCACACATCATTCCTTTCATATTGTTCTAATTCTTCATGAATGGCTTCAATCCAATTCTCATCTTCCAATGCTTGCTTGGCATTCATTGGTTCTGCAAGTGACACATAACAGAGATGGTTAATTTTATTTTGTCTTCTCCTTTTTATAACCATTACCTTATTTGGATCTCTAATCATAGTTGAAGGAGGATGAGCTTTTTGAATTGACATTGGTGGATCTTTTCTTCTTTGGTTTCTTCTTTGAGTATTCTCATCAAATAGATAAACAACTAGTTCAATCCCTTCATGTTGCAATGACAAATTAGAGGACGAATCTTTATAAAGAGCAAATCCAGTTGCTATAACACCAGAAGTGGGTGAAAGCACACTTGAAGAAGGCTTAGGTTCCTGTGATTCAGATGTGTTCACACCATCTTATGTGTTCACACGAGGAGCAGGCATGTGTTGAATTTCACATTCTTGTGAATATTCTGAAAAATCTTCTGCATCCTATACACAACATTAATGGATTCTAAAACTTTTTCAAAATGCATGTTATAGATCGTAAATGCACGACTATTGGAGGAATATCCAATAAAAACTCCTTCATCTCTCCTAGAATCAAGCTTACCTAAATTATCTTTATCATTCAATATATAGCATTTGCATCCAAACACATGAAAGTAAGAAAGATCAGGTTTCTTACCTTTCCATAGCTCATAGGGAGTTTGAAGGGTATCTTTTTCTAAGATAAACTATGTTAGAAATATGACAAGATGTGTTAATAGCTTTAGCCCAAAGTCTTATAGGAAGCTTTTTGGCATTTAAGCATCACCCTGGGCATTTCTTGCAACACTAAGTTCTTCCTCTCTGCTACACCATTTTTTTGAAATGTTTTTGGTGCTGAGAATTCATGGAATATATCTAAAAAATCACAAAAATTAACAAATTCAACATTTTCAAATTCCTTATCATGGTCACTCATAATCCTCACAATCTTTGTAGCCTTGGAACTCTTCTCAACAAGCAACCTCTTAGCTAATTTTTGAAATGCATTGAAAAATCATATTTCTCACTCAAGAAGTCAACCCAAGCAAACCTTGAAAAATCATCAGCACAAACAAACACATACCTCTTACCTCCCAAACTCTCGATTTGCATAAGACCCATTAGATCCATATGGAGCAATTCCAAAACATATGAGTTATTGAGATTACATAAAGCTTTATGGGATATCTTGGTTTGCTTACATTGTTGACATGGACCACACAAATTATCTTTTGGAGGTTCAAGTTTTGGAAGCTCTTTAACCACTTCTTTTTTTGAAAGTCTTACCAAGTCCTTGAAGTTCATGTCCAAGTTTCTCATGTCACAAGTTTGTGGAATCTATTTTTTAGCTAAAACATGACACATGATTAGAAAGCAAGTAACAATTGTCATTTGACCTTTTTCCCTTAAGTGAAGAGACACCTTTACCATTCCATATTTGATATTTGTCCTTTGAGAATTGTACCACAAAATTTTTGTCACAAATCAAACTAATGCTAATAAGATTAGCTTCCAAACCATCAACAAGTAAGACTTCCTTCAAAATAGGAAAATTAGGTAGCACAATTGGCACTTTACCAAGAATTTTACCTTTCTTTCCATATGCATAAGTGACATGCCCACTATCAATTTATTCGAGTTAAGTCAAAAGAGATTTATTACCTATCATATGCCTTGAATAACCATTGTCTAGATACCAAAGATCATTTTGAAATTCAAGCAAAGAGGTATAAGACACAAAATAGTTCACATCAGCCTTGGTTTCCAAACTCTTTTGGAAGAAAAACCATTGTTAGCATTATGATTTATGCTATAAAAAAAACTATGATTTTTAAGAACTTTCTTCAAATAAGCAATGAACCTGAAGCATTTCAGTCTGATATGACCTATCCTATTACAAAAATGGCAAATCTGAATGAATTTTGATACCTTCATAGCTTATCTCACAACAGCACCTTCAGTAGGAGTTTCTGTGGCCTTAAAAAACGTGCTTGCACAAATTTTTGATGTGTTGGCACCAGGACTGAAACCCAAGCCATACCAATCTCCAAAGGATTTTCCTTGACCAAGGACTTTATCAAGCTTGAAGAAACCTACATTCAATTTACCAATGATGGCCTTAGCCTTAGTTAGTATAGAAGTAAGAATAACAATCTTTTCGGACAATGCTTTCTTTTGCTTCAACAAGGTAACATTCTCAATACCAAGAGATTGCAACTTTTTCACGGCCTTTAGCCATTGATCATACATTTTATCATAAGCTTCTTGTTGCTCAGCATAAATATCAACAGTGTCATCTGAACATTCACTCTTACCATCTTTTTGGTTCACAGAGAAGGCAAAAACATTTTCATCATCACCCGAATCATCATCATCACTCTCATCTTGCTCACTTTCACTTAAAGTGGCAGCCATGGCCTTACCTTTCTTCCTTTTCACTGTGTTAGGACACTGTAACGCCCCACTTGAGTTACGTTGCTAATGTTTCTTACTTCGCTCTTATTTGAATCGGTTTTTATGAATAGTGGTGGGTTGGTCTTTGGTTGTATTGATATGTTGAGTATTTTCCTTGAATTGAGTCAAAATTAGAAGGTTTTTGTTGTTACAGGGTTTGCCGGGGCGAAGAATAATCTTCGCTGCGGCAAAGAGGTGTTGAAGCCACGGGGAAGCTGCTGGACAGTTTCGCCACGACGAAGGAAGCTTCTTCGCCGCGGCGATGTGCCGGTCGAAAAGTTTATTGAGTTTTAGATATTTTTCCCTAGGGTACTATTTGACCATTTTACCCCTAATTAGCAAGAAAAGTGGGGAGTAGAATGTAAGGAAATTTCATGGAGAATACGTTAGTATGGGGGTGTGTTTGTAAGGAACCAAAGGATATGGTTGGAATTTCCAAGAAAGAGCAAGGGCAAAATGGGAAGAATGAGTTTGTTAGGAGATATTTAGGGGGGTTTAGTCTTTGTGAACTTTTCATTTTCCCATTCCACCGCCTCCTCCATTCTCCAAATTCTTTCAAATTCCTTCAATCTTTCAAGGATTTCCAAGAGCTTTTTGAGCAACTTTTAGTAGGGTTTTAACCTAAAGCATCCTAAGGTAAGGATTCTTGCTTTAGATGAGAGTTTTATTATGTTTTGATTAGAGTCTCATGTTGTTGTTGTTGTTGGTTAAAGTTGTAGAGAGAAGGTAAGCTCCTAAAGGAAAGGAGAAGTGTTAAAGAAGCTATTTCCTCATAAGGTAAGTAAATTCAACCTAAGTTGGGATTTAAGAACTCTTTTGAGTAGAGTTATATATATAAATGTGTATTCATTAGGTTTGTTGAAATGAGATGAATGAGATTAGTAGTTATGAATGAGTAATACACATAAATTGAGTTATGAGAAGTGTTTTATTTGCTTGATGTTGGGTTGACTTTGATTGAAGTTGGAGGAAGTTTTGAGCAAGCTTATGGAAGTGTTTTTTCTTTTGACAGGAAATTTAGAGTTTGTGAGGGAGTTTCCTCCCATTTGGATGATTAAAGAAAAGAGAAAAGTTAGAGTTAGAGTAGAGTTTTATATGCACATGAGTTGTATGATGAAATGCTCAAGAGAAGCATAAGTAAGAGTAGAAAGCCTTAATTTTTGCTACATGGCATAATTGCATTTCATAAATGCAGTAATGAGTATGAGTCATTTATGTGCATTAACTATGCATTATTTATGCACTAGAGAAGAGAGTAGAGAAAGAGTAGAGACTTTTGAGTTTAAGCTACTCTAAGAGTAAAGAGAAAGAGAGAATAAGCACTTTAGAGTAAAAGCTAGAGTAATGCTAAACAAGAGAATAGAGTGGGTTGTGCGATGGGGAACCTGTGAGTACGGGTAGAGTATTCCCGCATGTACGCCGCATAGAGAGAGCGGCATGAGTATCAGAGAGAGAAGTGGTGTAGCCCGTAGAGTACATGCGGATGAGGGCTATACCTGAGTTTACCCGAGAGATTCTATGCACTCACATGGTGGCGTGCTGTCGTAGGCACCCAGAATTAAAACCTAAAAATACACGTAGTAGTGTAAGTCAGGGTCGATCCCACGAAGAGTGTCTAGCTGAATTCGCTGTTATGTGAACAAGGCTGGGGGGTTTATGTAAAAAAACAGAAAACAATTTCAGTAAAAGCAAAACAATTTAATTCGAATTCAATCAAAAGGACGAACTTGGTCTCCGTCAACATCCACCATCGGAATCTCACAACTGATCATTGATGCAAAGAAAATCAATTCACATATTGAATATTCACCGTTGAAAATAATTTCCTATCTCTCCTTAATTGTAATTAATCAGGAAACAAGCGATCCTAATTAATCTTACCCCTAAACAACCCTAGACAAGCGCTCAAGATTTAATCTAGTGGCAGCCTTAAGAATTAGAGAGATCGACGAAGCTAAACAACACAAACACAAGCGGTTGTATTTAATTTAGTTGAATGTTCTTCGTAAGGTTACTAATTCCTGACGCAGCAAATTACTTACCCTAGTTGCTTCACAAGTTGGAGGGATCAAACAATTACGGATTTGATATCAAACTTAGCAGTAGATTTCAACAAATAATACACTAGTAGGCCTCCTAGTAATTAAATGCATCAATCATGAAAATATGCACAGAATAACATTCAATACTCAAACATGAATTTAACACTAAAAACAGAAAGATCTCACAGTTTATTTGATTCCGAGGTTTCCGTTTCCTTCGACCAAGTTACAAAAGTTCTAGCCGCTCATGGCCATCACAAAAACTCAAGTGAAAGAAAAATTCAGAGAAGAGAAGAGAGAGAGGCGTGGTCCCCCAAAACCTACTCTGATCCCCCTTTTAAAATCTAATTTAAGAATTCAAATCCCACTCAATCTCCTAAAAGAAATATTCTCCTATCCTAAAATAACATTAATCCTAATTTAATTCTAATTGGAAATAAAATAAAATAGAGTCCTAATACAATAGGAAGGTGGTGTTTCCAGCTGTAATTTTCGTGCAGCATGTATGTCTTTAAAACGTGCAATAATAGACTGACTTGCATAACAAGTCAGAACGCTCCAGGACGTCGGTAATGCAGGTGCGTCAACTTCAAGCTCGATTAAAACCTTGATTCAGTCCGTATCTCTAAAACCTCAAAACATGAAAGTTGTAGATCTCTTTCTTAGCGTTCCACAGAATTTTGAATCATCTCAATCGGAGCTCGGATGAGAGAATTATGCCCAGAATACGAAGCAGTGGCGAAACTGTCCGAATTCCCCTAATTAATTCCGTTTTTCAATTAACACCTCCATTTGCTTCCTAAACCAAAATAGAATAAAAATCAGTACATTTTAGGCAGAAAATAGGTATAAAAGACTAGGCATTAAGGGGGGTAAATATGGTATTTTGCATTCTCATCACATGGCCAAAGGTTCTGAATCCATGCATAACCAAGTTCGACCGGTTAGAATGAGTAGAAGTCACAGGGAGTGGGAGCGAGTCCCAGCCGTGCCTTCGGTCAGATGGGGCCGTGACTTACTAGAAAGAGAGTTAGTAGAAAAGAGTTATGAGAAAGAGAAAATAGAGAGTTGTATAAGAGAAAGAGTCAATAAAAATTGTAGGGAAAGAATTAGAGAGAGAGTTACGGGGACAATTGAGTAGAGGGTTAACTTACTGAGCATTGTTTTGTGCTCATCCCGTTGTTCCCTATGTTTTTGTAGGTTCTAGATGAGGACACGGTCGGATGGACATCGGCACACGAAGAGAAATGGCTACACTGTCCACCCTATTTTGATAGTTTTGCATATGATACAAATCTTGTATATATTTGTATAAAGAATACATATGTTTAATAAAAGAAAATTTTGGGCCCAACTTTTTATGTTATTTTACATGTACTTTTACTATGCATATTTTTATGAGAATGGAGTCGTTACACACACTCAAATTGTATATGCCCAAAGCCCTCACATTCAAAACACTTGATAGCTTTATTTTTCTTTTCTCTATCTTTTGGAAATCTTTTTGAAAAAGTACCACGGGTTTGATGGTCAGAAGACTTTTTCACAAAAGGTTTTCGGCCATTACCACCATCAAAAGGCTTTTTCATGGTTTTCTTCTTGTAAGTAAAACACAATTTTCATCATCCAAGGAACTAAAATACAATCATCAAAATCAACCTCATGTTTGAGAGCTAAACTCTTGCTCAATTTTCTATTTATCCCAACATTTCAAATTCAGTTCATAGGTTTGGAGAGAGCCAATGAGTTCATCAATGCCATGGCATCCAGATCGCGGCATTCTTCAATCGTGGTGACCTTTGACATAAACCTCTAGGGTAGAGAGCAAAGAACCTTCTTGACAAGTTCAACATTAGAATATATTGTTCTCAAAGCAAAACATTCATTAGAAATATCACAAACTTAACCATAAAAGTCAGTTATAGCCTCATCATCATCCATGTTTAGATTTTCAAAATCAATGACAAGTCTTCTAAGCCTATTTCTTTTAACAGCACTAGTGCCTTCATTTTTCACTTGAAACCTATCCCAAGCATCCTTAGCAAGCTCACAATTAGCAATGACTTTCATTTAGTTCAAATTAACAACATTGAAAAGAGCATGAATTGCTTTAGAATTATAATTTGCAAGAGTTAACTCATCAGCAGACCAGGCAACAACCGGTTTCGGTCTAAACACTTTATTTTCAACAATAATCGGGGTTGTCCAACCATTCACAACTGTGGGCCAGACTCTTTCATATATAAACTTAAGAAAAGCACACATCCTAGGTCTCCATGTATAATAGTTAGGTCATTCTAAGTGAGGTAGTCTATGAGCAGACCCTCATTTAGTAAAGAAAAGTATGACAAAAAACAATCAGACAAATGTTAACATAACAAACAGCAGTGCACACATAAACACATAGTAGATCTAATAAAAGCCACAACACAGAACAAATTTCATACAAACATAAGACCACTTAGGTGCACACAAAAACAAGCAAAATAGGTAGGGATCAACTGAAGAAACTTATCAGAACAA